>CM060359.1:42167391-42667358 GCA_030545235.1 Helianthus tuberosus
AACGCGTTTAAAAACATGTTGTTAGTGGGAAATACTGGTGAGTGAATCCCAGTTTAATCAAGACAAGTAAAACCGTTTTACAGTATTAAGGGTGGTTGCGCAATTACATTTGTTTCCATCTCCTTTAATTACCACCCACGGTACTGTCAACCCGACCTGTGTTACTACTCAGAATGTAGTAACAAATTTTGTACACAAGATTGCATTTCGAATGAGATACGTCCACTACGAGTTCTTAGTTATGCCTTTCGGGCTCACTAACACACCTGCAGCATTCATGGACCTCATGAATCGAGTCTGCAAGCCGTATTTGGATAAATTTGTTATTGTCTTCATCGATGACAACTTATTTATTCCAAGAGTCAAGCCTATCACGAGAAACATCTCCGATGCATTCTCAAACTTTTACAACAAGAAAAGCTTTACGTGAAATTCTCTAAATGCGAATTCTGGCTTCGCAAAGTCCAATTCCTTGGACATGTGGTTAGTGAGAATGGCATCCAGGTGGATCCTGCTAAAATTGAAGCAATCATGAATTGGGAAGCACCCAAGACACATACTGAAATTCGCAGCTTCTAAAGGTTGGCAGGATATTACAGAAGATTCATCGAAAACTTTTCAAGGATAGCTTCACCTCTAACTAATTTAACCCGCAAGAATGTGAAGTTTGACTGGGGTACCAAACAACAAGAGTCTTTCAATATTCTTAAGAAGAAATTAACAAATGCTCTTGTCTTGACAATGCCTGAGTGAATAGAAGAATTCAATGTCTATTATGATGCTTCGCACACTGGCATAGGTTATGTGCTTATGCAACGAGGCAAGGTGATTGCCTACGCATCACGACAACTGAAAGTGCATGAAAAGAATTACACCACCCATGACTTGCAATTGGGTGCAGTTGTATTTACACTTAAGCTATGGAGACATTACCTGTATGGAACCAAATGTGTGATATATTCAGATCACAAAAGTCTCCAACACTTGTTTAGTCAGAAAGACCTCAACATGAGACAGCGTCGTTGGACGGAAACATTGAACGATTACGATTGTGAAATTCACTACCATCCTGGAAAAGAGAATGTTGTCGCTGATGCTTTAAGCAGGAAAGAAAGAATCAATCCTATACGTATCAATACTAAGAGTATTGAACTGAGAAACAGTCTAAACAAGAAGTTTTTGACAGCACAGAAAGAAGCTGTAATGGAAGATAATCTTCAGGAAGAAAGATTAGGTGCAACTCTTGATCAGTTATCACCTGGGAATGATGGAATCCATAGATTGAATGGTCGAATATGGGTTCCAATCCGTGGAGGACTTTGAGATATAATCCTCCAAGAAGCTCATAGTTCTAAATATTCGGTTCACCCGGGAAGCGACAAAATGTATCAAGATCTGGAAGGACCCAAGACACCTACTGAAATTCCCAGCTTCTTAAGGTTGGCAGGATATTACAGTAGTTTCATCGAAAACTTTTCAAGGATAGCTGCACCTCTAACTACTTTAACCCGCAAGAATGTGAAGTTCGACTGAGGTCCCAAACAACAAGAGTCTTTCAAGATTCTCAAGCAGAAATTAACAAATGCTCCTGTGTTGACATTGCCGGAGGGAATAGAAGAATTCATTGTCTATTGTGATGCTTCGCACACGGGCATGGGCTGTGTGCTTATGCAACGAGGCAAGGTGATTGCCTACTCATCACGACAACTGAAGGTGCATGAAAAGAATTACACCACCCATGACTTGGAATTGGGTGTCGTTGTATTTGCACTTAAGCTATGGAGATATTACCTGTATGGACCCCAAATATGTGATATATTCAGATCACAAAAGTCTCCAACACTTGTTTAGTCAGAAAGACCTCAACATGAGACAGCGTCGTTGGATGGAAACATTGAACGATTACGATTGTGAAATTCGCTACCATCCTAGCAAAGCGAATGTGGTTGCTGATGCTTTAAGCAGGAAAGAAAGAATCAAACCTATACGAATCAATGCTAAGAGTATTGAACTGAAAAACAGTCTAAACGAGAAGTTTTTGACAGCACATAAAGAAGCTGTAATGGAAGATAATCTTCAGGAATAAAGATTAGGTGCAACTCTTGATCAGTTATCACCTAGGAGTGATGGAATCCTCAGATTGAATGGTTGAATATGGGTTCCAATCCATGGAGGACTTAGAGATATAATGCTCCAAGAAACTCATAATTCTAAATATTTAGTTAACCCGGGAAGCGACAAAATGTATCAAGATCTGAAAGCAAATTATTGGTGGATGGGTTTGAAGAAATCTATAGCCACACACGTAGCGAAATTTTTGACGTGCTCACAGGTTAAAGCCGAACATCAAAAGCCGTCAGGATTACTAGAACAACCAGAACTTCCCACATGGAAGTGGGAGATGGTGACCATGGATTTATCACCGAGTTACCGAAGACAACACACGGAAATGATACAATATGGGTCATAGTTGACAGACTGACTAAATCGGCTCATTTCTTACCCATCAAGGAGATGCATAGCTCCAATAAATTTGCCCAATTGTATGTGGACGAGATTGTATCTCTCCATGGAGTGCCAGTATCTATTATATCCGATAGAGATACTAGATACATTTCACATTTTTGGAAAAGTTCCCAACAATCTCCAGGAACTCGTTTGAACTTCAATACTGCTTATCAACCTCAGAAGGATGTGTCGGGAGTGTGGCCTATAAGCTAAACTTACCTGAAGATCTTAGCGGAATTCACAATGTATTCCACATCTGCAACTTAAAGAATTGTCTAGCTGATGAGTCGCTGGCAATGTCTCATAATGACGTACACATAGATGAAAGCCTGAGATTTGTTGAAAGTCCTATATCGATCGAGGATCGACAGGTTAAAAGCTTAGAAGAAAACATGTACCAATTGTGATAGTAAAATGGGATGCCCGTAGATGCCCAGAATATACGTGAGAGGTTGAATCCACTATGAGACAAAAGTACCCTCATTTATTTCAATAAATCTCGAGGTCGAGATTTCTTTTAAGGGGGTGAGGATGTAACACCTCGCAAAAATTGTATACAATTATGTGAAGACACCTGTCCTAAACCATACACGTGTAATAAATTTCCATGGAAGTACCAAAGTTGACAAACAATGGAAAGATATAAGATGAAGGGTTTAAACAGGTAAACATGTTAATTCTTACCTCTGCGTGACCTTTTAACGAACCCGTAACTTCGTAAAGTCCAATTATACTTCCAAGAATGTTAAACAATAATTACATAGGGTTTCGGTATCATCATTTAATAAGTTGTGCAAGATCTCAAGAAAAAGGGTTAGAAGCATCAATGAGAGAAACTAGTGCATTTCGGGTGATCTCGTAACCGAGCGGAAGCTTAACGATGTTGATTATAAGTCCCAAGATTCTTAAAAACTAACTATAGGGGCCAATAGTGCTAAAAATGAAAGTTATTTGAAGTTATAAAGGACCAGGGACTGAAACTGCCAAGTTTGAAACTTGTTTTATCGGAATCCAGGAGTGTCCCGGGGAGCGACAGCCCACTCTGATCTCTTTCGTGGCCCGCGAGGAAGTGCCTAGTAGCAAAAATCTAGACAGTTTCATGTTGCACCGTTGTACACCGCCTTTGCATTCCTGAAACTCGAAACCAGGGCTTGTTTGATGGTATTTACTGACACTAGGACACTTGGGAACATTTGGGAACAACTCTTAACACCTGGATTGATCTTGAGGATCCTTGTTTCACTATAAATAGGACCTCAAAGTTTTCGTAATAACGCTTTAACTATCGGTTTAGACCTAAACGGTCCAGCCATTGTTCGAGGCGAATGTGGCTACGTGATCGTAACTAGGTGTGTGTTAATCCCTCAAAAGGGCACATCCAAATTACCACGTTTACTTAGTTATTTGTCGGGTCAAAGTAATTAACATAAAAAGTCAAACGGGTCACTTTTTAAATAAATTCAAATCTGATAATATAGAGGTTATAACATATGTTTTATCACTTTAATAACTTGGTAAACATTATTAGAACATGTCTAGACATGTTCGACCCGACAATGTAAGTTAGGGCTCAGTTTGCAACCGAAAGTCGCAAAAGCTTGACTTTTTCTTTGACTTTCTGTTCTGACCTGAATTAGCTTATTTCCTTTATGTTTTAAGGTCCCTTTGTGACCATATTATATTGTAGCATAACCCTCTAAGGTTATATTACATGGTCCCTTAGTAATCTGAGTTTATTTACATGATTCCGTTATTATGCTTAATGTTGACTAAAATGTTTTTTTTGCTAAAAATGAGATTTTTAACATAAACAACCATGCAAATGAATTACATTCTTATTAGTAATATTATTTAACATATTTTGACATTTAGATTCTGGTCAGAAACTATAATTATATAATAAATCGTAAAACATGCTTTTAAAAGGACTAAAATACCTTTTTTGCATGCAAAAAAATAGTTTTAACATAAAATTCATTACTCGCTGTTATAATATTATATTTAGAACTAATTGGGATTCCAAGTCAGATTATTTACTGACTTTATATTACTCGCTGTTCTTGCATGAGTTTCGTTTTATATTAATATAAATGACGATTATGCCCTTCTTACACATAAATTGGGTTTTAAATAAGATTAACATGCAAGAACCTTTTGTTACTGATATGATAGAATAAATAAATTATTTTGACCAATCAAAGCTGGTCATAACCTCAGAGTTTCCCTAAACATCGAAATAATCGTCATTTATCGATTTTTACGACATTAAGGTGCATAGTATGGTTTTAAACCGTACTTAGCACCCAAGACTTGTTACCTACTGACTTTGTAAACTATTTTTAATATTTTTACAGTAGGTATAAGTCATGAACTCAGATTCCCAAATAAGTCCTTAAAACTATGTGTGAAATGACCAAAATGCCCTTTTAGGGCATATTTTGCCCATAAATGGTAAACCACACATATATATGATATCATACTGTTAGTATAACATAAATTAAATATTTTTATAGAAGGTTTATGAGCAGAACCTCAGTTTGCATATAAACCCCTTTTATAATTCATAAAATGACCAAAATGCCCTTATAAGGCTTAATTCGGTTTTAAAATCTATATGGGCATAATTGTTGATATCTTACTGATGTCATAACATAATTTAAGCATAATAACAAATGGAACTTGTATATGACTCATCCGGTTACTCGTTATGCTTATACGCACTCGGAACGGTTTATGTAACTAGTTTCACAAATTAGCCGAAACGGGTTTAACTTTATCATTTAGACTTCAAAATCCAGAATGTATTTATTTTACCCATATAGTACAAGTCTTCATACTTTTCAGGTCTAAATTACATTCCATTCCGGTCATCACTTAATCTAGCATTTTTTACCGTAAACCCTTCTTTAAAGTAACCGGTCTAAGTTTACAACTTAAATAAGACCCGTTAGTAATCAAATAGGTTAATAAAACCTACGTTCCAGATTAGGAGCCCCGGTAAAAGCTACTTGCACTAGTTTGAGTACATTATACGACTGAGTAGATAAACCTCGCATTTAAAAACTCAGGTAAATACTTTTAACTTATTTTCCTTTATACGGGCTTGGGATATGGTAAAATATTACCGCTTGGTCGGATATGGAATCATTTAATAAGATTGTGACTAATAAATTACATAACCCATTTTAATCTGTTTTGTTTGATAACATAATCATTGGGGGTTAATACGACCGTGTCCTGGATATCCTCGGCTCATTTCATTTGTAAATGGCCACGACTTAAGCACGGGGTGTAGGCATACACCTGACAGTTGTGTATGTAAAAAGATATACCCACTTGTTGGGGATAACTCCTTGTGGGATTATATTAGTGGTGTGTCTATTAATCATTCTCGGCTTCTATATTGGGCCTTAAATGTACGACAAACATATAAAAATGTATACAAGATTATTTATATATAATTATCCCAAGTTATAAAAGAATATTTGTGACTAGTGCATCTAAATCAATTTTTATAAATGCTTTTTTTAAAAAGAGTCGGTTAATTGTATTTACTAGTGTAAACTGACGTATTTTCAAAAGGCTAAGTGACAGGTACTACACGTACTAGGCTGGGAACTTCTGGGCGTTAATTAGAGAATCTTGCAAGTTCGTAATGCCTTAAGTCTGTCGAACGTGTTTTGTAATATATTTTAGATCCGCCTGTGGATCCTATCTTACAACCGTCTGTATATTCTTTCATTTCGTACTTTAAACTTTCGGTTTGTAATAGTAATTTCTACCAAGCCTTCCGCTGTGCATTAAACTGTGTATATTTGACTATGATGATATCAACTACGTCACGATACTCCCCACCAGGCCTACTGGTTTGTGGTTAAAATATCGGGGTGTGACACACTCTCTCTATAGATTATGTACACATTGTTAAGGATTTCCTGTGGTTTGTGAGAGTTGTACAAATCTTTTCACAGAGATACTCACACAGATATGTCTGCCCTAAACCACCCTATACAACACATATGTATAGGCTAGGGCAACTGACACAAAAAACTAGTCCAAATATACCTTAAGTTCGGACATAATATCACATAAACTAGTCAGTTTTTAACAAATAAGTACTGATAACATAACATAAATTCGGACATACCATTGAAATAAATCCGGACCCTTAAAACTCATACTATCCGAATTTATTCAACATCTTTGACTTCTCTTGACTTTGGACTTTGACCAGAATTGATAAAGCATAGTTACCCGACGAGAACTACACTTACACCAAGTTACCAACCAACAACAAAATCAAGCTAACTATTAGGGGGTTGGAGAAATCAAGGTAATTCTTATGGTGGTGGTGAAACAGCTAATACAAAAGTCGACACTTTTGCGAAGTTCATGAATAATATTCATAAAGATAAATAAAGATAATGAAGTCCAAGACAAAACATCTGAGGGAAGCAAAAGCAGTTAGGGGAGTTATAACAAAATTTTGCTTAAATGCGAAGAGATCTGAGTAAGTTACTGAGCACTACCACAATGGATCCAACACATTCGTCATCCAGTTCGAAGAATGAATAAATGTGCACCTCAATGCACTAAGTATTCTTCCAATGGAATATATGTGCACGTCAATGCAGTAATGGAAGATGTTGATGATGAGTCGAAGAATGAGTATGAGCAAGAAACAGTTTCACAACACAATAATGACATAAGAACTTTGAAAAAATCAATTGTTTACATAGGATTTCTACTAAGGTCAAGGATAAAGGTGTGAAGGGTTATACCATCACATATATATCGTTTGGCTTTGGTAGAACGTGTTAAAACATTGGTTTCAAGTAAATAGGTCCCACTAGAGGACGAGTGGTGGAAATAAAATTAAATAAATCAAAATCAATTTATCTTTACTTAAACTATTAGAAAAGTTTCAGCTCGTTATCAATGTTTAAAAGAATTAAGTACCTAAAAACGACATAACAAATTTCCTAAAAAACTTAATTTGACTGCAAACATGAATGCAATTGTGTTGGGTGCCCTTCCCTTGAAACTCCAAGATTCAGGAGCATCCATTATACCAGTACAAGTACAAGTTGGTGAATTTAAAATAGAATGGGAATTATTGGATCTTGGAGCATGTGTGACTAATTTATCTTGGAGTCTACATGACCAATACGAATTACTCTTGCTACAAAAAGTCAACATCATCGTGGTGTTAGCTGATTAGACGCCTATGCGTTCAAAGGGGATGTAAATGTGTCCAAGGGGAATACTCAATACCGAAGTGGGCTTCAACTGCTTTTGGGGTTGTCTTAGACCTTAGAATTGGTGTTTATCCTCAAAAATTTTAAAGACCTTTTATAGACATAAAGGATTTACTTGTTACTGATACAATCAGCCAAAGTCTATATTCTTCTTAAGACCCTTTTTTTGTACTATGATAGTATATGCAAGAATAAATGTATAAGCATTTTTATACTATACTATTCAATAATTTGTTGTTAAATGAACTACATCTTACGGAACCTACTCATATGATTATAGAAAAAAAAATCTCATTAATAAACCACTCTACCCGTCGTATGGGGTTGGAGCGAAAGAATCGCACTGATTATTATTTCAAAACTTTGACATGTATGTGGAAATTTTATTTTTGTTTCTATACGTTACTACTGAATTATATATACATAGTTTATTACTAAAAGGAACTCTGACCACCTTTGATAGTTATCTAATATCTATAAAATCTCTTCCATATACAAAATTCAAGTATTGCATATCCATATCTATACTTTCTATAAAAGGAGAAATCCCAATGACATAAGAAAGCTGATGTGGCAGCCAGAGAGGCTGTCCAACAATGCTTTTCTTATGTCATTACTGCATCATAAAGCCTAATATATAAAATCATTTTAAAATCTGTCTAAACGTCTGCCTCATCCCAAAACCTCTTCCCATATCTTTCCTTTGAAGCCAGCGTATAACTTAGCAGATGTTTCCTTTGGCAAACGTATACCTTAGCAGATGTTTGGAAATTGCTAGTAATTTCAAATTCAAAATGCCCGGGGATATGTAATTTGCAATTAATGCATGTCACTCACTCACTTCTGTCAATCATCTTCTTATATAAAGGTTTTTTTTCTCATTTCACTCTTCATATATACACTCTGCTAAGTTCTCTGCTTTTATATTTTCAAACCAGACTTCCAATGTATCTCTCCCTCAAATCCTTTCTTCTCAATACTCGACATTTGTTCATAAAGGATAAGAGAAAACATAAGCTCTCTCTGACCCACTTTCAGAACAAATTTTGGGGATATGTGGTTTACCTTGATGATGGTAATGTCATATATATAATTATGTTTGTTTTGGTTTTTGATTTTTACTAATTGTTTTTTATCTGAGTTATGACTAAATGATGATTGTGAAATGATCTGAGCAGATGATGATGATGATTGTTCTACAGTTGTTTCCAGCATCATTTTTCCAACATCGTTTAAAGTATTTTTTTTTTTTGCTACTCTAATTTTGAAATCTTGAATTTTTAAATTTGAAGTGATCTACTCTAATTCGCTTTATATTTCAGTCTAATCACAGTTGTTTGAAATTCATACAATCATCTGCGGGTTATTTTAGGTTTGTGGATTTTAAACTGTTGATATATTCCAGCTCTGTTTTCTTCGAGCGACCAGTGGTAGAAGTATTTGTGGAGTCATAATGGTTTTAGAATATGTTAATATGGATATTGATGGAATCAAATTAAACACAAAGGAAAGATTATTAAATGTACGGTTAAAATAATCTTTGCTTATGACTAAATGATGATTATAATTGACTTGGGCAGATGATGATGATGATGTAGAACCCACAGTGGTTCCTACTAAACGCAAGAAAGGATATGCTACTGCTGTAAGATAAGATTTTATTTAATAAGATATATAAGTAGATTCGGTTTGTTCTTTCCTGCCTTTTTTTGTATTAAAAGAAGCACAAAGTTTGGAATTTTGATGTATAGAATGTATACACTTCTACAGGCTCCGATGATTTAAAGCAGCTCTTTATCAAGCAAGTTGAGGATTAAGTATATGAGGATAGGGCTACTCTTCAACAGCTGAAGAAGTGTTTTGATATACTGCATCTTTGTCTGTTCACGAAAGACCAGGTTTCCAAAAACCTGATGGTGATGTCTTCAATACTTCCGTGGAGTTCATGGCGATTGTCAAAGATATACAATGAGAAGTTCAGTACTCTATGGAGTTGAAGCTAAAAGCACTTAATTTTTGCTGTTAGATTCCTAAATTTCTTGGTGGTGTTGTTAGATTTTAAAGTTTCGTTCTTTAGTACTCGATGTAATTGTTGATCTTTTAATCCTCATAATTAAATTTTAATCCTATTAACGTTTATGGAGCATTTTATTTTTACTAATTTTAAGGTGCATAAGTATTATTATGTAATTTTTCATATCATCTTATTATTGCAGATCGGTATTGATGTAGATGTGAAATTGTCTCTGAGTTTGATTTAGATTATGTTGATGTTGAATTAATTTCCGTTATTGTATAGATCTGTCAAAGTTAAAGTTTGCCCAAAGAGAACATCTGCTCAAAATCATCATCTGCTGATCTAACAGTTGTTTGACTTGCTACTGTTGCCAACATCTGTTGTTGCCTAATAGTGCTTCTCAACATCTGTGTGCGCTGAAGTGGTAGAAGTATGTGTTTAGGATGTAGAGTACTGTTAGTCTTTAAAGGAAGAGTTTTTTTATTGTTTTTTTATGCCAGAGTTTTGAAATTTTATTATTTTTAATGATTTGGTAAGTCAACAGTTTTCTGAAGAATTTCCTCCTCTCAATTGCAAATACTCAACATCTGTTACTTTCAATATGTGTTAAAGGTGAAGTATGCCCAAAGAGAACATCTGTTTAGTAGTGATCCTCTGCTAATCTAACGGTTGTTTGACTTGCTACTGTTGCCACCATCTGTTGTTGCCTAACAGAGCTTTTGAAGAATTTCCTCCTCTCAATTGCAAATACTCATGCATCTGTTAGTTTAAATCTTTGTCAAAGGTAAATTCTGCCCGAAGAGAACATCTGTTTAGTAGTGATCTTCTGCTGATCTAACGGCTGTTTGACTTGCTACTGTTGGCAACATCTGTTGTTGCATAACAGAGGTTCGCAACATCTGTTCTTTTTTGTATTAAAAGAAGCATAAGAAAAGCTGATGTGGCAGCCAGAGACGTTGTCCAACAATGCTTTTCTTATGTCATTACTGCATCATAAAGCCTAATATATATAAAATCATTTTAAAATCTATCTAAAAGTCTGTCTCATCACAAAACCTATGCCCATATCTATCATTTAAATGTATAACTTAGCAGATGTTTTGAAATTCCCGGTAATTTCAAATTCAAAATGCCTGGGGATATGTAATTTGCAATTAATGCATGTCACTCACTCACTTCTGTCTTATGGTAAATGCGTCTTATGGTAAATGAAGAGGTTAATTGTAATTATGATAACGTGTTTAATTTTATACTTTTCCCATGGAAATGCACTTTTGAAATGTTTTGCATTAAAAGCCTAACCATCGTACAACTTTAACAGTAAGTTAGTCTGACGATGTATTTAATCATAACCGCCTTCATCGGGTATATAAAATACATTAGGCAAAGGCTTTCATCATTACCGCTTTCATCCATCTACTCATTCATCTTCAAAGTTTTTTGTTTATCAATAACATTACAATTTCTTTGGCTTTCAAACCCATATTTGTTCACTACAAAATGGAAAACATTAGGTTTCAAGTGATTGTTAACGAAATTTTCACAAGGCTCTCTGCAGAAGATATTGGTCGTTTGAAATGTCTTTCCAAGAATTTTTATAGGGAACTGTCAAGTCATGCATTTGAGATGACGCATGCTCTCCGGAGTGGAGATTCACTACAAAAGAACTACTCTCCTTTAAAGACACGTCAATTGTCGTTGACAACATAGTAGCTGGTAATTTGGATGTCGTTGCATGCAAAACCTTAAGTTTTCCTAACAATGTCCACCCTACCTTCTTACGTATTCTATCGTCATTTATTGGATTGTGGTTAGTTTGCAATGAAGGGGTTTGTTGTAAGCTGATCCTTTGGAATCCAACTATCAGGCGCTATAAGGTTTTGTCTGACGACTACTTAAATTATATTCATGATCGAAACTCTGATACAGGTGGAATTTATCTTGATCAATCCAATGATCTGAAAGTGTTGAACAACAGATGTTACCGTAATGTGGCTACTGCTCGTGTTTACTCTCAACGTCGTGAGTCATGGAGAATAATAAATTTTGGTAGCGTAAATAATTATGGTTCAAGCAGTTATTCATGGTCTCCAGTAATTTATGCTGATAAAACCATATATTTCATGGTTTCAAATTATTGGTATCCACTAGGTGAGGGGAACATCGTTACTTTCGATGTTCTTTCTAAGACTTTCAGAATGCTTCGTTTTCCAGAGATTATCGCAGTCAATCCTTGCCAAGGGCATTTTTTACCATCGCAAAGAGGCTGCATTTGATTGTTATTGGAAAGTCTGCTGAGATAACTGCTGATTTGCTCAAATATGAAGAAGAAGGCTGGATCAAGGTGTTTGCTTTCAATAATCCTTGTGTAGTTGATTATGTAGATAGGCGCCGAAGGACTAATATAATTGATCTGAGCAATGAAGTTTTGAAGTATCTCCAACATGTAGACAACTACAATGGTCCGAAAGGAGCTTTATTTATCGAGACTACTGTTTCGCCCATTGATTAGAAATTAGTATGCTGTATTTTACTGAATGTTGTTTGTTGTTTTGAACTTTGTTTATTATATAGTTACCTCTATTTGAAACTTGTAGTTTTTATATAATTAGTTGTTTTAAATTTATTAACCATGTTTGTTATTTAAATTAGTTAAATGAATATTTAGGTTTGAGAGTTTTAAAGGTTGTAATATTGGCAAAGGTCTGTTTAAATGATGAAAACTCTGTTGTTGTGAACAGATGATTGAAAATAAAACAGTGGTTGATACATCTGTCGACTTTGGTCAACAGATGGATGCAAAACAGATGTTTAAAACCACTGTTGGGTTAAAGCAGAGTGTTGTTGTAGGTCCACCCGAAGGATCGAGTAACCTCTATTCCCTGTTTTCCGACAAACCCGAGAGTGCGGAATCCAAACGGGTAAGTTAAACCAAGTTACGAACACGTAAGACACAAGATTCAACGATTAACACTCAATGTATTAATGTAGAAACGGTTACAAAGCTATGTTTACAAGATTCTCTCATAAACTCTCAGTGTGTGTGTGTTTACAGTGTGTTCGCTCAGTGAAATCTATTCAGACTTCCACCATGTTGTTGTCTGTTGCAGTGTATTATATAGTGAAGGACATCGACGAAATCAATGTTCAACGACGAACTCTAAGTTCGTCGTCCATCATCATGACGAAATCCCAATATGTTCGACGAAATCAAGGTGTTCGTCACTTGATGTGATTTCGTCCAAGGGGTGATTTCGTCCAAGGGGTGTTCGTCGCATGAGGTATCTTCGTTACACAGAGTGTCTTCGTCCAAGTGTTGGGCGCACGAAGGAGGAATGTCGTGACGTCGGGCTTGAGCCGAACCTAACCAAGTCGAACCGAACCGAGTCGCGTCCACAAAATATGTATCAACAAACTCCCCCTTGGACGCTACTCGTGATGGTTTGTTTTCTCGGAAAGGATCTTCAAATTCTTCATGTGACACAATCAGGGAGTGTATCAACAAACTCCCCCTTGAATGATGCTCGTGAATCTTTTGATCTTCAATTCTTTAGATCCTTGTGGTGTTGATGAGTGATCAACTGCAACCCGATCATCTTGATCTTCTAATTGAATCAACGTCGTGTCTTCACTTTACGGCTTGTCATCTGACACGTTCTCTTCGCCTTTAGCTGATTCTGATGTCACATCTGCACATACAAGAAAGCTAAACATGTAATGAGAACAACCGTTTGGAATATAGACAAATTAAACAAATGACACATAAGAGATCAAATCTCATTTAAACACCGACTGACAACAGTTTAAAAGTTTAAAAATTGATCAATTTTAACCTTTTAACTTTCAAAACTTGTTAACTTCGACAGTTTATGAAGGTGCAATTGTTTTCCGACTTACAATCAGGATTTTGGGTAGGATAGACTCGAGTTCCAACCTCGGTCAATCAAAAATAAACAAGAAGCAAAATCTTTTTGGCTTTTATAAAGTTTAGATTAAAACACACCTAAAATCTTTTTGGAATTTTTCATTTTTCAAATGTAAAGACGGAAAGCAATAAATAAATATATACAAAGATGCAGAAATGAAAGCAGTAAACAAATATTTACAGACATTCTTTTTGCGAGTTTCGAGGGTAAGAGAATCATATCAGTGTACGGTCACGCCAAAACGCTCTTTTTGTTCAATTAGTTAACATTTAGATAAGCATCATATAACAATTATCGGTATTGTTGTCCACATAAGCTCAACTTATCAGATGTAATCATGGCGAGGGGATACGATTAGGGTATGATTTATACTTACCGACCAGTGTTCATCCACACACGACACATTCCCGTATCAAGGTATACACGAGAGTTCATCTTACCGGTGAGTATACCATTTATCATCTGTTTGACCGTATAAAAGATGTGAGAAACTCACTTATTTTGATTGAAAGAAAGCCCTATGTGATAGAATCACTTATTGATGAGGAACTTGATTTTCATATGCATGATGGCACAGGAGCAAGTCCGTGAACAGGTCAGTACAAACGTACAGCAAAGAGACGAACTTGACTCCCGGATAAATGTGATATATTATCACTTGTTTTGTTGGACATGTGATTGTTGATCACTTATTGAGGTCGAATGTAATATGTACACGTATGTATAGTATCATGGAAGATCTAGACTTCGTTTCCGTTATTTTTCGGTAAAAGATACAACCATGATACCCAGATGATAAGCAACATAAAGACCGTATGCCAATGTGCGGTTCCCACCTGGTCTTTAGTCGATTAAGGTTTATATCACCCTGCGCACTTTAAAATGATTGTGAGCCTACCGATACATCTTATATAGAGCTGCTTAACATATTTTTCATTTTGCATTTCAATTCGAAGAGGTTTCGACAGACCACTGATGTACTATCATTTTATGTTTTTCTCGCCAGGAAACTCATTTTTGTTTTGCCATGTTTTTGGGTTTTGAAATTTTTCGATGTTTTTGAATTTTCAAATTTGGATTTACTCCCCCTAAAATCAACAAACTAAGATAAATTTAAAAGACACAACGATATTTACAAAAAGTATTTCCCGATGTCGGTTAACTCATGTTTTAACTCAATGCCGTTTACCAAAATTAAGTTTTAATCAGAAAAGATTTATCGAATTTTGGAAAAATCAGTTGGCACGTCGGTAAGCAGTGCGGACCATGACAACATTGACGAGTTTCATATTGAAACAATCACGTGTGAGGTGATATTTGAGATCAACGTGTCAGGCCAAAGAGTGTTGTACGAGATGATAATAATTCATAAAACAGCTAAAATATCGACAAGTATAGGAGAGATTAGAAATCCAAAACCGTATTCTGCAACTGCTTCGTGTATTGCAAGGAATCTGAGTGCTCTCCCAAACTGGATATCCACCCGTTGTGGATTTCAAAGTCGATTTTGTAGCTACTTAGAAATCTCTCTGCAGCAACAAGATCATAGACCTCTTGGGTCCGGTTGGTCTTCCACATTGCACCAGCACGGAGCTTCGCTGCTGAGGAAGGCTTGGGCATGGCTTCAGGTTCAGAACTAGTTGAAGGCTTGGATGCTATGGAAGGCTTGGAGCTAGGCTCTTTCTTTACTGGATCGGTTGCCGGGAAACTGTCAAGCTCTTCCAGATCGAAAATTGGAACAAGTTTGTTGGAATCTACATAAAAGGGAAGTAATTTCAATTTTTAAATGTCAATACATCAACTAACCAAACATGTGTAGAAATGTATTTACAACATACATCCTTACCCGATGTATTGGAGGATGAATGCTGACTTGAACTTGAGTGACTAAGCCAAAAAACAAACCCACTCAGCTGAAGAAAAATCTGACGGGATGTTCCAATCAAATGGCCGGATGACGTACCATCAAGGAAGGCTCCAGAGGCACGTAGAGCGGCCATGTCGGCATTATCAAAATTGCAAACCTCTTTCTCAGGTTTGCCAGGCAGATTGTGTGCCATGAAGGTTGGGTCGCCGGAGCATGAACGAGTGCGTTTTTCCATGAGATCGGTGACGACGGAAAAGATGCACAAAGAAAGAATAGAGAGAGAGGGAATACCTGAATGGTCCGGTACAATGTGATAATTAACAAGAAGAAAGTAGAAGATATAGGGCGAAGATAACTAACTATGAGAAATACTAGCCTTGAAAGCTGCATCAGGTCACATCACATCTCTATCCATTAAGACTTCAGATAACGTCGGAAAAATACATCTGTTAAGATCAAAGGATCCCAACTGCTATATTTTTGGGGACAATTGTTGTGGGTGGAATTTTCTAACCTATATCCCGAAATTATATCCTGACTTTATATGTCTATTTTCGCTGCCAGGATACTGGACCAGGATATTGGTAAGATCCTGCGAGGGTATCCTGCGTGCTGTTAACAATTTGCTTTGGCTACAAGGTACAAACGATCATAAGGCTCGGTCTTCCTGAACAATAGGTTAAGGTGGTTACAATAAAGATGTTGGAAGCTTGGAGAAGGGGTTTACAACGGTCAAATGGGAATATTCGCAGGATCCCGAAATTTTAGCATAATATCCCGGATTTTTAGCACAGTTAGTTAAACTTAGAAACTATATAAAGGGGGTGCCAGATCCATAGGGGACACACAATTCGAGTTCTCTAACTCTCACACTCTTCTTTCCAGCAACAATCACACATTTACACTCACAAATCACAATCATTGTAACACTTAGTAGCGATCTGAGCATTATCCTGCACTGTATCCTGGTTATTCAAGCAATAAGAAGAAAAGGCAGCTGACTATTGTCAGCTCCCGAGATTTTATGCCGGCGATCTAGAAAGATCATGGGCATTCCTCGTACATCTCGTGTCAATTTTTACTTTACTTGCATTTCGTTTACAAATTGATATAGTTCTGTATCCCGTAACTATATCCTGAAACTGTTTATATTTTCAACAAAGTTAACACATTTTTACAAGTTTACATAGCACACTACCTCACAAACTATGTTTGATCACTAAATTGCTTCGGTAAATTTTGACCAAAACAGGGATCGAAGGGGTATTACAAAACAAATAAGAGGAAGAGAGAAAATACCTGAGATTTCTGGGAAGGATGGATGAATATCAATGAGAAAATGAGAAGATATAGGGACGTAATAGACAGCCATCGAGTGTAAACCGCGTTGGAAGTTGCACGCTGTCACTTCAACCGTCTCTTCAACTTAATTGCCTCGATCCAAGAGATAAGGTTTAAAATATATTCGTTGGAATTTAGTATCCTAACATATATATAATTTTGGGACAATTGTTATGGGTGGTTTTCTGAACATATATCCTGGATTATATTCTGACTGTATTACTTTTGATTGTGATCAGGATACCGGATCAGGATATTGGTAGCATCCTGATGTAGTATCCTGGTAATAGCTAATTATTTCACGTGCAGATTATTGAGGCATGCTTATAACGGTCAAGAAGACTGGTTCTCCTAAAGACTCGCACTAAGTGGTTGAGATGAGAACGTTGAAGCCGCAAAGTAGGGGTCTCCAACGTTCGTAGGGGAATATTCGAAGCATCCCCCATTTTTAGCATTGGTTGTTATTTCATTTGCTATATAAGGGAATGATCGGATCAGTAGGAACACACATTTTTTTCCGTACACTTCTGCTCTCTACTAGCTACAATCACCCACAAACACTTACACTTGTACTCGAATCTCATTGTAACACTTAGTTGATCCGTATCATATCCTGCACTGTATCCTGAAGTTTGAAGTAATAAAAAGAACAAGGCAACTGCGATTGTCAACTCCCGAGGTTTTATGCCGGCGATCTAGATTGATCAAGGGCTTTCCTCGTATATCTCGTGCCACCCTTTACTTTTTTGCTCATTGTTTGATTGTTGATATAGCTCGGTATCCTGAGCTATATCCTGAAAACTGTCTTTGTTAGCAACATAATCAGAATATTTCCAACACACATTGTTAGCACACTACCTCCCTTAACTAATTTGATCAATTAATTGCTTCGGTAATTTTTTACTAAAACAACTGTTATACTACCATGCCTTTCGGTTTGAAAAATGCAGGTTCAACGTATCAAAGATTGGTGAATATGATGTTTAAAGATAAATGGGTGGACACAATGGAGGTGTATATTGATGATATGGTGGTAAAGTCCAAGAAGGCGGAGGATAACCTCTAGGATCTTGAATCTGCCTTCAATATCCTGGACCAATACAATATGAAGCTGAATCCTGCTAAGTGCCATTTCAGAGTAGGGGCAGGAAAATTTTTAGGATATATGGTGACCAAGAGGGGGAATGGAAGCAAGTCCAGAACATATTAAAGCTATCCTGGATCTCAAATCACCTTCCAACATGAAAGATGTGCAAAGGTTGACAGGACGAGTAGCGGCGTTGAACATATTCATATCAAGATCCTCATAAAAATGCAAGGAATTTTATGATATCCAGAAGAAGAATAAAAAGTTTGAATGGGGAGAAATACACGAAGCTGCTCTACAAGGATTGAAGCGGTATGAAGCCTGAGGATGGTGAACCCTTATCCCTATATCTTGCAGTATCAGGGAATGCAGTAAGTGTTGTTCTGGTAAATCCTGAAACCAATGAGGTACTTCAGGATATACACGAAGGAGACTGTGGCAACCATACTGAGGGTAGATCTTTGTTCTCGAAGGTGTCAAAAATAGGATACTACTGGCCGACAATGAGAAAGGATGCTGCAGAGTATCCTCGAAAGTGTGATGCATGTCAGAGACATAGCAATATACTACATCAGTCTGCTGAGCCACTGTATCCTATTGTATCCCCTTGGCCATTTATTAAATGGGGTATGGATATAGTGGGGAAACTCCCGAAAGCTCCAGGAGGAAAGGTTTTCATGTAGGCAATGACAGATTATTTCTCCAAATGGGTTGAAGCAGAAGCCTTTGTCCAGCTTAGGGATCAAGAAGTGGTATCCTTCATAAAGAGGAATATCCTGACAAGATTTGGGGTACCGACCGAAATAATTTGTGATAATGGCTCCCAGTTCATCAGCAAAAGAACTACTGATTTTTTCAAAAGTTGGGGAATCAGGATGATCACATTAACTCCAGTACATCCTCAAGCAAATGGACAGGCAGAATCCTCGAACAAGATAATTGTCAATAACTTGAAAAAGAGGTTAGGTGCCAAAAAAGGAAGATGGGCAGAAGAACTACCATTTGTTTTATGGGCTGATAGAACAACTGTGAAGAATGCTACTAGGCAAACCCCATTTTCTTTGGTGTTTGGGGCGGAAGCAGTGATCCTGACAGAAATTGTGGTACCAACAGCCAGATCAACCCTAAGGGATCCTGAATCAAATCCTGAAGTCTTATGTCAAGAACTGGATACTGTTGATGAAACTAGAGATGCAGCAAAGCTGAGGATGCATCCAAGTCATATAACAAGAAATTAAGGACTAGGAGGTTTCAAGTTGGAGATTGGGTGTTAAGGAAGGCTTTTCAAAATACAACCAATACTACTAATGGGAAGCTAGCCCCAAAATGGGAAGGGCCTTATGAAATTGAATCAGAATCCGGAAAGGGAGCATACCGACTCAAAACCAAGGAGGGGGATATGTTGCCAAGATCTTAGAATGCTATACACCTTAAAGCCTATTTAAAGTGAGTTTAGAATTTAATTTCTAACTCAGGATGGTATGAATTCTATCTCTTTTAAATATGTTTGATTTAATTTATTATTCTTTGAAACCCAGTACTGACTTAAGTATCGAAGGGGTGTTAGCCAAGCTAACACCCACCTTAGTTTAAAGGTGTTCTGTAGGATACACTTCAGGATATTACTCCAGGATATATACTCAAGATGAATCGAAAGATTAGATGATTGGCCCCCTCTCTTACGATTAAGGGATTCATATCCCTTCAAAGGTTTAAAGGTATTCACCTTTCTCTCGAATTGGGTTTAAACACCACGCCTGGAGCGCGAATTATCCGGGTATAGTTCAAGATGGCGGGACCAGTTCATGTAACAGTGGCTGACAATTTCGTTATTATTGGCTATATCCTGGATCCTTACGGTATATGAGGATTGATCACCCTCTCTCACGAAAGGGTATTTTCATACTCTCTAAGGTTTAAAGGTTTTCACATTTCTAAGTCTTGGAGTTTATACACTCCTGCCTTTAGCGCACGAATTATGGGTTTATCCCCAGTTAATTATGGGTTTACCCCCAGCAAAACACAGGATTTTGCATAAGCTAAACTACTATTGTGTCCAATTTTACTTTTTCAGCTCATTGTTTGATTATTGATATAGTTTCATGGGTGGGGTTCGGCTACAAAGTCTATTTTTCCTACAAAGTGTACAAAGTCATAAAACACCACAGTTTCAGCCATAAAACACACTCAAAACCCACAAATAACATAGTGAAGATCACTAAAACACAATATCCAAACCCTAACCATCCTTAAAAACTTCAAACACTCTATCGTACAACTATGAATATAAAACACAACATGATAATCAACATAAAACACACTAATATTAGTCATTCGATAATCAAAGCCTTATCATTCAAAACACGTCACAAAACCCACAAATATGGTGTTTTATTAATCTTCACTATGTTTTGAGTGTGTTTTGAGTGTGTTTTATGGCTAAAATTGTGGTGTTTTATGACTTTGTACACTTTGTAGGAAAAATGGACTTTGTAGCCAACTCCCACCCTAGTTTCATATCCTGAGGCTATATCCTGAAACTGTTTTTGCAAACGAACAAACCAACATATTTTTCACAAGCATAGCACACTACCTCACAAACTAATTTGTTCGCTAAATTGCTTCGGTAATTTTTGACCAAAACAAGGACCAAATCCGAACTCTGAGGATCTTTAAAAGAACACTGTGGACCACCATTACAGCGTCTTATCCCCTTACTTAATCCGGACAACATAAGTACCGTAAATTCGGACCGCACCTTTTTCAGATCAAACCTCAAATCTGAAACTACTTGGAAAACAAGAAAACATCTCAGTCAACGAAAAACTTCAATTTCTTCAAGTTTTCTACAGAATCTTCACATCTTCATGATGTTTGGCAGAAACAACCTTCAAATCAAGAGCAATGGTAATTCGAAAGGCGGTTAGACCATTCCGAATGGGTAACCATGCTCTGATACCACTGTTAAAGCACTGGATCAATGACGAACATCAACATTGCACTTGATTCATGATGTGAAAAACATCAAAAACAAACAAGATAGAAAGATGAAGAAGATAAAACCCTTTATTATTCATTCAGTCATCACAGATTACATAAAAACGAAAGAGTATACATCATCTACAAGCTGGTTATATCACAAACATCTAAACCTAGCTTTCTCTCACTAACATATAGTCACTCTGTAACACCTCGCAAAAATTTGTATAAAATTATGTGAAGACACGTGTCCTAAACCTTACACGTGTAATAAATTTCCTTAGAAGTACCAAAGTTAACAAACAATGGAAAGATATAAGATGAAGGGGTTAAACGTGTCAACATCTTAATTCTTACCTCTGAGTGACCTTTTAACGAACCTGGAACTTTGTAATGTCCAATTATACTTCCAAGAATGTTAAACGATAATTACATAGGGTTTCAGTGTCATCATTTAATAAGTTATGCAAGATCTCAAGAAAAAGGGTTAAAAGCGTCAACGAGAGAAACTAGTGCATTTCGGGTGATCTCGTAACCGAGCGGAAGCTTAACGATGTTGATTATAAGTCCCAAGATTCTTAAAAACTAACTATAGGGGCCAATAGTGCTAAAAATGAAAGTTATTTGAAGTTATAAAGGACCAGGTACTGAAACTGCCAAGTTTAAAACTTGTTTTACCGAAAACCAGGAGAGTCGCGAGGCGCGACAGCCCACTCTAATCTCTTTCGCAGCCCGCGAGGAAGTGCCTAGTAGCGAAAAACGGGATAGCTGCATGTTGCAGCCTTGTACACCGCCTTTGCATGCATGAAACTCGAAACCATGGCTTGTTTGATGGTATTTACTGACACTAGGACACTTGGGAACATCTGGGAACAACACTTAACACCTGGATTGATATTGAGGATCCTTGTTTCACTATAAATAGGACCTCAAAGTTGCCTTTCATACTTGCTCATTTCAAAATCATATCTTTCCTCTCTTGCTTGCATTCTCTGAGGTTCCTAATCAAAAAGGAAGCTCTACTTAGTTCAAGATTCGAGCTAGGACCCTTTATTAGTGTCCTTAGTGTCGCAACCCCCGTCCCCTAACTACCAGGGAACGGGCGGCCGCGGCCAGTTTCGGTGGTATCGGTGTTTATCATTTTGGCAGTGGAATTTACATCAGGACCGTAGTTAGGAAATATTTAACCAGAGTAAAATACCACGCTTTTATAATATTAAACACATGGGGAAATCCCAAGTTTCAAGTACATACATTTTTATAGGGATAAACCCTATTTTATTTAAATAAAAACATCTCTTTATTTAGGTAACTTTATAGCCACTTTTCCAAGCCTTCAGTGCTGTCCAGCTGGCTTCTATTTGGCTTTCACATTTTGTCACCTGAAACGCGTTTAAAAATATTTTTTCAGTGGGAAATACTGGTGAGTGAATCCTAGTTTAATCAAGACAAGTAAAACCGTTTTATAGTATTGAGGGCGGTCACACAATTACATTTGTTTCCATCTACTTTAATTACCACCCATGGTACTGTCAACCCGACTTGTGGTCATGTTACCACTCACAATGTAGTAACAAATTTTGTATACAAAACCCCAACAAACCGACGATAATTGTAGAATACAAATACTCAATCACTGTTTAATATAAATTAATTGAGGTTTTGTAAAAACAATTTGCAAAAATTAGATTACTCACTTTGCTGTCTTAGGGTTTTCCTTAAGGATTTCCTGGTGATTATCTATTAATTACACAAATGAACACGCGTTAGTATAATAACCCAATATTTACATTAGTAATACCCTCCCCGAGACGGCATGCCAACGACTACGTCGGGCAGAACCACGACAGCCGTTACGGAACCCTAGATCAATCGGGCAGCGTATCTAATATGTAACCGTGGTTATAATACTTACAGCGAGGCAGAACTTCGTTAATTAGGGAGGTATTATGCCCGGGAATTATGTGTACTATGCAGAAATTGAGAGAGAAAGTGAAAAACTGAACGATTTGAAATGGACAACCGATGCCATCTATTTATAGTTGTGATCGGCCAATCTCTCGCGCCCCGCGAAGACCTAATGGTGGTCTTACGCGGCCCGCAACATAGGGTGTCTAGGCTCTAGCTGCGCTGACTCGAACTCATAGACTTGACACGGATTGGGACATGTGGCATCCTGGGGGCTCGCCCTGGTGATTGGCCTACGAGCGCCTATTTTTTTTTATTTTTATTAAATTATTAATTATATAAGGTATTTTGAGCTCGGGTTTTGCATACGGGGTATGTTTTAAGACATATAGGGACATTTTATTTATTTTAGAGGTGTTGAAAATAATTTTGGAGGGTTGTTATATCCTCCCCACCTTGTTTTAGAACACGTCCTCGAGGTCTACTGAAATAAGTGTGGATATTTCCTTTGTATCTCTGATGCAAGCTCCCTAGTGTATTCTATTCCTCTTTTAGAGTCCCATTATACTTTGACTAGAACCAATCTCTTTTGTTTGAGATTCTTGACTTTCCTGTCTTCAATATGTAGAGGCTTTTCTATAAACTTTAACTTTTCATTTACCTCTATATCCTTAAGAGGCACTACTAGAGATTCATCGGCTAGGCATTTCTTGAGATTACATACATGAAATACATCATGTATTCCTGCCATTTCCTTTGGCAGTTGTAGCTGATAGGCTACAGGTCCTATTCTTCTATTAATCTCAAAAGGTCCATTATACCCGGGGCTTAGCTTTCCTCTTTTGATGAATCTTACCACTCCTTTCCAAGGAGAAACTTTTAATAATACCTTGTCTCCTACTTGAAATTCCAACGGCTTCCGCCTGTTATCAGCATAACTCTTTTGTCGGCCGCGTGCTGCTTTTAGTCTTTTCTTGACTTGAATGCTCTTGTCCGTGGTTTCTTGTACTATCTCAGGTCCAGATAGTTGCTTTTCTCCAATTTCTGCCCAACAGACTAGGGTTCGGTACTTTCGTCCATAAAGTGCTTCGAATGGTGCAGCGTTGATACTGGTATGATAGCTGTTATTATAAGAAAATTCTATTAGTGGCAAGTGATTATCCCAATTTCCTCCAAAATCAATTACACAAGCTCTAAGCGTATCCTCCATTGTCTGAATTGTTCTTTCGCTTTGTCCGTTCGTTTGAGGATGATCAGCGGTGCTTAGATTCAACTTGGTCCCCATGGCTTTTTCGAAAATTGTCCAAAAATGAGAGGTAAAACGGCTATCTATATCAGAAACAATTGATAAAGGAATTCCATGTAATGAAACTATTTCATTTACATACAACTTAACTAACTGTTCCATACTGAAAGTTTCCTTCATTGGTAGGAAATGAGCTGACTTAGTTAGTCTGTCTACAATTACCCAGATTGTATCATTACCTTTCCTTGTCTTGGGTAATTTGGTAATAAAGTCCATTGTTATCAATTCCCATTTACAAACTGGCATTTCCAACTGCTGCAGCAAACCTAAAGGTTTCTAATGTTCAGCTTTAACCTGTGAACAGGTTAGACACTTGGCAACATAAGCTGCTATATCCTTTTTCATTCCTATCCACCAGAAATTCTTTCTTAAGTCCTGATACATCTTATCACTTCCAAGATGCATCGTATACTTAGACTTATGGGCTTCTTCTAATATACGGTGGCGTAGGTTTCCTAGTTTTGGTATCCACATTCTCTTCTTATGGAATCTCCAAATACCATATGTTCCTTGTTCTAATTCCTTAATCATTCCTTCCAGTTTCTCAGTATCAACCTTGATTACTGTGACAACCCAAACCCTCAAGGTTAACGGTACTTGATTTCCTTGATCTCTAGGTCGTATATTTACACTTCATGTCTCAGCACACGTTATAATCGAGTGTCTGTGAAGCTAATCGTAGATTGATCTTTTAGAGTGTTATTTATTCGTACACTTCATGTCGCACATCTTACCGAGTCGCACACCTCTTAAAGGATCACACACCTAGTTAAGTGGGTCTCGGCCCAGTTCTTTGGAGCCCGAAACGGAACCCAAATAGGCCCAGCCACATCACTCGAACATAAACACTTATAGGCAGTTGTGGACGAGTTTTATAATTTTAGAAAGCAATGAGATAACAACCATAGCACCCTCATGCCTCTTCTCTTGATATCGGCGGCTGCCCAATCCTTTGGTGGAGCCTTCCTCGTTCGATCTAGCATGTATTCTACACCTCCTCGGTAAGTATGTCCTTCATTTTGTATTGCATTCCCTACTAATTAGATCGTGTGCTAGAGGGTAGACTCATGATCGATACGCATGCGCGAGTACGTATATGACATAAGAATCATGAGCCGAATGGCATGAAACTGAATATATGTCTCTGTATTGATGATCAATAATCTAGGGTACTATACATGTCTAGACAATTACGATCGGTATCGATGCCTAAATCTAGATTTGTTTACACGTTGGATTGGAATAATGTTTGTGAATTTCTTAATGATCGATCTGTTATGTGTGGTATAAAGTTGTCAAATGATAAGATTGGTTAGAAATGATTGGATTTAATTGTATATGCCTAGTCGAGAATTCAATAGCAAGGAGGAATTCATGAATTGTATTGCATGATCGTACCGTTCGATTTCCTTGATATATAAATGATGGTGCAATTAGTAAATAATTACTAGGTTTCTTATGAACTGCAAATATGTAACTGATTTGATCGAGACTGGATGTGTGCACGTTGTTACTTGTGATTAATGTACGATTGATAGAAATAAACTGTTTAAGCAATAATTAAGGAGTTAGAGTATACTTTTGTAACTGACACATCTTGGATTATTGGAGAATCAAGGAAGGAAGTCCCCGACGAAGAGTCTAGGGCAACGAACATTATTCTTCGTCGTTATGACTTCTTGACGAACTATATGAATCTTCGTCACAATCCAACCCGACAAAGGTTGATTCTTCGTTGATAGATGTCCGACGAACCATTAGGGACTTCATCAAAAGAGAACTCGACGAAGGTTAATCCTTCGTCACAAGGATACTTCGCCGTGCAAAAGTATGGGTGGAACAGTAGGCACTTATGATGATGATGATGATGATGATGATGATGATGGATATTTGTATGTATAAGAGCTATGTGCATGTTAATAAGAATAAGAAACCTGGTTTGACTAGTATGAATAGCAAACTCACCTGTTATGTTATGTGTTACTTTGTGATATTCACATGAGATGTGAACTTGTGTTAGAAATGTGTATTTGCTACATGATACACTGTGATCTGGTGAGAGATGAAGCTGTGTGAAATTAATGACTTTTTTAATTGTGAAACTGATGTTGATTGGTAACCACAGTAGGGTATGGTTGACCAACTTGGAACGGGTAAAGTAACTTAACAATCCGAGCAATCAAAGGTGAGTTCACTTCTCTTGAGCATGCGTCCCGGTGGGTGGGACAGTCAAATGGGTATTCCTGAGAGGAATAGGTCTTTGGGTAAATCAATGGATATTCCTGAGAGGAATAAGCCTTTTGGGTAAAAACTGGAATATTGGATAATACACTCATCCTATCACCCTTAAGTCCCATCTTGTTTGTTACCTGAGAGGTAACGGGGTATTAGTGGGTAGCGCTATCTAGGTTTGGCACCCTCACCTCGTACCTGAGAGGACGGGTGTGAACTAATGACCTAGTCTTGCCCAATGCTTTGATAGGAGCATTGGGGAAAAGGCAAAATAATCTGGAGTCGTCTTGTATTCGAGTTATTATCAACATTGTAATCAATGAACTGAACTAAACACTTGGTAACTAACGTTTTCGTAATATTATGAACTCACCAGCGTTGTCTGATACACTTGTGTGCATGCTCGCAGGTTACTTGATGTGTGTGGATGTGGAACTTATGTCTGGGATGCTGGAGTGGTCATGGGTCGAGATACATGGAAATTTGAAACAAGACTAGTTGATTTCATACACTTGGGTTTTGATTAAACTTTATATTATGCTTCCGCTGAACACACGAGTTATAAATAATGTTTTGTAACACTTTATCTTAATAAATGAAAGCTTTTATTTTAAGTCTTGTTACGAGTTCAATGTGATTAGTGGCTAGATCCTGGTATGTCACACGTCTCGCGGTGTTTTCGCATGTGGTATTTTGGGGATGTGACAATTACTAATTCATGTGCCTTTCTAATCTGTTCATTTAAATCTACTTGTAGATTTAATTTAAGAGAACGTACTCTTTTTGGATTTTCATAATACTTTCGACTTAAAGCATCCACTACTACGTTTGCCTTTCCGGCATGATACTGGATATTACAATCATAATCGCTAAGAAATTCCATCCAGTGTCTCTGTCTCATATTCAACTCCTTTTGCCTGAAAACATACCTTAAACTCTAATGATCTGTGAAAATAGTAAACTTACTACCGTAAAGGTACTGTCTCCAAATCTTCAGGGCAAAAATTATAGCTCCTAATTCTAAATCATGGGTTGAATAATTCTCTTCATGATTCTTAAGTTGTCTACATGCATATGCTATAACCTTTTGGTGTTGCATCAAGACACATCCATAACCTAACTTAGAAGCGTCGCAATAGACTACAAAGTCTTCAGTTCCTTCTGGTAATGCTAATATGGGTGCATTGGTCAATCTTTGCTTAAGAATTCTAAAGGCTTCTTCTTGTTTTGGTCCCCATTCAAACTTAACAGACTTACAGGTTAACTTAGTTAAGGGAATGGCTATTCTAGAAAAATCTCGAATAAATATTCTATAATAAACGGCCAATCCTAAGAAACTTCTAACCTCGGTTGGCGACTCAGGGGTTTTCCATTTGGTAATCACCTCGATCTTGGTGGGATCCACATGAATTCCTTCATGGTTGACTAAATGTCCAAGAAACTGTACCTGTTCTAACCAAAACTCGCACTTTGAGAACTTTGCGTAAAGCTTTTCTTTTCTCAATAAACTTAGAAGTGCATGCAGATGCGCTGCATGTTCCTCTTTATTCTTAGAGTAAATAAGAATATCATCTATAAAAACAATTATGAACTTATCCAAATATGGCTTACATATTCGGTTCATCATGTCCATAAATGCGGTTGGGGCATTGGTTAGACCAAATGGCATGACAGTAAATTCATAATGGCCATATGTTGTTCTAAAAGCAGTCTTAGGAATGTCCTCTTCCTGTACCTTTAATTGATGATATCCTGAACATAAATCGATCTTAGAGAAAAATCGAGCTCCTTGCAATTGATCAAACAAATCATGGATTCTTGGTAATGGATTTCGATTCTTAATCGTGACTTTATTTGATTCACGGTAATCAATGCACATAATCATCGGTCCGTCTTTCTTTTTGACGAATAAGATCGGCGCTCCCCATGGCGATGAACTTGGCTGTATGAATCCTTTTTCTAACAGTTCGTCTAACGGTTTCTTTAACTCTTGAATTTCTGCTGGTGCCAAGTGGTAGGATGCTTTGGCAATTGGTGCTGTTCCTGGTAGCAGATGAATTCTGAATTCAACTTCCCTGTCCGGCGGTAGTCCTAGTAAATCTTTTGGAAATACATCTGAAAACTGTGATACTACAGGAATATCTTTCAATTCTTTTCCTTTAGTGTTAGTGATTATGGAAATCAAATACACTAATGATCCTTTTCTTACATAACTTATTGTTTTCATCACAGAGATGAATTTTGTGGATCTAGAGGGTTTATCTCCTTTAATTGTGATCTTTTCACCTTTTGGTGAATTTACTTGGATTGACTTTTGATCACATAGAATACTAGCTTTATTGGCTATTAACCAATCCATTCCTAATACAACATCAAATCCTTCCATATTCATTGGATAAAGATTTGCAATAAACTTTTGATTTAAAAATTCTATTATTGCTCCCTGCAAGATTTCAGAAATCTTAATGGTTTCCCCATTCGCTATCACTACTAGACATTCTTGTGGGAGTTTAGTTAATGGTTGATTGAGAAGTTTGCAAAACGAAGTATTAATAAAACTTTGGTTCGCACCAGAGTTAAATAATACTTTAGCAAAAACATCATTAATTAAAAACGTAGCGGCTATCACATCCGGAATCATCTTTGCTTCTTCTGCGGTCAGAAAAAATGCTCTAGCATTTTTAGCATTCTTGTTATTCATAGCTGGAGCTAGTTTCGGGCAGTTTGGCTTGATGTGACCCTTTTCTCCATAGTTGAAGCACATTCCATTATTAGGTTTCTTCCTACAATCTTCTTCCTTATGTCCTGGTATCTTACAGAAATTACAGTAGGTGGAGCATCTTCCTGAATGCTTCTTTTTGCAGGCCTTACAGTAAGATGCAGAGGTAGAACCTACATTTTTCCCATGGTTGGAATAGCGAAATTCCTGGGTAAGCCTTTGAGCTAGGTTCCTCCTCTGGTCCTCTTCTCGTGTACGAATTAATTCATCAATTAAGGTATTTGCTAGTTCTACAGCTTCTTCTATAGTTTCAGGTCTAGCTGCCTTGACTACATGCCTAATCTCACTGATTAATCCCCATATGTAACGGGAGATTAATACTGGTTCTAGTGATGCAAGGGTTGGCACTATTCTAGCATATTCGAAAAATAACGTAGTGTAACCCTTAATATCTACTCCAGTCATTCTAAGGTTTAAGAACTTATTTGCTATTTGTTCCTTTTCATTAGGAGGGCAAAATTTTCTTTCCACCATGTTTTTAAATTCCTCCCATTCCATATTGTAAATCCTGTCACTTCCCCAAGACTGGTGGATAGTGTTCCACCGTTCTAATGCTGAGTTCTTAAACAGATTGGAGGCAAACATTATCTTATACTCTTCCGCACACTTACTTATTTTTAAGATTGCCTCAGTCTTTTCTATCCAGCGTAGAGCTACAACGGCCCCTTCATTGCCCGAGAATTCCATTGGTTTACAAGACCCGAATTCTTTATAAGAACAACCATAAGACATGGTTCTTCTTCTTTTGGGAATGGGTACTTGAAGTATTGGTCCATTGTTTACGTTGTTTTCAGGTTCAGTAGGTCATTTACTATCATGATTACTTTTATTATCCGCTTCCTTAACCGTTTTAATAATATATGGCATTGTGTCTATAATCCCTTGTGCCATTATGTGTTGGATGGCACTGTTATCCACTTGGTTTACATTGTTATTGTTATTCGGGTTATCGCTATTCTGGTTTTCCTGATTCACTTCGTTGTCCATCTGAATTTTTAACATTATCCACATATTAATATCACAAAATAATATTTAATGCAAACGATCACATAACACGCATATTGATCAAAATCGTCGAACATTGCGACTTACTCTATTTTATATTATGCATCCATATATGTTACACTACAACTGCAATAAAAATTACAATACTATTAGGCATCCGTAGCTATTGTCTAGATTTTTTTTTCAAACATACACACATATTATATATCATTATTTTATTATTATTATTATTATTATTATTATTATTATTATTATTATTATTATTACTATTACTGGTATGGGTTCATCCAGAACTCCATATTACGCTCGTCATACTTCTAGACGAGTCGTTCTCCTATCTGCCTCATCATCTCACTTCCTTCTAAAATCTCCTCACCAAAGGTTCGGAGTTCTTGCACATTTTCTGCACTCATTGGGGGTGCAAGGGCTGGTACCGAGTTTGGGAACTAGGGCATGGGTTCCTAGTAAAGGTAAGGATTTTCTAGAATTTCCCTGATGAATTGGTCATTATCATAGTAGGGATCTAGAGGGTCCAGGTCTGGGTAGGCTGCTAGGTTTGGCATGGGTTCGTCTTCTGGTATTGGGTAGCGTTGTTGGTAATCCCTATGGTCGTCAAACCACGGTTCGTAGTCTAGGTCTAAAGGATTGGGTGTTGGTATTCTAGGTATCTCAGCTAGGTCAATGTCAGGCATTGGGATTTGGTTTTCTGGGTTGTTTTCAATTTCCATTGGCTGTATGGGAAACAGTGGTAAGGGCTGGGGTGCTATGAGTTGCTCTAGATTAGGGTCTGCAGCTGTAGTTGTTAAGATATGAAAATTTGCTAGACTCCTATTGAGCATATCCTGAGTGTTAGCATCTGTTTCTCTCTTAACGACTGCCAAAGCTCGCTGTTGTTGTAACTTTTTCATCATTTTTCTATGTTCATGCACTCCTCTGCTGAACCATCCTCTCTTCTTAGGAGGGAATGGCTCTTCAGATTGTGCCTTGAACACAAATATCCCATCTTCGTTGTTAGCCGAATACCCTGAGAGGGATGGCTGTGAAGTGGTGCCTTCGTCCCTCGGTGAGCTGGACAACTGACGGTAGGCGTCGGAAGGTCCTTGGTCACTCATACTGTAAACTAACAAATTGTCAAATAACACACAACAATAATATACGGATATGCACGAAATCCCGTAGATTATTTCCTAACATATTGAATAAATTTTGGTGTTAGCAGAACACTTAAGTGGCTGAATAAGTGGCTTAGCTCTGATACCACCTTCTGTCGCAACCACCGTCCCTTAACCACCCGGGAACGGGCGGCCGCGGCCAGTATTGGTGTTTATCATTTTGGCAGCGGAATTTACATTAGGACCGTAGTTAGGAAATCTTTAATCAGAGTAAAATACCACGCTTTTATAATATTAAACACATGGGGAAATCCCAAGTTTCAATTACATACATTTTTATATGGATAAACCCTATTTTATTTAAATAAAAACATCTCTTTATTTAGGTAACTTTTATAGCCACTTTTCCAAGCCTTCAGTGCTGTCCAGCTGGCTTCTAATTGGCTTTCACATTTTGTTACCTGAAACGCGTTTAAAAACATGTTGTTAGTGGGAAATACTGGTGAGTGAATCCCAGTTTAATCAAGACAAGTAAAACCGTTTTACAGTATTAAGGGTGGTTGCGCAATTACATTTGTTTCCATCTCCTTTAATTACCACCCACGGTACTGTCAACCCGACCTGTGTTACTACTCAGAATGTAGTAACAAATTTTGTACACAAGATTGCATTTCGAATGAGATACGGCCACTACGAGTTCTTAGTTATGCCTTTCGGGCTCACCAACACACCTGCAGCATTCATGGACCTCATGAATCGAGTCTGCAAGCCGTATTTGGATAAATTTGTTATTGTCTTCATCGATGACAACTTATTTATTCCAAGAGTCAAGCCTATCACGAGAAACATCTCCGATGCATTCTCAAACTTTTACAACAAGAAAAGCTTTACGTGAAATTCTCTAAATGCGAATTCTGGCTTCGCAAAGTCCAATTCCTTGGACATGTGGTTAGTGAGAATGGCATCCAGGTGGATCCTGCTAAAATTGAAGCAATCATGAATTGGGAAGCACCCAAGACACATACTGAAATTCGCAGCTTCTAAAGGTTGGCAGGATATTACAGAAGATTCATCGAAAACTTTTCAAGGATAGCTTCACCTCTAACTAATTTAACCCGCAAGAATGTGAAGTTTGACTGGGGTACCAAACAACAAGAGTCTTTCAATATTCTTAAGAAGAAATTAACAAATGCTCTTGTCTTGACAATGCCTGAGTGAATAGAAGAATTCAATGTCTATTATGATGCTTCGCACACTGGCATAGGTTATGTGCTTATGCAACGAGGCAAGGTGATTGCCTACGCATCACGACAACTGAAAGTGCATGAAAAGAATTACACCACCCATGACTTGCAATTGGGTGCAGTTGTATTTACACTTAAGCTATGGAGAAATTACCTGTATGGAACCAAATGTGTGATATATTCAGATCACAAAAGTCTCCAACACTTGTTTAGTCAGAAAGACCTCAACATGAGACAGCGTCGTTGGATGGAAACATTGAACGATTACGATTGTGAAATTCACTACCATCCTGGAAAAGAGAATGTTGTCGCTGATGCTTTAAGCAGGAAAGAAAGAATCAAACCTATACATATCAATACTAAGAGTATTGAACTGAGAAACAGTCTAAACAAGAAGTTTTTGATAGCACAGAAAGAAGCTGTAATGGAAGATAATCTTCAGGAAGAAAGATTAGGTGCAACTCTTGATCAGTTATCACCTGGGAATGATGGAATCCATAGATTGAATGGTCGAATATGGGTTCCAATCCGTGGAGGACTTTGAGATATAATCCTCCAAGAAGCTCATAATTCTAAATATTCGGTTCACCCGGGAAGCGACAAAATGTATCAAGATCTGGAAGGACCCAAGACACCTACTGAAATTCCCAGCTTCTTAAGGTTGGCAGGATATTACAGTAGTTTCATCGAAAAATTTTCAAGGATAGCTGCACCTCTAACTACTTTAACCCGCAAGAATGTGAAGTTCGACTGAGGTCCCAAACAACAAGAGTCTTTCAAGATTCTCAAGCAGAAATTAACAAATGCTCCTGTGTTGACATTGCCGGAGGGAATAGAAGAATTCATTGTCTATTGTGATGCTTCGCACACGGGCATGGGCTGTGTGCTTATGCAACGAGGCAAGGTGATTGCCTACTCATCACGACAACTGAAGGTGCATGAAAAGAATTACACCACCCATGACTTGGAATTGGGTGCCGTTGTATTTGCACTTAAGCTATGGAGACATTACCTGTATGGACCCCAAATATGTGATATATTCAGATCACAAAAGTCTCCAACACTTGTTTAGTCAGAAAGACCTCAACATGAGACAGCGTCGTTGGATGGAAACATTGAACGATTACGATTGTGAAATTCGCTACCATCCTAGCAAAGCGAATGTGGTTGCTGATGCTTTAAGCAGGAAAGAAAGAATCAAACCTATACGAATCAATGCTAAGAGTATTGAACTGAGAAACAGTCTAAACGAGAAGTTTTTGACAGCACATAAAGAAGCTGTAATGGAAGATAATCTTCAGGAATAAAGATTAGGTGCAACTCTTGATCAGTTATCACCTAGGAGTGATGGAATCCTCAGATTGAATGGTTGAATATGGGTTCCAATCCATGGAGGACTTAGAGATATAATGCTCCAAGAAACTCATAATTCTAAATATTTAGTTAACCCGGGAAGCGACAAAATGTATCAAGATCTGAAAGCAAATTATTGGTGGATGGGTTTGAAGAAATCTATAGCCACACACGTAGCGAAATTGTTGACGTGCTCACAGGTTAAAGCCGAACATCAAAAGCCGTCAGGATTACTAGAACAACCAGAACTTCCCACATGGAAGTGGGAGATGGTGACCATGGATTTATCACCAAGTTACCGAAGATAACACACGGAAATGATACAATATGGGTCATAGTTGACAGACTGACTAAATCGGCTCATTTCTTACCCATCAAGGAGATGCATAGCTCCAATAAATTTGCCCAATTGTATGTGGACGAGATTGTATCTCTCCATGGAGTGCCAGTATCTATTATATCCGATAGAGATACTAGATACACTTCACATTTTTGGAAAAGTTCCCAACAATCTCCAGGAACTCGTTTGAACTTCAATACTGCTTATCAACCTCAGAAGGATGTGTCGGGAGTGTGGCCTATAAGCTAAACTTACCTGAAGATCTTAGCGGAATTCACAATGTATTCCACATCTGCAACTTAAAGAATTGTCTAGCTGATGAGTCGCTGGCAATGTCTCATAAAGACGTACACATAGATGAAAGCCTGAGATTTGTTGAAAGTCCTATATCGATCGAGGATCGACAGGTTAAAAGCTTAGAAGAAAACATGTACCAATTGTGATAGTAAAATGGGATGCCCGTAGATGCCCAGAATATACGTGAGAGGTTGAATCCACTATGAGACAAAAGTACCCTCATTTATTTCAATAAATCTCGAGGTCGAGATTTCTTTTAAGGGGGTGAGGATGTAACACCTCGCAAAAATTGTATACAATTATGTGAAGACACATGTCCTAAACCATACACGTGTAATAAATTTCCATGGAAGTACCAAAGTTGACAAACAATGGAAAGATATAAGATGAAGGGTTTAAACAGGTAAACATGTTAATTCTTACCTCTGCGTGACCTTTTAACGAACCCGTAACTTCGTAAAGTCCAATTATACTTCCAAGAATGTTAAACAATAATTACATAGGGTTTCGGTATCATCATTTAATAAGTTGTGCAAGATCTCAAGAAAAAGGGTTAGAAGCATCAATGAGAGAAAGTAGTGCATTTCGGGTGATCTCGTAACCGAGCGGAAGCTTAACGATGTTGATTATAAGTCCCAAGATTCTTAAAAACTAACTATAGGGGCCAATAGTGCTAAAAATGAAAGTTATTTGAAGTTATAAAGGACCAGGGACTGAAACTGCCAAGTTTGAAACTTGTTTTATCGGAATCCAGGAGTGTCCCGGGGAGCGACAGCCCACTCTGATCTCTTTCGTGGCCCGCGAGGAAGTGCCTAGTAGCAAAAATCTAGACAGTTTCATGTTGCACCGTTGTACACCGCCTTTGCATTCCTGAAACTCGAAACCAGGGCTTGTTTGATGGTATTTACTGACACTAGGACACTTGGGAACATTTGGGAACAACTCTTAACACCTGGATTGATCTTGAGGATCCTTGTTTCACTATAAATAGGACCTCAAAGTTTTCGTAATAACGCTTTGACTATCGGTTTAGACCTAAACGGTCCAGCCATTGTTCGAGGCGAATGTGGCTACGTGATCGTAACTAGGTGTGTGTTAATCCCTCAAAAGGGCACATCCAAATTACCACGTTTACTTAGTTATTTGTCGGGTCAAAGTAATTAACATAAAAAGTCAAACGGGTCACTTTTTAAATAAATTCAAATCTGATAATATAGAGGTTATAACATATGTTTTATCACTTTAATAACTTGGTAAACATTATTAGAACATGTCTAGACATGTTCGACCCGACAATGTAAGTTAGGGCTCAGTTTGCAACCGAAAGTCGCAAAAGCTTGACTTTTGCTTTGACTTTCTGTTCTGACCTGAATTAGCTTATTTCCTTTATGTTTTAAGGTCCCTTTGTGACCATATTATATTGTAGCATAACCCTCTAAGGTTATATTACATGGTCCCTTAGTAATCTGAGTTTATTTACATGATTCCGTTATTATGCTTAATGTTGACTAAAATGTTTTTTTTGCTAAAAATGAGATTTTTAACATAAACAACCATGCAAATGAATTACATTCTTATTAGTAATATTATTTAACATATTTTGACATTTAGATTCTGGTCAGAAACTATAATTATATAATAAATCGTAAAACATGCTTTTAAAAGGACTAAAATACCCTTTTTGCATGCAAAAAAATAGTTTTAACATAATTTTAACATAAAATTCATTACTCGCTGTTATAATATTATATTTAGAACTAATTGGGATTCCAAGTCAGATTATTTACTGACTTTATATTACTCGTTGTTCTTGCATGAGTTTCGTTTTATATTAATATAAATGACGATTATGCCCTTCTTACACATAAATTGGGTTTTAAATAAGATTAACATGCAAGAACCTTTTGTTACTGATATGATAGAATAAATAAATTATTTTGACCAATCAAAGCTGGTCATAACCTCAGAGTTTCCCTAAACATCGAAATAATCGTCATTTATCGATTTTTACGACATTAAGGTGCATAGTATGGTTTTAAACCGTACTTAGCACCCAAGACTTGTTACCTACTGACTTTGTAAACTATTTTTAATATTTTTACAGTAGGTATAAGTCATGAACTCAGATTCCCAAATAAGTCCTTAAAACTATGTGTGAAATGACCAAAATGCCCTTTTAGGGCATAGTTTGCCCATAAATGGTAAACCACACATATATATGATATCATACTGTTAGTATAACATAAATTAAATATTTTTATAGAAGGTTTATGAGCAGAACCTCAGTTTGCATATAAACCCCTTTTATAATTCATAAAATGACCAAAATGCCCTTATAAGGCTTAATTCGGTTTTAAAATCTATATGGGCATAATTGTTGATATCTTACTGATGTCATAACATAATTTAAGCATAATAACAAATGGAACTTGTATATGACTCATCCGGTTACTCGTTATGCTTATACGCACTCGGAACGGTTTATGTAACTAGTTTCACAAATTAGCCGAAACGGGTTTAACTTTATCATTTAGACTTCAAAATCCAGAATGTATTTATTTTACCCATATAGTACAAGTCTTCATACTTTTCAGGTCTAAATTACATTCCATTCCGGTCATCACTTAATCTAGCATTTTTTACCGTAAACCCTTCTTTAAAGTAACCGGTCTAAGTTTACAACTTAAATAAGACCCGTTAGTAATCAAATAGGTTAATAAAACCTACGTTCCAGATTAGGAGCCCCGGTAAAAGCTACTTGCACTAGTTTGAGTACATTATACGACTGAGTAGATAAACCTCGCATTTAAAAACTCAGGTAAATACTTTTAACTTATTTTCCCTTATACGGGCTTGGGATATGGTAAAATATTACCGCTTGGTCGGATATGGAATCATTTAATAAGATTGTGACTAATAAATTACATAACCCATTTTAATCTGTTTTGTTTGATAACATAATCATTGGGGGTTAATACGACCGTGTCCTGGATATCCTCGGCTCATTTCATTTGTAAATGGCCACGACTTAAGCACGGGGTGTAGGCATACACCTGACAGTTGTGTATGTAAAAAGATATACCCGTTTGTTGGGGATAACTCCTTGTGGGATTATATTAGTGGTGTGTCTATTAATCATTCTCGGCTTCTATATTGGGCCTTAAATGTACGACAAACATATAAAAATGTATACAAGATTATTTATATATAATTATCCCAAGTTATAAAAGAATATTTGTGACTAGTGCATCTAAATCAATTTTTATAAATGCTTTTTTTAAAAAGAGTCGGTTAATTGTATTTACTAGTGTAAACTGACGTATTTTCAAAAGGCTAAGTGACAGGTACTACACGTACTAGGCTGGGAACTTCTGGGCGTTAATTAGAGAATCTTGCAAGTTCGTAATGCCTTAAGTCTGTCGAACGTGTTTTGTAATATATTTTAGATCCGCCTGTGGATCCTATCTTACAACCGTCTGTATATTCTTTCATTTCGTACTTTAAACTTTCGGTTTGTAATAGTAATTTCTACCAAGCCTTCCGCTGTGCATTAAACTGTGTATATTTGACTATGATGATATCAACTACGTCACGATACTCCCCACCAGGCCTACTGGTTTGTGGTTAAAATATCGGGGTGTGACACACTCTCTCTATAGATTATGTACACATTGTTGAGGATTTCCTGTGGTTTGTGAGAGTTGTACAAAGCTTTTCACAGAGATACTCACACAGATATGTCTGCCCTAAACCACCCTATACAACACATATGTATAGGCTAGGGCAACTGACACAAAAAACTAGTCCAAATATACCTTAAGTTCGGACATAATATCACATAAACTAGTCAGTTTTTAACAAATAAGTACTGATAACATAACATAAATTCGGACATACCATTGAAATAAATCCGGACCCTTAAAACTCATACTATCCGAATTTATTCAACATCTTTGACTTCTCTTGACTTTGGACTTTGACCAGAACTGATAAAGCATAGTTACCCGACGAGAACTACACTTACACCAAGTTACCAACCAACAACAAAATCAAGCTAACTATTAGGGGGTTGGAGAAATCAAGGTAATTCTTATGGTGGTGCTGAAACAGCTAATACAAAAGTCGACACTTTTGCGAAGTTCATGAATAATATTCATAAAGATAAATAAAGATAATGAAGTCCAAGACAAAACATCTGAGGGAAGCAAAAGCAGTTAGGGGAGTTATAACAAAATTTTGCTTAAATGCGAAGAGATCTGAGTAAGTTACCGAGCACTACCACAATGGATCCAACACATTCGTCATCCAGTTCGAAGAATGAATAAATGTGCACCTCAATGCACTAAGTATTCTTCCAATGGAATATATGTGCACGTCAATGCAGTAATGGAAGATGTTGATGATGAGTCGAAGAATGAGTATGAGCAAGAAACAGTTTCACAACACAATAATGACATAAGAACTTTGAAAAAATCAATTGTTTACATAGGATTTCTACTAAGGTCAAGGATAAAGGTGTGAAGGGTTATACCATCACATATATATCGTTTGGCTTTGGTAGAACGTGTTAAAACATTGGTTTCAAGTAAATAGGTCCCACTAGAGGACGAGTGGTGGAAATAAAATTAAATAAATCAAAATCAATTTATCTTTACTTAAACTATTAGAAAAGTTTCAGCTCGTTATCAATGTTTAAAAGAATTAAGTACCTAAAAACGACATAACAAATTTCCTAAAAAACTTAATTTGACTGCAAACATGAATGCAATTGTGTTGGGTGCCCTTCCCTTGAAACTCCAAGATTCAGGAGCATCCATTATACCAGTACAAGTACAAGTTGGTGAATTTAAAATAGAATGGGAATTATTGGATCTTGGAGCATGTGTGACTAATTTATCTTGGAGTCTACATGACCAATACGAATTACTCTTGCTACAAAAAGTCAACATCATCGTGGTGTTAGCTGATTAGACGCCTATGCGTTCAAAGGGGATGTAAATGTGTCCAAGGGGAATACTCAATACCGAAGTGGGCTTCAACTGCTTTTGGGGTTGTCTTAGACCTTAGAATTGGTGTTTATCCTCAAAAATTTTAAAGACCTTTTATAGACATAAAGGATTTACTTGTTACTGATACAATCAGCCAAAGTCTCTATTCTTCTTTAGACCCTTTTTTGTACTATGATAGTATATGCAAGAATAAATGTATAAGCATTTTTATACTATACTATTCAATAATTTGTTGTTAAATGAACTACATCTTACGGAACCTACTCATATGATTATAGAAAAAAAAATTCTCATTAATAAACCACTCTACCCGTCGTATGGGGTTGGAGCGAAAGAATCGCACTGATTATTATTTCAAAACTTTGACATGTATGTGGAAATTTTATTTTTGTTTCTATACGTTACTACTGAATTATATATACATAGTTTATTACTAAAAGGAACTCTGACCACCTTTGATAGTTATCTAATATCTATAAAATCTCTTCCATATACAAAATTCAAGTATTGCATATCCATATCTATACTTTCTATAAAAGGAGAAATCCCAATGACATAAGAAAGCTGATGTGGCAGCCAGAGAGGCTGTCCAACAATGCTTTTCTTATGTCATTACTGCATCATAAAGCCTAATATATAAAATCATTTTAAAATCTGTCTAAACGTCTGCCTCATCCCAAAACCTCTTCCCATATCTTTCCTTTGAAGCCAGCGTATAACTTAGCAGATGTTTCCTTTGGCAAACGTATACCTTAGCAGATGTTTGGAAATTGCCAGTAATTTCAAATTCAAAATGCCCGGGGATATGTAATTTGCAATTAATGCATGTCACTCACTCACTTCTGTCAATCATCTTCTTATATAAAGGTTTTTTTTCTCATTTCACTCTTCATATTTACACTCTGCTAAGTTCTCTGCTTTTATATTTTCAAACCAGACTTCCAATGTATCTCTCCCTCAAATCCTTTCTTCTCAATACTCGACATTTGTTCATAAAGGATAAGAGAAAACATAAGCTCTCTCTGACCCACTTTCAGAACAAATTTTGGGGATATGTGGTTTACCTTGATGATGGTAATGTCATATATATAATTATGTTTGTTTTGGTTTTTGATTTTTACTAATTGTTTTTTTATCTGAGTTATGACTAAATGATGATTGTGAAATGATCTGAGCAGATGATGATGATGATTGTTCTACAGTTGTTTCCAGCATCATTTTTCCAACATCGTTTAACGTTTTTTTTTTTTTTTTTTTTTTGCTACTCTAATTTTGAAATCTTGAATTTTTAAATTTGAAGTGATCTACTCTAATTCGCTTTATATTTCAGTCTAATCACAGTTGTTTGAAATTCATACAATCATCTGCGGGTTATTTTAGGTTTGTGGATTTTAAACTGTTGATATATTCCAGCTCTGTTTTCTTCGAGCGACCAGTGGTAGAAGTATTTGTGGAGTCATAATGGTTTTAGAATATGTTAATATGGATATTGATGGAATCAAATTAAACACAAAGGAAAGATTATTAAATGTACGGTTAAAATAATCTTTGCTTATGACTAAATGATGATTATAATTGACTTGGGCAGATGATGATGATGATGTAGAACCCACAGTGGTTCCTACTAAACGCAAGAAAGGATATGCTACTGCTGTAAGATAAGATTTTATTTAATAAGATATATAAGTAGATTCGGTTTGTTCTTTCCTGCCTTTTTTTGTATTAAAAGAAGCATAAAGTTTGGAATTTTGATGTATAGAATGTATACACTTCTACAGGCTCCGATGATTTAAAGCAGCTCTTTATCAAGCAAGTTGAGGATTAAGTATATGAGGATAGGGCTACTCTTCAACAGCTGAAGAAGTGTTTTGATATACTGCATCTTTGTCTGTTCACGAAAGACCAGGTTTCCAAAAACCTGATGGTGATGTCTTCAATACTTCCGTGGAGTTCATGGCGATTGTCAAAGATATACAATGAGAAGTTCAGTACTCTATGGAGTTGAAGCTAAAAGCACTTAATTTTTGCTGTTAGATTCCTAAATTTCTTGGTGGTGTTGTTAGATTTTAAAGTTTCGTTCTTTAGTACTCGATGTAATTGTTTATCTTTTAATCCTCATAATTAAATTTTAATCCTATTAATGTTTATGGAGCATTTTATTTTTACTAATTTTAAGGTGCATAAGTATTATTATGTAATTTTTCATATCATCTGATTATTGCAGATCGGTATTGATGTAGATGTGAAATTGTCTCTGAGTTTGATTTAGATTATGTTGATGTTGAATTAATTTCCGTTATTGTATAGATCTGTCAAAGTTAAAGTTTGCCCAAAGAGAACATCTGCTCAAAATCATCATCTGCTGATCTAACAGTTGTTTGACTTGCTACTGTTGCCAACATCTGTTGTTGCCTAATAGTGCTTCTCAACATCCGTGTGCGCTGAAGTGGTAGAAGTATGTGTTTAGGATGTAGAGTACTGTTAGTCTTTAAAGGAAGAGTTTTTTTATTGTTTTTTTATGCCAGAGTTTTGAAATTTTATTATTTTTAATGATTTGGTAAGTCAACAGTTTTCTGAAGAATTTCCTCCTCTCAATTGCAAATACTCAACATCTGTTACTTTCAATATGTGTTAAAGGTGAAGTATGCCCAAAGAGAACATCTGTTTAGTAGTGATCCTCTGCTAATCTAACCGTTGTTTGACTTGCTACTGTTGCCACCATCTGTTGTTGCCTAACAGAGCTTTTGAAGAATTTCCTCCTCTCAATTGCAAATACTCATGCATCTGTTAGTTTAAATCTTTGTCAAAGGTAAATTCTGCCCGAAGAGAACATCTGTTTAGTAGTGATCTTCTGCTGATCTAACGGCTGTTTGACTTGCTACTGTTGGCAACATCTGTTGTTGCATAACAGAGGTTCGCAACATCTGTTCTTTTTTGTATTAAAAGAAGCATAAGAAAAGCTGATGTGGCAGCCAGAGACGTTGTCCAACAATGTTTTTCTTATGTCATTACTGCATCATAAAGCCTAATATATATAAAATCATTTTAAAATCTATCTAAAAGACTGTCTCATCACAAAACCTCTGCCCATATCTATCATTTAAATGTATAACTTAGCAGATGTTTTGAAATTCCCGGTAATTTCAAATTCAAAATGCCTGGGGATATGTAATTTGCAATTAATGCATGTCACTCACTCACTTCTGTCTTATGGTAAATGCGTCTTATGGTAAATGAAGAGGTTAATTGTAATTATGATAACGTGTTTAATTTTATACTTTTCCCATGGAAATGCACTTTTGAAATGTTTTGCATTAAAAGCCTAACCATCGTACAACTTTAACAGTAAGTTAGTCTGACGATGTATTTAATCATAACCGCCTTCATCAGGTATATAAAATACATTAGGCAAAGGCTTTCATCATTACCGCTTTCATCCATCTACTCATTCATCTTCAAAGTTTTTTGTTTATCAATAACATTACAATTTCTTTGGCTTTCAAACCCACATTTGTTCACTACAAAATGGAAAACATTAGGTTTCAAGTGATTGTTAACGAAATTTTCACAAGGCTCTCTGCAGAAGATATTGGTCGTTTGAAATGTCTTTCCAAGAATTTTTATAGGGAACTGTCAAGTCATGCATTTGAGATGACGCATGCTCTCCGGAGTGGAGATTCACTACAAAAGAACTACTCTCCTTTAAAGACACGTCAATTGTCGTTGACAACATAGTAGCTGGTAATTTGGATGTCGTTGCATGCAAAACCTTAAGTTTTCCTAACAATGTCCACCCTACCTTCTTACGTATTCTATCGTCATTTATTGGATTGTGGTTAGTTTGCAATGAAGGGGTTTGTTGTGAGCTGATCCTTTGGAATCCAACTATCAGGCGCTATAAGGTTTTGTCTGACGACTACTTAAATTATATTCATGATCGAAACTCTGATACAGGTGGAATTTATCTTGATCAATCCAATGATCTGAAAGTGTTGAACAACAGATGTTACCGTAATGTGGCTACTGCTCGTGTTTACTCTCAACGTCGTGAGTCATGGAGAATAATAAATTTTGGTAGCGTAAATAATTATGGTTCAAGCAGTTATTCATGGTCTCCAGTAATTTATGCTGATAAAACCATATATTTCATGGTTTCAAATTATTGGTATCCACTAGGTGAGGGGAACATCGTTACTTTCGATGTTCTTTCTAAGACTTTCAGAATGCTTCGTTTTCCAGAGATTATCACAGTCAATCCTTGCCAAGGGCATTTTTTACCATCGCAAAGAGGCTGCATTTGATTGTTATTGGAAAGTCTGCTGAGATAACTGCTGATTTGCTCAAATATGAAGAAGAAGGCTGGATCAAGGTGTTTGCTTTCAATAATCCTTGTGTAGTTGATTATGTAGATAGGCGCTGAAGGACTAATATAATTGATCTGAGCAATGAAGTTTTGAAGTATCTCCAACATGTAGACAACTACAATGGTCCGAAAGGAGCTTTATTTATCGAGACTACTGTTTCGCCCATTGATTAGAAATTAGTATGCTGTATTTTACTGAATGTTGTTTGTTGTTTTGAACTTTGTTTATTATATAGTTACCTCTATTTGAAACTTGTAGTTTTTATATAATTAGTTGTTTTAAATTTATTAACCATGTTTGTTATTTAAATTAGTTAAATGAATATTTAGGTTTGAGAGTTTTAAAGGTTGTAATATTGGCAAAGGTCTGTTTAAATGATGAAAACTCTGTTGTTGTGAACAGATGATTGAAAATAAAACAGTGGTTGATACATCTGTCGACTTTGGTCAACAGATGGATGCAAAACAGATGTTTAAAACCACTGTTGGGTTAAAGCAGAGTGTTGTTGTAGGTCCACCCGAAGGATCGAGTAACCTCTATTCCCTGTTTTCCGACAAACCCGAGAGTGCGGAATCCAAACGGGTAAGTTAAACCAAGTTACGAACACGTAAGACACAAGATTCAACGATTAACACTCAATGTATTAATGTAGAAACGGTTACAAAGCTATGTTTACAAGATGCTCTCATAAACTCTCAGTGTGTGTGTGTTTACAGTGTGTTCGCTCAGTGAAATCTACTCAGACTTCCACCATGTTGTTGTCTGTTGCAGTGTATTATATATTGAAGGACCTCGACGAAATCAATGTTCAACGACGAACTCTAAGTTCGTCGTCCATCATCATGACGAAATCCCAATATGTTCGACGAAATCAAGGTGTTCGTCACTTGATGTGATTTCGTCCAAGGGGTGATTTCGTCCAAGGGGTGTTCGTCGCATGAGGTATCTTCGTTACACAGAGTGTCTTCGTCCAAGTGTTGGGCGCACGAAGGAGGAATGTCGTGACGTCGGGCTTGAGCCGAACCTAACCGAGTCGAACCGAACCGAGTCGCGTCCACAAAATATGTATCAACAAACTCCCCCTTGGACGCTACTCGTGATGGTTTGTTTTCTCGGAAAGGATCTTCAAATTCTTCATGTGACACAATCAGGGAGTGTATCAACAAACTCCCCCTTGAATGATGCTCGTGAATCTTTTGATCTTCAATTCTTTAGATCCTTGTGGTGTTGATGAGTGATCAACTGCAACCCGATCATCTTGATCTTCTAATTGAATCAACGTCGTGTCTTCACTTTACGGCTTGTCATCTGACACGTTCTCTTCGCCTTTAGCTGATTCTGATGTCACATCTGCACATACAAGAAAGCTAAACATGTAATGAGAACAACCGTTTGGAATATAGACAAATTAAACAAATGACACATAAGAGATCAAATCTCATTTAAACACCGACTGACAACAGTTTAAAAGTTTAAAAATTGATCAATTTTAACCTTTTAACTTTCAAAACTTGTTAACTTCGACAGTTTATGAAGGTGCAATTGTTTTCCGACTTACAATCAGGATTTTGGGTAGGATAGACTCGAGTTCCAACCTCGGTCAATCAAAAATAAACAAGAAGCAAAATCTTTTTGGCTTTTATAAAGTTTAGATTAAAACACACCTAAAATCTTTTTGGAATTTTTCATTTTTCAAATGTAAAGACGGAAAGCAATAAATAAATATATACAAAGATGCAGAAATGAAAGCAGTAAACAAATATTTACAGACATTCTTTTTGCAAGTTTCGAGGGTAAGAGAATCATATCAGTGTACGGTCATGCCAAAACGCTCTTTTTGTTCAATTAGTTAACATTTAGATAAGCATCATATAACAATTATCGGTATTGTTGTCCACATAAGCTCAACTTATCAGATGTAATCATGGCGAGGGGATACGATTAGGGTATGATTTATACTTACCGACCAGTGTTCATCCACACACGACACATTCCCGTATCAAGGTATACACGAGAGTTCATCTTACCGGTGAGTATACCATTTATCATCTGTTTGACCGTATAAAAGATGTGAGAAACTCACTTATTTTGATTGAAAGAAAGCCCTATGTGATAGAATCACTTATTGATGAGGAACTTGATTTTCATATGCATGATGGCACAGGAGCAAGTCCGTGAACAGGTCAGTACAAACGTACAGCAAAGAGACGAACTTGACTCCCGGATAAATGTGATATATTATCACTTGTTTTGTTGGACATGTGATTGTTGATCACTTATTGAGGTCGAATGCAATATGTACACGTATGTATAGTATCATGGAAGATCTAGACTTCGTCTCCGTTATTTTTCGGTAAAAGATACAACCATGATACCCAGATGATAAGCAACATAAAGACCATATGCCAATGTGCAGTTCCCACCTGGTCTTTAATCGATTAAGGTTTATATCACCCTGCGCACTTTAAAATGATTGTGAGCCTACCGATACATCTTATATAGAGCTGCTTAACATATTTTTCATTTTGCATTTCAATTCGAAGAGGTTTCGACAGACCACTGATGTACTATCATTTTATGTTTTTCTCGCCAGGAAACTCATTTTTGTTTTGCCATGTTTTTGGGTTTTGAAATTTTTCGATGTTTTTGAATTTTCAAATTTGGATTTACTCCCCCTAAAATCAACAAACTAAGATAAATTTAAAAGACACAACGATATTTACAAAAAGTATTTCCCGATGTCGGTTAACTCATGTTTTACCTCAATGCCGTTTACCAAAATTAAGTTTTAATCAGAAAAGATTTATCGAATTTTGGAAAAATCAGTTGGCACGTCGGTAAGCAGTGCGGACCATGACAACATTGACGAGTTTCATATTGAAACAATCACGTGTGAGGTGATATTTGAGATCAACGTGTCAGGCCAAAGAGTGTTGTACGAGATGATAATAATTCATAAAGCAGCTAAAATATCGACAAGTATAGGAGAGATTAGAAATCCAAAACCGTATTCTGCAACTTCTTCGTGTATTGCAAGGAATCTGAGTGCTCTCCCAAACTGGATATCCACCCGTTGTGGATTTCAAAGTCGATTTTGTAGCTACTTAGAAATCTCTTTGCAGCAACAAGATCATAGACCTCTTGGGTCCGGTTGGTCTTCCACATTGCACCAGCGAAGGTCTTTGACTTTCTCTTTCAGAAGTAGTGTGCGGTTGTTCAATCCAAGCCAAGGCATCCGCACACCCGGTTGGTTTGTTCAACAAACACATTTTCTTCAATCACACCGCGAAGAAATGTACACTGCACATTCATCCTGTTGACTTTTGAACTTCAGACGTGCTGTAGGTGCGTACATTTTGATTGAATCTATCCCGGTGACCCGATTAAAGCCTTTAAACAATTAAACTTTGAAATGATTTGCATTTTGTCGAAGCTTTCAATTTCTTTCGACAGACAATTCTGTCTTCTTTTCTTTTTCTGTCCATCAAAGGCAACAATTTCTTTTGTCACCGATCTTGTGCATGGACACTCCACTATCAACAATCCAATGACTATCGATAGTTCCTCCTGGAACATCCTACACACTCACTCAGAGATTAGTTGGAGAGGGGGACCCAAGCCTTCATAGACTTGGGTTGTCCCTGAGAATCAAGAAATGTAATTTCAATTTCTTGAAGGTCCTTAAATTGCAAGCCTCCCCCTGAATCCTCACCTGTTTTCGGTTTCCAAGCTTGTTTCCTTTTACCGGATTGTGTATTATTTACACTTTCTGGTTTTAATGGTTGTGACAAACTAGGTTTCCTATTAACAGTTTCTGGTTTTAAAGCCTTTTCAATCACCTTCATATTTTGACGTCGTTGTTTTGTTTCCTGTTCTTTAATAGTGCGTTTTTCAGTTTTTGGTGACACAGGACGACGTTGTTGGTGACCTTGTTCAGAAGGGGCTCTTTCTACAAAATTTGGTTTCGGAGAGTTTGTGCAATTTCTGATAATGTGGCCAAACTCCCCGCATTTAAAGCATGATCTCCTTTCAACAAAATTAGGAGATTATGTTCGATAATCTGACGTTGAATTTGTAGACCCCGAGGTACTAGCTTCACACCCATTTGTGTGTTGGGTGTAATTGTTATCACTATTACGTTTCAAAATGTTGACTTTTTGAACAAAATCGATATTTGACTTATTTTCAAAAGTCTCCACTTTATCAGTACCTTTGGAGGTCACAAACTTAACGTCTTTGCATTTATTCTTGTAACGAACTCCTTTTGTTTCAACCTTAGCCTTAGGCTTTGGAGCTCGTTGTTGTTTACCCTTAAAAGCGACAGGTTGTTGCTTTGTCGGTAATGTTTGATTTCCATGTTGTTTCCTAACTTCAGCTTTTGGAATAGAATCACACTGAGTGATAGAAACTCTCTGGATCTCTTTTTCCAAAAACTTACTTGTAGTATCTTCAAACACTTTGTCAATCAAAGATTGATTGACGTTTTTAATGGGAAAATCTTGGTTTGAATAAATTTTACCATCACCGACCAAAGTGTACAACACGTTATCACTTTTAACGGTAGACACTGTCTCAGTGATAGGATCCATCTCTTGTTTAGCAGTTGAATGCACAGCAGGAGTAGGAGGATCAAACAGAATGTGATTCTCAAAAGGAACTTCAACTCCTTTGTTTTTCTCAAAAGATTTATCCTCATCACTCACATCTGGTTCATCATCTGACGAATCATAGTCCTCAACGGTTGGAGGACTTTGATTTGAAGCACATGATGACTTTTCTTTCCGATCAGATGAGCCCTCCGATGAATTGTCCGTTTTGAACCCTAAGCCAGTTGTAACTTCCTCATAATCAAGAGGTACAGTTGGCTCAAAACGCGGCATTTCCTCCTCATCGGGCATCTTGGTATAGTTGTGTCTTAAAGGAGGCGGACACGACTTATACCCAACGCCTTTAACATTACCCTTTAGTTGTTGAACGTCAATGATGTGATCAAGCACATATCGGGAGTTTGAGTAACTCCCCAATTTGAGCTTGATCGCTTCATGCTCACATTTCGCCTCGGCTAGCTCTTTGTTAGTTGCCTCAATGATATTAATGTAATTATTAATACCAGTTTGCATATTAAAAACCGTTTTTGATAACTCAGAAACACTTTTCTTGAGTTTTTCAATTATCGATTTAAAATCTTTTTCGTTGCGAGCTAAGGCCATGTTTGCCTCTTTGCACTTTGACAGTTCAATAACTAAACTCTGATTGTGACGGTGAATCTTTTCAGATTCTTGTTTCATATCAGCACAATCACTACATATGCTAGGAGTTTCAGATTTTACCTGACTTGTAGAAGCTGAGACATTAGCCATAAAGGCAGTCTGAGAAGAGAAAGATCTATCTTCAGTGAGAATCTTCTCCATTTCTTCTGATGTAGCATCAGCTTTCTTGATCAAGACATATTTCTGACACTTGACCTCCTCAGCATCATTCAACAAACTATCACCTTCATTCACATCCGATTCTTCATCAGAACTGCCACTGTAGCCCGAACTGTCATCATCTTCAGAGAATTCTTCTTTGTGCACATATTTGATGTGACTGATGATCTTCGCATAACATGCAGTTCCTCCTCCCAACTGTACGGACCAATCACATCCTTCATCAGCTTGAACTATCAAAGCTCGGTTGGGGTTTGAAGGCCCTGACTGGTTGGTTTGGTTGTTAGCAGCTACTATCCCTCTTTCGTTGTTAGCTTGATTTGAAGTACTTGTTTGATTTCGGAGTCACGAGGATGACGTCGGGGGTTCACGATCGGGATCACGTCAACGTCATTTCGTTCCATGTTTGATAACAAGTCACCGGAGTTCACCGGAGCTTGCCGGAGATCGAAGCTCGACGGGAATCACTTCTTTTGTTTCGGTATGCTTTCTTTCATCATCAGTAGTCCTCGTCAGTTCTCGGTTGAAACCTTTATCCTTTCGTCATAATAATCAGCTAAACAAATTGATCTTCCTATGAAAAACATATAACAGTTTGTGGGTAACATGATGAAGATGATGATACCATCTCTTCTCGGGTGTTTTGGTTCGTTTATAATCAAAAGCTGTATTTTGATTTACATTCATATATCGAAATCAGTGGTGGTTTTGGGTTGGGTTAAAATGTTGATCAACTCGCGTCGTTTCGGGATCTTATTTCACTACCTTGTCGATTCGTTTTGATTTTTATACCTAAAGCCAAAGTTGTGAATACGAATTATAAAAGGATTCAAGATATTCATTTTTGGTTGTGATGTTATATTCGGCTGGGTTAATTATGAGGAAGGAGATGATACTATTGAACAAAGTATAAATGCTACGAAAATCCAAACCTTTTACATCTGATGGTCACGGGTTCGAGCCGGCCATTCCCCCTTTTTTTTATAATTTAATATTTGAGTTAATTTGATTCTATTATATCAGTAAGTGAAATTTGAAAACTGAAATAATTAATCTTTTGTTTTATTTTTTTTCTTTAACATCAAATATTAAAAGATTAATTTATGATTTTAGTTAATTAATGATGTAATTAAATTGAAAACAACAAACATTAGGAAATTTATTTAACCAATAAATATTAATAAGATTTTTGTGTCATATTGTAAATATTTAGGAAAATCGTTCCCGTTCATTCGGTTTCCCAATCTTTACTCGTGCCTTATTGTAAGAAATCTCCATACACAATCACTGTGAGTACACTCGACCCATTTACTTTTAAAACCACTTTTGGGTTGTAACATGTTACCTTACAAAAATTACACTTACACACACACTTAACATGCTTTATGAACTCAATCCGTTATACATGCTACTTGTTATGCTTGATAATACATGCTTTATACTATGTTATACCCTCGCCTAACAAATATAGCGCTATAGGAGTAGCACACCACCCGACGGGGGTTTGTTAGGTCATTATACTATACGGTCTCGTCACTTTTGTGGCGAGGGATGCTAAATACTAGTGGACACTTTGGGTTAAAACGTAATGTTATGCATGCTAGTTACCTTGTATACAAATTGCCATGTGGATTCGAGTAAAATGCTTTGTACTTATTCTATACTATTTAAACCTTGTGTACTCGCCTTTGCTTTTGCATTGAACTTTATTTTAACATGTTACAGGTTGACGATGATGATATGAAACGAAGTAGCGTTGATGCCTAGATACACATATAGACGTTTAGGTTTAAATGTTGTATCAATTTTGCTTATGTTGTTATGTATTTCTTTTGAACTTGTTGTTATTTGAGTTTATGTAATGTTGACAATTTTACTTTATGAAATGAAATGGGAATTATTTAATTATCGTCACATAAGGGTTATGAAGTCTCTTGCAATCTTCACACTTCGTCTCATCCCGATGTTTCCGCCATTGGTTGGGGTGTGACAGATTGGTATCAGAGCCATAACTATAGGCAATTAGGAAAATTGCCATGCTTTTAACCTAGTCTATAGTTAAGTACCAAATTCGACCATATTTGCTTCACATGCTACTTTTATGAAATATCTTTACATGCTATACTTGAAATGTCTCTTATGTGCTACTTGTTTGAAATGCTTTATGTGCCCATACTTGTTATCGTTATTTTCAGCCTATGTCTTTTCATTCGTTTATACTAAAATTCGGAATCACTCGTATTATACAAACGAGAGGAGTTTACCAAAATAGGCGTGAAACCCACAATTTGGTAAACGACTCTCATTCCGTTTAATTCTATTTTGCACGAAATTACACCATTAAGTTAGGAGTGAAACCCACATCTTAATGGTAATTTTGATTTTTTTAAATTTCAAATTCTAGTGGACCCTCGTCACCGTGTTGAAATTAAATTTTGACCCGACGAGTACCAACCACATTAGGGTACGAAATTGTCAAGTTAGGGGTGAAACCCGCACCTTGTCGACTAGTCCCACTCCTTGATTTTATAAATCCCGCCAGGTCTCGAATTTTCGATTGAATTGGGACATGTAGTAACTGGAAGGGTGAATACCGTTAACCGACTTATCGGCGAGAGTATACCACCTATTAGGCCAAAACATGCTTCTCAATTTCAAAAGATCTTTCGACCACTTTGGTTAGTCAATGTTCTGTTTGGAACCATCCAAGTTTTATTCGAGCTTACGCTTTATTATTTTCGATCTTTTGACAAATTTGAATAATTTTTCGAGATTTCATTTGGCGCACACATCATACTCTTAGTTTTCATACGATTATACATTATTAGCATGCATGATTTAACGTAATTTTAATTACACTTTTGTAACGAGCAGAGACATATCATCGAGATAGGAGTGATTTCCTTACCTTGACGATTAACTCCGCTTCTTTTCTCATCTTACAACGACCTCACCAACTGATTAGGGGTGATTCCCTTACCTAACATTAGTCAAATCTCTAAAAAAAAAATTTCAAAGGGTAATGTTTATATAAACGAAATTCTTATCTTACAATCTATTTTCATATAGCTCACACACACAAAATTTGTAACTTTTCCATAAACGCTAGTTCCTCGACTTTCAAAACTTCACGAAATGTTACTCATCAACTTAGTCGGTTTAATAAATCCATTGCTCACAAAAATTTCGTATTCCACGCAATTACTAAAATGCACTCATCTCGCATCATTATACTAAAGATCGTTGTTTTTCAATTGATAAACAACCCAACTTTTCATACAAAGTATTTCAAATATTATTCGTTCGCCATCAAAACTCTTTCTAAGATCAACGAAATATTTTTTTTTTATTAAAACCACCTTTCACGATCACTAAGTTCACATATCAAATTCCTTTTTCAAAGGATCAACTTTTTCACAAGAATCTGTAATTTCCAAAATTTTCTAATACAAAGTTACTTAAGACAATGCAGACTTTTTAATCTCTAGAACTTTTCAAAACCTCACTCGATACGTCAATTAAATTCAAAACACGTGGGCAAGGAAACTTCATAAGGACTGACAAATTTTCAACTTATGTAATCTGTTTTAAAACCGTAGTAGCATTCCATCCTTTTTACAAAGTACGTTTCACGTAACCAATAACTATTTTGTATTCCCTTACATTCACAAACTAGATTCTGTATTTCATGACAACTCAATCTATATAACTTCACGTTTTGCGTAAACAACTATATATGCATACCATTTTACACGTTTTAGTCAATATCTCGCAACAATCTCACGCGTGTCACTCGTTCCCTTTCTCTTTCGTACTCAAAGCTTTTGATCTTTTATGCGCTATAAACAAAATCATTATTTCCTACATCCATACTTATACATTTTATGCCTTTACTTATGTTCACACTTACACATTTATGTTATACTCATGATTTAAAATTCATACGTTTCACGTTTATACATACACTCACAATTATACATTTACGTTGTACTTACATTCATATTTATACTACATTCATATTAATGATTTAGACATTTTATGTTTTCATTTACACTTGTACAACTTTGTTACACTTATATTGATACACATATATTTTATTCATACTTAAACCTTCATGCTTTACACCTATATTCATGTTCACATCTATGCTCATACATCTTATGTTCACACTTATACTCGTATTCATACTCATACGCTTTGTGTTTATACTCATACTCATGGTTATATTCACATTTTATACTCACCTTCATACACGTTATGCTTATACTTATGTCATACGTTTTGTGTTTATGCTCACATACATATTCGTATTTAAACTTATACTATGCTCATGCTTTTTACTCAAAATTTACACACACGCGCCTGTACGTGAGTGAAACCCGAGGGATTCGCTTACGTTGGTCTTATACTATTTGGAACGCAAACATGCTTACATGCTACATTTCTTTACACACACAATCTTATTTTCAAAATTTATGTATACCTTGATTCATACGTAACTAGTACAAGCTATGCGAATCATGCGACGATTGGTATAATCACGGGTGCACACGGGATTATAGTAATGGACGTGTGAGAACCATAGAGTGTGCTACTGCGTATGGTAAGACACGGAACGTAACATGGCACTGAATACGAAACGGACGTAATGTGGTCAAAACATGGTGGATACGTCGTTGGTTCTTCCTATATATAAGTGTTTTCACCATGTTACCAAACTTTCGCAAAACGTGCAGTGAGAAATTCAGTGTTTTGCAGACCTTTTGGACCTAATACAAACTTTAAACAACTCACAAACGCATTATATCTGATTATCCACGACGAGACTCCATTCTTAGTACGCTACTTTTCTCTATCCGATACTTATGCTATTCTTATACTCGTAATCGTTATTAGATCGATCGTTCACCCATATCCCTCAATTATTCTCTGTTGTCTCAAACTCCAAAGCCTCAATTTTAATCAGTCCTCTTCTGTTTGCCAAAACCCTTTCAAGTCCTCCTCTTGAATAAATTTCGGGACGAAATTTCGTAAAGGAGGGGAGACTGTAACGCCCCGCGTTTTCATAACTTCCCATATTTAGAAACTGTTGTTCATATTCCTATTTTGGAAACTTTGTACCCTAGTATTCGTCGTTTCGTTATAATTGTCGAAAAATCTTTATCTTAAATTTAATTCGTTATAAATATGGTTATTTATTTTATTTGTTTTAAATTAATTAATAACAAAAGTCTTGTTTGTTTTTATAAAAATAAAAAAAAGGGAATAACCTAGTTAGTTGTTAGATTATACAAGTTAACTAAGTTATATATCCTAACCAAGTCAAATTACCTAGTTAACTAAATTTTAAACTTAAGGGGGGCCTTTGTGCAAATTATCCAACTTTCATTTTGAAAACAAAGAACCAGCGCCGCATCTTGGAAATCGGTTGGTTCTACCAACTTTAATGTTATACACTTGATTATATTGAAACCTTTCGAATGCTTTTGCCGCCCAAATGATGACAGCAAAGAACAGTGAGGTTGTTGTATTTAGTTCTAACACTATTACAACTTACAAGCCTACAAGGAAGCCAAACTAAATCAATAATAACCCACTGCCAACTCGATATGAACGACATCCGCACCCAACCTTCTCTTCTATAAAAAAAACGAACCATCGGCTCTCCATTACACAACCATCCGACACACCCTTTCACCCCCTCTGTTCGATAACACGCGGCCGGAATGAAGCTAACGCCGCCGGAGAACTTGCAACCAAGCCTTCGGAATCATCTGGTTCGCGTCGACAACTCCGGAGGAACCGCAACTCGTCGGAGTCACGAGGACGACGTCGGGGGTTCACGATCGGGATCACGTCAACGTCATTTCGTTCCATGTTCGATAACAAGTCACCGGAGTTCACCGGAGCTTGCCGGAGATCGAAGCTCGACGGGAATCACTTCTTTTGTTTCGGTATGCTTTCTTTCATCATCAGTAGTCCTCGTCAGTTCTCGGTTGAAACCTTTATCCTTTCGTCATAATAATCAGCTAAACAAATTGATCTTCCTATGAAAAACATATAACAGTTTGTGGGTAACATGATGAAGATGATGATACCATCTCTTCTCGGGTGTTTTGGTTCGTTTATAATCAAAAGCTGTATTTTGATTTACATTCATATATCGAAATCAGTGGTGGTTTTGGGTTGGGTTAAAATGTTGATCAACTCGCGTCGTTTCGGGATCTTATTTCACTACCTTGTCGATTCGTTTTGATTTTTATACCTAAAGCCAAAGTTGTGAATACGAATTATAAAAGGATTCAAGATATTCATTTTTGGTTGTGATGTTATATTCGGCTGGGTTAATTATGAGGAAGGAGATGATACTATTGAACAAAGTATAAATGCTACGAAAATCCAAACCTTTTATATCTGATGGTCACGGGTTCGAGCCGGCCATTCCCCCTTTTTTTTATAATTTAATATTTGAGTTAATTTGATTCTATTATATCAGTAAGTGAAATTTGAAAACTGAAATAATTAATCTTTTGTTTTATTTTTTTTCTTTAACATCAAATATTAAAAGATTAATTTATGATTTTAGTTAATTAATGATGTAATTAAATTGAAAACAACAAACATTAGGAAATTTATTTAACCAATAAATATTAATAAGATTTTTGTGTCATATTGTAAATATTTAGGAAAATCGTTCCCGTTCATTCGGTTTCCCAATCTTTACTCGTGCCTTATTGTAAGAAATCTCCATACACAATCACTGTGAGTACACTCGACCCATTTACTTTTAAAACCACTTTTGGGTTGTAACATGTTACCTTACAAAAATTACACTTACACACACACTTAACATGCTTTATGAACTCAATCCGTTATACATGCTACTTGTTATGCTTGATAATACATGCTTTATACTATGTTATACCCTCGCCTAACAAATATAGCGCTATAGGAGTAGCACACCACCCGACGGGGGTTTGTTAGGTCATTATACTATACGGTCTCGTCACTTTTGTGGCGAGGGATGCTAAATACTAGTGGACACTTTGGGTTAAAACGTAATGTTATGCATGCTAGTTACCTTGTATACAAATTGCCATGTGGATTCGAGTAAAATGCTTTGTACTTATTCTATACTATTTAAACCTTGTGTACTCGCCTTTGCTTTTGCATTGAACTTTATTTTAACATGTTACAGGTTGACGATAATGATATGAAACGAAGTAGCGTTGATGCCTAGATACACATATAGACGTTTAGGTTTAAATGTTGTATCAATTTTGCTTATGTTGTTATGTATTTCTTTTGAACTTGTTGTTATTTGAGTTTATGTAATGTTGACAATTTTACTTTATGAAATGAAATGGGAATTATTTAATTATCGTCACATAAGGGTTATGAAGTCTCTTGCAATCTTCACACTTCGTCTCATCCCGATGTTTCAGCCATTGGTTGGGGTGTGACATGATGACATTTCTGATTTCGTCGCTGATGTGTGATGATGAAATTGGATGTGATTTCGTCTAGAATAAGGTGATTTCGTTGATGAACTATGTGACGAAAATGAGTGTTTTCGTTGCTGAAATTGTTAGACGAAATCAAGTGTTTTCGTTGGAACAACATGTGATTTTGTCCAGATTAACTCCAATGTGATTTCGCCCAGCTTGAAGTGTTTTCGTCCAGCAAGTGTTTTCATCCAGCTTGATATTGTTGACCAAAGAGATTTCATTGACTGGATGTTTGTATAGGGATTTCGTTGACAAAAAAAATGACCAGACAACTTGCAAATAACTTGCAAGATATTTTAAAATCAAATCTTATCCAATGTTTCTGACACATAGACTTTTGTGAAACTTACCTTACCCTTATCAGACTTCTTTTACAACTACTCATCATTCATGTGTACACAAATGTCAAACAATTTATATTATAATCACAACACTTCAATAATTCAATCAATATAGGATCAAACTCAGATATTATCAAGAACAAAACAAGAACAACTTGAATATCTTGATGAACTCGAAGAAGTTATGATTTTTCCGGCAACCGATAAACTTTCCGAACAACAATTTTTGCACTAAAGTTTAGTAAAAACCAAATTTCCACATGTATACATGTATTTCAACCAAGGTTTTGTAAAAACTAAAAGCAAAACATCAAGTTTTTCAAAGGTTTTAAACAGTTTTTTCAGAAATGCATGAACTTTAAACTGAAAATCTGGAAAAACACATTAAAAACTTAAGAAAAATCAAGAACACAAACTTGGTTTTAACAAGGAATCGAGCCAATGCTCTGATACCAATTGTAGGTCCACCCGAAGGATCGAGTAACCTCTATTCCCTGTTTTCTGACAAACCCGAGAGTGCGGAATCCAAACGGGTAAGTTAAACCAAGTTACGAACACGTAAGACGCAAGATTCAACGATTAACACTCAATGTATTAATGTAGAAACGGTTACAAAGCAATGTTTACAAGATGCTCTCATAAACTCTCAGTGTGTGTGTGTTTACAGTGTGTTCGCTCGGTGAAATCTATTCAGACTAACACCCTGTTTCTGTCTGTTGCTGTGTATTATATAGTGAAGGACCTCGACGAAATCAATGTTCAACGACGAACTCTAAGTTCGTCGTCCATCATCATGACAAAATCCCAATATGTTCGACGAAATCAAGGTGTCTTCGTCACTTGATGTGATTTCGTCCAAGGGGTGTTCGTCGCATGAGGTATCTTCATTACACAGAGTGTCTTCGTCCAAGTGTTGGGCCTAAACTTCATCATTTTGGGCTTTGACTTGGCTTGGGCTTCGAACCAACAGAAAACAACAAATAAACAAATAAACAAAACAACATGCACGTTTAAGAATTCTCAAACATTGTGATTGTAAGAGTTAGTCAAACATGTGACATCATCATGATGATGTCATGGTGATGTGTCATCGGGAATAGGTTGCGGCTCTCCGTGCTTCGCGTATCGAACTCTGGGGCGCACGAAGGAGGAATGTCGTGACGTTGGGCTTGAGCCGAACCTAACCGAGTCGAACCGAACCGAGTCGCGTCCACAAAATATGTATCAACAGTTGTAGAGAAAACTGTGGTTGAAACCGCTGTTGGATTAAAACGGTGATTTAAAACTACTATTGGGTTAAAATAGTGTTTTGTGGATGTTGAAGGGGATTGAAACGACGGTTGATTTAAAATATTATTTTTTGGAGAAGAGACATGCTTGAATGCAAGTGTTATTTCGTTTACAAAAGATTAATAAATTGCATATTTTTGTATTTTTTATACTCTAAAGTTTAAGTATTTACCGACTGACTTATCTATTTATAAGTCTATAAATATAACCATATTCATCATTTATATTTGTTATGCATGGTTTTCTAAGAAACCACCCGTGTTTGCACACGGGTCTTACTGCTACACTACTAAAAAATACACCTATCTTGACACGCGAACAATGACACACGCTCATTTTATGACATTTAGAAACGTGTGTCAAGAAAAAAATATCATGTTTTACGAAATTCAATAAACTAATGACAACTTTTTTTGTATGTCAACTTTTTAACGTCATACAAAAAAAACAAGACCATTTTATGACATTTCAAAGCATGTGTCAAGAAAAAAATGTCATAGTTTACAAAATTTAACAAATTTATGACACTTTTTTTTGTGTGTCATTGTTTTAGCGTCATAAAAAAACCATTATATTATTAGAATAATTATTTATTTAATTAATTAATAATTAGGGTAGTAATCATATAATTAAACAACTAAATAAATATCTAATAATTATACTATTATTATTATTATTATTATTATTATTATTATTATTACAAACGAGAAACCGTATAATATTTGTATAAATAAATCTCGTAATAAAAACTATATATAGTGTTTTTTATATACCAATTAGCCCTAATATATTAATTACTCGTTATACTAAATAAATAAACGACAATATTATACTAAACGTGAATACAAGAGTACAAGCCAGATCCTATACGCGATACACTTTTATTAGTATTATGCCATTTGACTAACCCAACCATCTACAGTTATTTAAATTAAACAATTAAGTATTATTAGTCTAATACTAATCAATATAATGCCATTTGAATAACCAACCATCTACATTTATTTCACACCTCAACTTAATAAACCCCAACCCACCATTATTCTTTCTTTATTTCTTCTCCAACACACAAACACATAGAAAAGAGACATGAAGTGTGACAGAGCAAACAAAGTAGAGAGAGAAAATGAAAGAGTGAGTGAGGGAAGGAGAAAGAGAGAGAGAGCGCCGGTGAACGAGGAGCCGGACATGGCCTCTAGTCGGACGCTTCGATGCAACGACCGGTAGGGGTGTGCAAAAGACGAACCATAATAAAAAACTAAACCGCTAACCGAAAAAATAACTAAAATTGACCAAACCGATGGGTTATGGTTAACTGTATCTCCATAACCAGGCCATCCGTTATGGTTAAGCAATCTTCCATAATCGAATTAATCAAAACCGAACCAACCTTCTAAAACATATAATTCAAGTTGGTAACATTATGTTTTTATTTTTTAATAGCTTGAAATATTTTTGTATAAATCATGTTTTGTGTTTCTAGAAACTAATAGAGACCGTTCGGATTTTGTAGTTCGTTTCATATTTTGTAAATTTATAGCTTTGTTCTACATATTCCAATAAATGTTTTCGATTTTGTTTTAGACATGAACCATGCATAACCGAGCATAGAACACTATAACTAAACCATTTTCAGTTTGAACAAACAAACAATTTACATTGGATAATTAACAAAAAATAACTGAAACCGACCCTTAACCAACGGTTAATTGAACCATAATTAACCGACCATCGATTTGTGGTTTTGGTTAAGTGATTCTCCATAACCGAAGTTTAGTTATGGTAATGACTAAGGTGCAGTTTGTTTTTATGAGGTAAAATGTATGTGGTCTGCGGACCACATTTGCAGACATCTGTAGAAAAAGAGGTAGACCAAACCTATGTAATACGGAAGAAGAAGGTTGTTTGTTGTTAACGTATGTAGACTTCTAAAATAAATTGGTGTCTTGATACATATTGTGTGGATTCGACTCAGCTCGGTTCGACTCGGCTACGAAGTGAAGGCCGTAGTCAAGACAACCTCCTTTCTTGACTCGGTATGCGATTTACTTCGTAACGTTCGATGTAATTGCTACTGCGTGTGTGCAGTATGCATTTAGTATAGCTTGTTTGTTTGTTTGTTTGTTTGTTTGTTTGTTGTATTGGCCCAACATTGAAGTCAAGGCCCAAGCCCAACAAAGTGACGAAGGTAAAAACCCTTTTGGTGAAAACCAAATGGGACGAAAACACATGGGACGAAATCAAGGGATTTCGTCCAGATATTGGATTTCGTCAATGGGTTTTCGTCAAGAACTGGTTTTCGTCGATCATGTTACTATATATACACAGACAACATCCAGAAACACTTAGAGCACAAAAAAAAAGAGAAGTCTGAATAGATTTCGGAGCGAACACTGTAAACACACACACACTCTGAGAGTTTATGAGAGCATCTTGTAAACATTGTATTGTAACCGTTTTCTAGATTAATACAATGGAGTGTTAATCGGTGAATCTTGTGTTTTACGTGTTCGTCACTTGGTTTAACTTACCCGTTTGGATTCCGCACTTTCGGGTTTGTCGGAAAACAGGGAATAGAGGTTACTCGATCCTCCGGGTGGACCTACAATTGGTATCAGAGCTTTGGCTCGATTGCTTGTTTAAACCAAGTCGATTTTCTCGTGTTTTGATAGATTTTGAAAGTGTATTTCAGTTTATGTTCTTGTTGAAAATCATTTTTCTGAAAAACTCTTTTTCAAAACCTTGTAAATCAGTATGTTTTGCTTCTTGTTTTAGTGGAAACCTTGTTATATTACATGCTTGTATGTTATTGTGGGTTTTTATTGAAAGTTTTAGCAAAAATTGTTGTTCGGAAAATTTATCGGTCACCTGAAAACTCATAAAGTTCATCCATCTTCAAAGTGTTCTTCAAATATTATTGTCTTTGATCTTTGTTTGATGAAATATCAAAGTGTTTATGATTAAAATATTTTAAGTTGAAATTTGTGTACACAAACCAACATTTGTAGTTGGTGAACAGTCTGAGAGGTAAGGTGCTTTCGGCAAAAGAATTCTTTGTTGTCAGAAGGATAAGATTTGATCTTGTTTGAAAAATATCTAATTTGTCTTCACCTATTGTCCGCGAAATCACCCTACATTCACATATTGTCAACGAAAACACCCCATTTTCGTCCACTAGCCCTCAACGAAATCACCTTGGGCTGGTATCAAGCATATCCAGACGAAATCACAGGTCTTATATATCATTCTGGACGAAATCAGAAGTTTCCGGATGAAATCACCTTTTCGCGACGAAATTATCTTTCAGCGACGAAATCACTTTTCGTGACGAAATCACCTTTCAGTGACGAAATCACCTTTCATTTTATTAACAGAAGCTTTTTAAAACATTCTAAACTGTTTGATTTGTGTGATTTGTTCAGGTATTAGTCATTAAACAACAAAAATGAATCCGAACTGGTGGGGTAATCCGTCCACTGCAGAGAGCAAGTATACAAACACACGTTTATCTCCCTCATGGGCTGAATCTCCTGTACCCACATCTAATACAGAAAGCAAGTATTGTAGCACCGGTTTATCACCATCATGGGCAGAATCTCCCGCACCCGCATCTTTCCAAGCGAATCAAATGTCGACCGGTCAATGGGCGTTTGTTTCAAATCAAACTCCAAGTATTCAAAGTATACTCCTAAGCGAAAGCGAGACCGGAAGTCTGAATCGTCCTCCGAAACTGATGCACATAAACGAATATCCTGGATGGGTAGATCGATTCCAGACGTATGTCAATGGGCAAAACACGGAATTGTGGCTACGTTTTACTACAGACTTCGATCAAGCTCTTGAGGTTGCCGCTTCAACTGCCGATACATTTGCCGATCTTTCGGAAGACCAGAAAAAGGCATATGATTTAGAAAAGAAAGCATATGATATTCTGACTCAATCGATGAGCAAGGAAATATATCATCAGTTCGTCAGCTTCAAGACGTCAAAGCGATTGTGGGATACATTAAAGACATGGGGTCTAGGAAATGAAAAGTCACGCCAATTGCGACATGACTTACTCAAAAAGGAGTTTGATGGGTTCACATGTATGGAAAGTGAATCTTTGGGAGATATGACAAGTCGATTCTATGATCTGCTGACTTAACTGCGTAATTATGGGGTAGTAACAACTCCAGCAAAAGTAGTCACAAAGTTTGCCGATGCATTGCCACCTCAATGGAATAGTTTCTTGGAAATCTTGAAATACAATGGCGCATTGGCTACAACAAACATCAATGACTTCGTTCAGCTCTTGGAGAACAAAGATCAGGAAGAAACCCTAAAGGCGAAAAGGGTTCTAGTGCGACAAAATCCTGATATGTATTATGGAACTTCTAGCACTTCTGCAAGACCTGTTTCACATGCTCCACTTCAGACGGCGTTTGTCACAAGCACGGATCTATATGGCAATACGATACAAGTTCCTGTAACGCCAGCTCCAACCACAGACTTGTATGGAAATCCACTACAACCAGCTCCACAACAGCAAAGCTATCGGCCATCTACAGTAGCAACTGATTTGTATGGGAATCCACTACCTCCTCTACAACAAGTTTGTTATGGAAGCACATCATCTGCTGGTCAGCAATCAAAGTCAAATACAGTACGGCTTGACACGTCAAACTTCTCCAAAGTTAGCGTTGAAGTAGCTAAAGATCATATGGAGATACTAAACACATTGGTGAGCTCGTATTGTGGATTGATTGCAGGGCAGATTGGAAACATCAATCTAACTCAAGAAGATTATCAGCAGATCGATAAAGAAGAGATGGATATGATGGACATCAAATGGGCTTTCGCTAGTGCTGTTAGGCGAGCTAAAGACTTCATGGAACGGACAGGTCGAACCAGCTTGGAAAGCAAGAAAGACACCAAGTATGGGTTCGATAAACAGTCTGTTAAGTGCTTTAATTGTGGTAAACGTGGCCATTTCAAGTGTGAATGTACGAAGCCATCTCAACATGGGAACCAGAATCCTTTCAGAGGTCAAGGCAACCAGGCGAATCAGAATCAAGCCAGAAATGACGATCGCACCATGGTTCCTGCAAACAATTAAGCAGGACCATCGAACACCAATCAAGCTCTTGTGGTGCAAATAGATGAAGGTTGCGACTGGTCAATGCAATTAGGCATTGGTGATCAGTGAGGAGCAGCTTGTTTTGCTGAAGCTCCTAAGGATTTGAAGCACGCCAGTGGTGGAGAATCTTCCGCCAGTGGTGGTGAATCTTCAGATGAAGAAAGTTCTGGTTATTCAAGGAGTTCAGATGAGGAAACCTCAACTTCAGGCGATGATAATGTATCTAGTGGGAGAATCGATGCAGATATCGATGAATTGTTAGGAGAAGCTGCAGGAAGGAATGATAGAAGATCTATTCTGGTGGATCAAGCTGCTTATTCTTCTTCTTCTCTTCATTAAGCCTTTATGGCTAATGGCGGCAGTTCATCAAGCCAGGTATGTGTCGATGAACCAACTGTCGTTAATTGTGATAATTGTGTTAAATGTGCTGATTTGGATGCTAATATGTCTGAGTTGCAAAGCAAACATGATGCTTTAAATGCTAATTTGTTTGACTTGCAAAACAAACATATTTCTTTAGATGCAAAGTGGTGTGATTTGCAAAGCGAACATGAGGCTTTGCAAAACAACTATGATGTGACATTTTTACACAACCAAAAGTTGATCGTGGATCTTTCGAAATGCAAAGAGGCTAACATGTTTTATGAAAATCATGAAAAGGAATTTAAAACGTTAGTTGCAAATTTAAGAAAACATAAAACCGAACTGACAAAAATGGTTTCAAGAAAACAAATAGACATAAACTGCTATATTAATCGTCTTGAGATCATGCAAAAAGAGTTAGCCTGCACAAAGTGTGAAAGTGAGGCGATCCGGCTTAAACTAGACAGTTATTCTAACTCTAGATATGTGCTGGATTACATCATTGGCACACAAAAATAGAAAAAGGATGTCACGTGCATTGGATATAAGAAATGTCCACCACCTGTTAGACAAAATTATGATGCACAGCCTGATGAGGAGTATAAAACTCATTATGAAGAATCTGTTCCTTTAGACATTAAGGAATTTGCAACGGGACTTGGATACAAATCTGAAGTATCATCAGATTCGGATGTGTCAGCAGATACATTTATAACTGATGAACAAAATCAGGATCCTCCAATCATTTTTGAGGATACTGATTCTTCAGATGATGAATCTAATGATACTGACTCAGCACAGTCAGATGCGGTAATCAAAGAAGCGGACATACCTCTCGAGAATCATATTCTATGTGATCCTTCCGCAAAACCTGCTACGACTGTTCTGACCGAGTCCATATCTACTTCCTCACAAGAGTCTGAGAGTGTGAATTTGCTGTACACTCTTGTTGGTGATGATAAAATCTACTCTGACAAAGATTTTCCTATTAAGAATGTTAATCAATCTTTAATTAGTAAAATTTTTGAGGATTCAACAAGTAAGTTCTTGGGAAAGACAGGATCACATGTTGTGGTAACACAATGTCCTCCGATTCCAAAAGCTGAAATTCGTAAACAAAATGGCAATAAAAGTAACTCACAAAGTTCAGCAAAATCGTACCAAACCTAAAAGTAACTCACCGACTCAATGGCAAAAGAAACAGAAAAAGAAACAACGACAAGAAGTTGAAAAGGTTTTAAAACCAGAGGTTGTCCAAACAAAATCTTTTAAATCAAATGTTAAACATGAAAAACAAAAACAGATTTGGAAACCAAAATCGGAAATTGTTTCAGGGGGAGCTAGATCAATTCCAAATCATCGGGAAATGGATGTTACAATTCTCGATGATGACGGACGACCCAAGTCTGTGAAGGCTTGGGTCCCCCTCTCCAACTAATCTCTGAATGAGTGTGTAGGATATTCCAGGAGGAACTATTGATAGTCTTTGGATTGTTGATAGTGGAGCGTCCATGCACAAGATCGACGACATAAGGCTCCGAAATATTGTTACATCTAGGATAATATTGTTGCCATTGATGGAGAGAGAAATGAAAAAGAAAAAGAAAACAAGAATGATGATGAAAGAATTTGACCACTTCAACAAAATGAAGATCATTCCAAAGTTTGGTTGTTATAGGTTTTTGATCTTGTTGCTGTGAAGAGATTTTTCAGTAGCTACAAAATCGACTTTGAAATCCACACCGGGTGGATATCCAGTTTGGGAGAGCACTCAGATTCCTGGCAATGCACGAAGCAGTTGCAGGATACGGTTTTAAATTTCTAATCTCTCTTATACTTGTCGATATTTAAGCTGCTTTATGAATTATTATCCTCTCATACAGCACTCTTTGACCTGACACGTTGAACTCGAATATCACTTCACACGTGATTGTTTCACTATCAAACTCATCAATGTTGTCATGGTCCACATCGATGACCAACGTGCCGACCTGTTTACCAAAGCATTTGATAAATCAAGATTTGAGTTTTTATTATTGGTAAACGGCATTAAGGTCAAGCAAGAGTAATCCACATGTGAAAATTTTTTTTGTAAATATCTTTGTTTTTTTTTTTTTAATTTATCATAGTTTGTTGATTTTAGGGAGAGTAAATCCAAGTTTGTCCAAGTTTGAAAAATTCAAAAACATCGAAAAATTTCAAAACCCAAAAACAATAGAAAAACAAAAATGAGTTTCCTGGCGAGCAAAAGAGAAAATGATAGTACATCAGTGGTTTGTCTAAACCTCTTTTAACTAAACTTAAAATGAAAAACGATAAGCAGCTCTATATAAGATGTATCGGTAGGCTCACAATCATCTTAAAGTGTGCAGGGTGATATAAACCTAAATCGACTGAAGACCAGGTGGGAACCACTCAATGGCATATGGTCTTAGTACCGAAATTTCGTTTGAGAGATTGCCGAGGTTCTGAGAAATGTGGTTTTTATGCTGTTTATCATCTGGGTATCATGGTTGTTTCTTTTACCGAAACAAACGGAGACGGAGTCTAGATCTTCCATGATATCATACATACGTGTACATACTGCATACGACATCAATAAGTAATTCTATCACATAGGGCTTGTTTTCAATCTAAATAAGTGAGTTTCTCACATTTTCATATACGATAAAACGGATGATAAATGGTATATTCACCAGAAAGATGAACTCTCGTGCATACCTTGATATGGGAATGTGTTGTGATGTGGATGAACACCGGTCGGTAAGTATAAATCGTACTTTAACGTATCCCTTTGCCATGATTACATCTGATAAGTTGAGCTTATGTGGATAACAATACCGATAATCGTTATAGGATGTTTATCTAATGTCAACAAAAAGAACAACAAGAGTGCTTTGGCATGACCGTACACTGATATGATTCTCTTACCCTCGAAACTTGCAAAAAAATGTTTGTATATATTTATTTACTGCTTTCAGTCTTTAAGTTTGAAATATTCAAAATATCAAAAAGATTTTAGGTGTGCTTTAATATAAACTTTATAAAAGTCAAAAAGATTTTATTTCTAATTTGTTTTGATTAACCGATGTTGGAACTCAAATCTTCGTTACCTAAAATCTGATTGAAAACCAAAACGACTGAATCTTCATAAACGGTCAGAGTTTGCAAGTTTTGAAAGTTAATAATCAAAATTGAAAAATCTGTTAATTTTTCAAACTAAAATGTCGGACGGTAGTTGAAAACATGGTCACATGTGTGTCATTTGTTTAATGTTAACTATATTCTACGAAGTTGTTCTCATTACGCGTTTAGCTTTCTTGCATGTGTAGATGCTAAAGGCGAAGAGAACATGTTCGATGACAAGCTTCGGAATGAAGACACGACATGAAGGCACTCAAATGATAAAGATGATCGAGTTGCCGCTGATCAATCACCAACACCACAAGGATCTAAAACATTGAAGATCAAAAGATTCACGAGCATAATCAAAGGGGGAGTTTATTGATACACTTCTTAAATGAAAGCGGGAGTTTGTTAATACACTTTCTACGTGCAACACGTGAAGTCTTTGAAGATCCTTTCCGAGAATGAAAGAACCATCAAGAGATGGAGAACGAGATTACGAACCTCACGAGCAACATCCAAGGGGGAGTTTGTTGATACATATTGTGTGGATTCGGCTCAGCTCGGTTCGACTCGGCTACGAAGTGAAGGCCGTAGTCAAGACAACCTCCTGTCTTGACTCGGTATGGGATTTACTTCGTAACGTTCGATGTAATTGCTACTGCGTGTGTGCAGTATGCATTTAGTATAGCTTGTTTGTTTGTTTGTTGTATTGGCCCAACATTGAAGTCAATGCCCAAGCCCAACAAAGTGACGAAAACACCTTGTGGTGAAAACCCTTTTGGTGAAAACCCTTTTGGTGTAAACCAAATGGGACGAAAACACATGGGACGAAATCAGATATTGGATTTCATCAAGAACTGGTTTTCGTCGATCATGTTACTATATATACACAGACAACATCCAGAAACACTTAGAGCACAAAAAAAAGGGAAGTCTAAATAGATTTCGGAGCGAACACTGTAAACACACACACACTGAGAGTTTATGAGAGCATCTTGTAAACATTGTATTGTAACCGTTTTCTAGATTAATACAATGGAGTGTTAATCGGTGAATCTTGTGTTTTACGTGTTCGTCACTTGGTTTAACTTACCCGTTTGGATTCCGCACTTTTGGGTTTGTCGGAAAACAGGGAATAGAGGTTACTCGATCCTCCGGGTGGACCTACATGGTGGTGGTGTACAGACGGTGGTGGTTGGTGGTGGTGTTTAACCCTCTGCAGACCTTAGAAGATAAAAAACGTGGCTAGACCAAGTGTGCACCAAGAAGAGTTCACGCATATGTTTTTTAAATCAAGCGTCTTCGAAAAACAAACAGCTGGAGATGGCAATGTCTACATGTTGTCTGTGCGGTACAAACAGAAGAATCTGCACAAATCTTTTTTTAGAAAAACTAACACCACCTAAGTATCCATAACCGAACCAAACTGACTTTCACTACTAGAAAATGAGGCTAATGCAATTTTTTAGATGCAACCTTTTTTTCAATTGTGTTGCATTTTACTATGATATAATTTCGGTTAACAAAAAAGTTGCATTAAAAGATCTAATTCAACATTTTTTTATGAAAAGTTGCAAATTTTTATTACAATTGCACCTTTTTTATTTAAAAGTTAGCGAATTTTGCTACAAGTTATAACTTTTTTTAAAGGTTGCAAATTTATTAAAATTTCCAACTTTTGTTAGAAATGTTGTATTTTAAAAACTTAGATGCAACTTTTATTTTAAAAAGGTTGGGTAGTTTAACGAAATGACAAGAGGAAGTTTTGATTTGTAACTCCATAAACAACCGTCTCTTAAAAAAGTTTTATATATCTATAGTTGTAATTATATTATTCTTATAAAATTTGTATTATGTACGTCCCACCAAAAAAGGTTCACATATTTCAAATCCCTCCATAGCTCAAATTTTATCCCCCACCCAAAATATAAATACATAAATAAAAATAATTAATTCTTCAAAGATCTTCATGGTTTTAACTTTGAGATCAAAAGACTTCCGCCCAAATCTTAAAGAAGTAAGTTATTATTTATTTTTCAAATATTGTTGAGAACTTGAGATGTTGAGATGAAAATTCCATTCAGTAAAGTTCGATTGAAATTAGTTTATATAGTAACTAGGTTATAACCCGTGTATTACACGGGTTGAATAAATAAATTTTATATACTAAATAATAAAACAATATATTTTTAAAAACCTCATTTATTGCACGGGTTAAATAAATATAATTTTATATATTAAATAATAAAAAGTTTTATCTATAATAACCATATTGTACGGGTTGAATAAATGTAATTTTATATATCAAATAATAAAAAAGTTATATCTTTAAAACCACGTGTATTACATGGGTTGAATAAATGTAATATTGTTTACCAAATAATAAAAAAAGTTATATCTTTAAAACCCTCGTGTATTACACGGCTTTAATAATGATGATTTTATATACCAAAAAATAAGAAAATTATATTTAAAAAAACTAATGGGTATACTTGGTACACGATAGATATGGTGATTGCGGAGATAATTATTGAAAAGAAAATACGGTGGTCAAACATGTTATTAAAGAAGCAAATAAGCAGTCATTTGAGTGATAAAATATAAATTATATTTAAAAAGCCCGTAATAAATATAATTTTATATATAAAGTAATATTGAAATTTTATACAATTTGTTTAAAATTATGTAATAAAAAACATATAATAATTTTTTTAATAATGAAAATAAAAATAAATAATATGTTAATAGAAAGTTTGATTTTAGTGATAAATAATTTGGTTATTTAAAAATATCTTAAATTAACAATTTAACTTTAAGAATAATATTTTATTAGAATAAAAGAAGTATTCTATTCGACATTTAAAGTAGAATAAGATTTGATATTAATTTATGTTTATTTGGTAATCCAAAAGAATAAGAGTAAATTTGTATATTAAAAATAAAAGGTATTAGTTTGTCATATGATATAGGAAATCAAATAAATAATATTATAAATGAGAAGTATATATTAAATTTAAATTAAATAATAATTATCTATAGCTAAGTAGAAGAGATTAAACAAAATAATATTGAGTAGAATAGTTGTCTATAATTATTTAGAAGAGATTAAATTAAATAATAATTATCCATAAGATATTAAACTAAATAATATTTCGTAGAAGAGTTATCTATAATTAATAAGAAGATATTAAACTTAAATAACAATTATCTATAAGAAATGTTCTAACATGACGACAAGTGTCCCAAACATGGTTTCTTTTATTATATAGTATAGATGCTACACACTTATCTTATTCGGTTTGGCTTGCTTTTCGATTAAGTTTTGTTTAGCGAAACCAGGCGGTTCGGCTTGCTTTTTGTTGATGCAGATTTTGTGTCCGATGCTTGTCGAATAGATTAGTTTTATTTTACGCTGAATTTGTAATAGTTAGTGAAACGGTCTATCGAACGTGTATAGACCCGCTCGTTTGAAGTGGTCAAACGAGAGGGTTATTCGTTTGACCGTGTGTGTTTGCAAGACAAGGGGTGTGACTATAAATAGAAAACCCTTGCCATTTTAAACACTCGGAAGTTTTAGGAGGTTTAAGACCTCACCGGGAGAGATCACCACTTGGTCTCTCCCCGGATGTGTACTCCTTTGGTATGGTTCGGTTAGCTTGTTAATCGGGCCGGCTTGTTATGTTATGTTACAAAATCAATACAAGTAAGTATTTCATCCGTCTCTAATATTCCCGTCTATGAACATAATCATGATAATCACGGTTTCGGTCACGAAACTCGGTCCTACAATTGGTATTAGAGCCATGGTGCCTGATTTAGTGAATCTAACAGTTTGCTAAATCACATGTGCTCTAGATCTGTGTTTATTATGATTTTTGTTCAAGATCTAAAAAAAAAATGGTGAAATAAGAAAAACCCAGATTTGAACCCGCATATGCAGATCTGTGATGGAACGGACTGTACAAAAGGTTTGGGCTTTATGTTTCACACCGAAATAATCAAGTTATCATCAAATATCATGTTTTTTTTAGGATTTTCGTCAGATCTGCAAAGTGAACAGAGGCTGTGTTCTTGAAGAAGATGAAGGCGATTTGAAAGAAATTTTTGGGGATTCTGGTGCGAGCTAAGTGTGTATCGAAGAGAGAGAGAAAGAGTTGCTGCTGATTGTTCTTCTCGGCTGGTCTTTGAGGGTAACAATTGATGAGTTTGCGACTGGATGTTTGGTATTGTGAATCGCAGAAAGTGAAGATGGCAGGTGATGTCGGCAGAAGGTTTCGGTTCACCGGAAAACTCATATTTTTACCGGAATCTCATCAAGTTCATCTCATCTTCATAAATGTTCTTCAAGTTTTCAACTTTTTGATCTTGGTCAAAGTAATGGTGTAGTTGTTTGTGTTTTGAAAATTGCAACTTGATTAAAATATTGTTCATCATCATTTGGTTGGTACATTGAGTATGGTGTAGCCGAAAGTGGGCTGTTGTGTCAGATGATAGAAAGTCAAGTTGACAGTCGCACAAGATAGTTGGATCACACAAGATTGAATCGCACAAGACAGTTAGTCGCACAAGAATGATCAGTCACACAAGAAATTGGGCTTCTGATTAGTCGCACAAGTTGATGAGTCGCACAAGAAAGTGGATGCTGCTGCTTCTGATGCGCTTGGATCAGTTGTCATCTTTAGTCGAACTAACGGCAACGGCGCCGGTGACAGTAACGGAGAAGGGTTGAAAGCATCGGATAAAGCTGTTTTCCGGTGAAGTTGATCTGGGTTTTATGTTTTCGGGGTTTTGGGATTGATTGTTGCTGGGTATCGATGAAGAGGAAGGCTCCAAATATGTCGGCAAAATTGAAAGTAAAATGGCTGATTGGATGTATGGTTGGTGGAATCGCAGGTTTTATGTGGAGAAGATGATGTCTGCAATTTTTTTTGGGTTCTGTTTTGGAGGTTGTGTATTGAAGAAAGAAGAGGATGTCAGACTGTTTGTTTGACTTTTGGGGATTCTTTCTAAAATGTGATGACAACTAGTATTTGGGCTTAAATATTGATTTTGGGTTTGGGCCTAATCCTTACGAAAAATCACAGAAATTATTAGTGGGTTTAGGTTTGAAATTGTTGAATATTTAGTAGAGAAAGTCAAAGGAGTATGTGTGGTTAAATGAGGTGCACAGCTGTACAAGTATAAGATAGATGTTGGCATAATTGTGAAAGTGGAAAGAAGGTGATGTCGACAAGAGCATGTGAATTGCCAGCTTTGTCTTTCTTTTGGGCCCACTAAAAAATATGGCATATGTGTGTCTAATAATAATAATAATAATAATAATAATAATAATAATAATAATAATAATAATAATAATAATTAAAATTATAATATCTAGACCCACATGAAGGAAAAATGATAATGGTGGTTGACTCGTTGATGGAAGCTGGGTTATTTGCGGAGTGGGGTCGATATTCGCGGAGTTGAATTGAATCGCGCTTCTACATGTAAACGTATTCGTACGGATTTTGGGAGCGCGCGGGGTGATGCAGAATGATGAAAGCAGATAATGATATTAAAAAAAATGTGGGGTAGTCACGGTTACCGATGCGAACGTCAAACTTGGTGACTTGACTACTATGGGCCAAAAACAAGAACGGTATGTTCACTTCCGCACGTCAATATTTATGATTGTTATCGGTTATTCGTAAATGTTCGAAAGCATTTTGTTTATTGTCATATTCTCGCATTTGAAAACGAACGTATGAACCTGGAACGTCAATACCGGTCCTAACGAGTTCACAAAGTCTTTGGAGGGATACAAGTCGGATCCTACGGGGTACTAGGCGAAATTTCTTTATCAACTAGAATATGCAACGAAGAAATCTTTTTGTTTATTGTCATATTCTCGCATTTGGTAACGAATGAATGAACCTAGAATGTCAATACCGGTCCTAACGAGTTCACAAAGTCTTTGGAGGGATACAAGTCGGATCCTACGGGGTACTAGGGGACGTTCTTATTCAACTAGAATATGCAAAGAAGAAAGTCGTTTTCGTGATTTTTCGGAACCGAGAACATTCAGTGAAGATTGACGACAGTTCCGCTAAGTGAAGGGAATTGGTGAACATTTGAAAGTTGACGACAGTTCCTTTGAAGTGGAGGGAATCTGTTAAGGTTTAGAGATCTTACCAAAGAAATGGGGGAATAAAACGTATGATGAATTTCTTCGGTAAATTTCTAAACGCAATCACAGGTGATAGAGTTTGTGATTTTCTGGTGATACTAAAGGTTTGGCGTGGAATGTTTTGCACAGACACATATTTGAGGATTTTAATTAATTCTCCAGCCTACGTGAATGGTTTTGCACGGAAACATACAGGTATCTAAAGTGGACAGTTGTTTCAAAGCGCTGTTACTGAAGACCTGGGGGAATCCTTATGAAAGCTGATAGTTCAAGGCTGAAGACCTGCAGGATTCGGTTTTGGGTTTGATGTTTCTTTGGGATTTTACAGGGATCTGGGGGTAACTCAATTCGTTGAGTTTGCAAACGATGTACTTGGTCTAGCTGACTTCCTGAGTACTGATGCTGAAGATCCGTAGTGCATTACGTGGTCAACTTCACAAAGGCGAGACAATGAGATCTGGATGTAGTTCAACTAAGCGTGCCGTTTGGTTGAGCTTGCAAGGGATACACTTGGTCTAGCTGACTTTTCTGAGTGTTGATGCTGAAGATTAAAGTGCATTACTTAGTCGATTCCACAAAGACGGTTTACAGAAGACAGTTCACCAGAAATCTCTATCAATGTAGTATGCTTGTATGAAACAGAGTTCTTATGACAAGATCAAGACTTGATGCAGTTCTTAATTAATTCTCCAGCCACATATTTGAGGATTTTAATTAATTCTCCAGCCACATATTTGAAACAGAGTTCTGGTGATGCTAAAGGTTCGGCGTGGAATGTTTTGCACAGACACATATTTGAGGATTTTAATTAATTCTCCAGCCAGCGTGAAGGGTTTTGCACGGAAACATACATGTATCTAAAGTCGACAGTTGTTTCAAAGCGCTGTTTACTGAAGACCTGGGGGAATCCTTATGAAAGCTGATAGTTCAAGGCTGAAGACCTGCAGGATTCGGTTTTAGGTTTGATGTTTCTTTGGGATTTTACAGGGATCTGGGGGTAACTCAATTCGTTGAGTTTGCAAACGATGTACTTGGTCTAGCTGACTTCCTGAGTAGTGATGCTGAAGATCCGTAGTGCATTACGTGGTCAACTTCACAAAGGCGAGACAATGAGATCTGGATGTAGTTCAACTAAGCGTGCCGTTTGGTTGAGCTTGTAAGGGATACACTTGGTCTAGCTGACTTTCCTGAGTGTTGATGCTGAAGATTAAAGTGCATTACTTGGTCGATTCCATAAAGACGGTTTACAGAAGACAGTTCACCAGAAATCTCTATCAATGTAGTATGCTTGTATGAAACAGAGTTCTTAGGACAAGATCAAGACTTGATGCAGTTCTTAAAGATTGGAACCCTTATCAAATGCCGGTTGGAGTATTGGAAGATCAGCGGAAGATCGGTCAATTGAGGAAATTGCACAACACCCAACACGGATACGCGTACTTTAAGGTGGAAATATTTTACAAGGAGCGTCAAGATACTACTTACCTGGATCATCGGTCAAGGGGGAATTTGTTAACACAGAGAAGATGAATACTTGACTGAAGATCGATTGCAGTTGCATTTTCAGCATTCGACAGCAACGGACAAGGGGGAATTTGTTGATGCAGATTTTGTGTCCAATGCTTTTCGAATAGATTAGTTTTATTTTACGCTGAATTTGTAATAGTTAGTGAAACGGTCTATCAAACGTGTATAGACCCGCTCGTTTGAAGTGGTCAAACGAGAGGGTTATTCGGTTGACCGTGTGTGTTTGCAAGACAAGGGGTGTGACTATAAATAGAAAACCCTTGCCATTTTAAACACTCGGAAGTTTTAGGAGGTTTGAGACCTCACCGGGAGAGATCACCACTTGGTCTCTCCCCGGATGTGTACTCCTTTGGTATGGTTCGGTTAGCTTGTTAATCGGGCCGGCTTGTTATGTTATGTTACAAAATCAATACAAGTAAGTATTTCATCCGTCTCTAATCTTCCCGTCTATGAACATAATCATGATAATCACGGTTTCGGTCACGAAACTCGGTCCTACAATTGGTATCAGAGCAAGTGTATTGATCTTGTCTTGATCAAGAGTAAACCAACATCGGAAAAACTCGGTCATGAACCCTTATCTCGCTGCCACATTAAGGTCAAGCAAGAGTAAACCAACATCGGAAAATCATTTTTGTAAATACCTTTGTGTTTTAAATTTATCTTAGTTTGTTGATTTTAGGGGGAGTAAATCCAAATTTGAAAATCCAAAAACACCGAAAAATTTCAAAAACAGAAAAACAATAGAAAAACAAAAATGAGTTTCCTGGCGAGCAAAAGAGAAAATGATAGTACATCAGTGGTCTGTCTAAACCTCTTTAAACCTTAAACGAAAAACGATAAGCAGCTCTATATAAGATGTATCGGTAGGCTTACAATCATTTTAAAGTGTGCAGGGTGATATAAACTTAAACCGACTGAAGACCAGGTGGGAACCACTCATTGGCATATGGTCTTAGTACCGAAATTTCGTTTGAGAGATTGCTGAGGTTCTGAGATATTCGGTCTTTATGCTGCTTATCATCTGGGTATCATGGTTGTATCTTTTACCGAAAAATAACGGGGACGCAAGTCTAGATCTTCCATGATACCATACATACGTGTACATATTGCATTCGACCTCAATAAGTGATCAACAATCACATGTCCAATCAAATAAGTGATAAAATATCACATTTATCCGGGAGTCAAGTTCGTCTCTCTGCTGTACGAAAGTACTGACCTGTTCACGGACTTGCTCCTGTGCCCTCATGCATATGAAAATCAAGTTCCTCGTCAATAAGTGATTCTATCACATAGGGCTTGTTTTCAATCAAAATAAGTGAGAATCTCACATCATATACGGTCAAACAGATGATAATCGGTATACTCACCGGTAAGATGAACCCTCGTGCATACCTTGATACGGGAATGTGTCGTGATGTGGATGAACACCGGTCGGTAAGTATAAATCATACCTTAACGTATCCCCTCGCCATGATTACATATGATAAGTTGAGCTTATGTGGATAACAATACCGATAATCGTTATAGGATGCTTATCTAAATGTTAACTAAAAGAACAACAAGAGCGTTTTGGCATGACCGTACACTGATATGATTCTCTTACCCTCGAAACTCGCAAAAAGAATGTCTGTAAATATTTATTTAATGCTTTCAGTTTCTGCATCTCTGAATATATTTATTTACTGCTTTCAGTCTTTAAGTTTGAAATATTCAAAATTCCAAAAAGATTTTAAGTGTCTTTTAATATAAACTTTCTAAAAGCCAAAAAGATTTTATTTCTATCTTATTTTCGATCGTACGATGTTGGATCTCGAGTCTTCGTTACCTGAAACCTGATTGAAAACCAAAACGACTGAATCTTAGTAAATGGTCAGAATTTGCAAGTTTTGAAAGTGATAAACTAAAATTGAACAATTTGTTAAACTTTCAAACGGTCGGACGGTAGTTGATTGAAATATGGTCACATGTGTGTTATTTGTTTATGTTAAACTATATTCCAAGCAGTTGTTCTCATTACGCGTTTAGATTTCTTGCATGTGCAGATGCTAAAGGCGAAGAGAACATGTTCGTGGACCAGCTTCGGAATGAAGACACGATGTGAAGGCATTCAAGAGATAAAAATGATCGAGTTGCCGCTGACCATTACCAACACCACAAGGATCTCAAGCGTTGAAGTCAAAAGATTCACAAGCATAATCAAAGGGGGAGTTTATTGGCACACTACCTAAATGAAAAGGGAGTTTGTTGATACACTTTCTACTTACGACGTGTGAAGACTTTGAAGATCCTCCGACGTGGAAGACATGGAAGTTGAACCTCACGAGTAGCGTCCAAGGGGGAGTTTGTTGATACATATTATGTGGACACGACTCGGTTCGGTTCAACTCGGTTCGGTTCGACCCAGTTAGGTTCGGCTCAAGCCCGATGTCACGACATTCCTCCGTCGTGCGTCCCAGAGTTCGACACGCGAAGCACGGAGCGCCGCGAGCTGGTTCTCGCTGCCACATATAAGTTGACTAGACTTGGCAAATATAAATTTGAGAATTCATGTACGTGCATGTACATGAATTTTGGGCCAATCAACTTCACATGGGCTACTTCTACCAACATGGGCCGAACCCCATATTAAACCACATATATATAACGAAATCAGGGGATTTCGGCAAGGAGAGGGTGGACAAAAAGAACACATAGAACAGAACACACACACACAAGAGAACTTAGAGGTTTTGCAAAATACATTTGTAAACATTGAGCTTGTAAGTGATCTTTTCATACGTATTAATACAGAGGTGTTAATCGGTGAATCTTGTGTGTTGTTTATTTACGTGTTCGATCTCGGTTTGCTATCTCGGTTGGATTCCGCACAACCGGGCTGGTTCGTATACAAGGATTAGGCGACTAGATCCTCCCCTAGCCGGACCTACACTTTTCAATTACGTTTTGTTTAGCGAAACCAGGATCAGTTACAACGCCCTTGAACCGGGACCGCGTATGTGTTTTCCAACATACTTGTATATGTTATTAAGGACTAGTTGAACCGTATGATATGATTACTGCAATTATATCTTCTATTTCATTATGGCGGTGTGGTGATTCAAGCATGTATATTTATGATTTAGGGCTAAGGTTTTTTTTTGTTGGCCTCTTCAGTATGATATGGTATTTCATGTTTTGGAGGTATTTATTGTCTTATGCATTCAAAATATTTAATCCATAACAACCTTAAAGATTGTTTTAGATGGTATGGAATGTTATAAATGCATGTTTTTTCATACCTTGTTACTTTATCATGTCATGAAATTAAATTACTGTGTGACTGACTGTATGGTAGGATAGAAGAGGTAGATAAGTGTATTCTACACTTCCATATGAATTACTATTGTTGTATTTGTATTTATGTTAAACTAGGTTAGAACCCCGTGTATTACACGGGTTAACAAATGTAATTTATATACTAAATAAAAAATATATTTTTATAAGGCTGGAGATATTTGGACACCCATCGCGTCTATTTTCACACCTTTTGTGCCCTAGACGCCTCGTATAGGTCTATACGAGGCGTCTAACCACTGAATTCAAGGGGGTCTGAGAGGGTGTCAAGCACAAAGTTTAAGGAACCTTAGACGCCTCGTACAGACCTATACGAGGCGTCTAGGCTTGGGTTTTTTTTTGGCTGAAATGAGGGGTGTTTTGGTGGGTTTTGGTATGGTTTTTTGGATAGTTTTTAAAGATGTGTTTTTTGGTTGAAAATTTTTTTGGTTTTTGAAGATCTGCAGGAGGATGAACGGGCTCGAAATGCTCTGGTAGGGCCTCCTCTGTCCATATGCCCCCGTCGCGATTTTTAAACCTCGGGCCAACCCCTGGGAACCTCTTGATTACCCTCATCCCCCACAGCGACTGCATGCCCATCCCCGTCGGCATGACTAGCGGCGTCCGTAAATGTGGGTCCTCGTGCAGTACGAGGCCAAATGAACGGGCAATAACGGTCACGTACGCCCCGCCATACAAAAATCCGCGCTCCTGCCGGTGATGGGCGGAGGCGTAGTACTGGGCTAGACCGTGTGCTAGCGTGCACGGCCTCCTATACAACAAACAATAAAGGAAAAAAAGATCTGTGGTCGTACACCACTCATGGCTGTAGCCGCGCGCTGAAATAGAAGTAGCGAGCAAATGGTGCAGATACCTGCAGATAGTGTTAGCGAAATACAGAAACAGAGATTAATAAACAATGCACATAATCACAATAATTGCCGTAATAAACGTACGTACCTGTACAGTGGGTCCCTAACAAACGACACCTTCCCCTTCGACTTGTCGTGCTCCCAAGTATTGGCCCCGCAATCACCTGCCAAAACCCTACAAGAGTGGGTTTGTCAACCACCACTTGCCCCGCTGTGTAAATCTCAGTCTCGATCTCCCCCTGCATGTATAAACCAGAACGCATCGCAAAGTCTGCTAGCGTCATCGTACGCAAAACGCCAGCGAGCCTGAAAGAAATCTCAGGCGGAGGGGGAGCATCTGGGTACGGAAGCGGCACTGGGACCCTAGGAGGGTGAAATGTGAATGATGAAAGGAACTCGACCAGCAGCTCCCTATAGGTCGGCGTATGCGCCAAATCAAAAAGACGATGTCACGACGAATCGAGAGGTATAAACCGACGCACTCTATCCGTCTCAGCAAGCTGGTCCATCGCATCCTAGTCGATCGATGCATGCGATCCAATGTGCATCCTCCTAAGCTTCTGGAAATGGCGGGCGGCATCGGTGCCGTCGGGAAACTCTAGGTACGGACAACCCTACAGCGTATCCAAAGCCGGCCGCCGTCTCCGTCGTGGACCCTCCTGAACCGGCTGAACCTGCTGAACCTGCTGACTCGACTGACCCCCCGGCAGTGCCCCATCAAGATCTATCTGAATGTCGTCGCCCTCCATAATCAATCTGCAGGTAAATAACGTATACGTATAAAAACAATAATAAATAAATCAGAATAATAATAATAATAATTAATAAATAATAATAATAATTAATAAATAATAATAATTAATAAATAATAATAATGATAACGATAATAATAATAATAATAATAAATAAATAAATAAATAATAATAATAATAATAATAATACTAATAATAATAATAATAATTAATAAATAATAATAATACTAATAACAATAACAATAATAATAACAACATTAACAATAATAATAATAAATAATATTAATAATAATAATAAATAAATATTAACAATAATAATAATAAATAATTATAATAATAACTAAATAATAATAATAATAAATAAATAATAATAATAATAACAATAATATTAACAATAATAATAACAATAATAATAATAAATAATAATAATAATAATAATAAATAAATAATAATAATAACAATAATAATAATAGTAATAATAATAATTAATAAGAACAAAAAAATTACAGAGCCTCGTATAGCCCTCGTATAGGGCTATACTCGGCGTCCTGTTCTTCCCCATTCATCTTCAACCTCACACTCAAACCCCCAAACCCCACAAAAATCAAATTTCAGGGCAAACCTACGGTCTAAAGGCAAAAAACGTGGCAAAAATACTAAACTACGGGGCGAAATACGTACCGGTGATGCTTCAAATCTTCGAAAATCCGGTCGAAATACGTATCCGAGGCGTATAGAGGTGTATTCTCCGTATGTTTGTTTGTTTTTTTGTTTGGGGGTTACAACCAGCCTCGTCTAGACCCCCCAGCCTTATACGAGGCATAGACGCCTCGTATAGGGCTATACGCGTCGTCCTATTTGTGGAATGGTTAATTACCATTTTGCCCCTGACTAAAGCCTATACTGAGGGCTTTACAGGGGCAAAATGGTAATTTAATAAACCTTTTTTCATAATTAAAAAACAAAACCTTAAAAAGTTGCCGCCTAAAAAGACGACACGTATAGCTCTATACGCGGCGTCTGGATTTCAAAATTACCTTTAAGCCCCTGTTAAAGGCCTATACTGGGGACTTTCAGGGGCAAAAAAGAATTGTTGCCGACACTGTTGACGCCGCGTATAGCTCTATACGAGGTGTCCTCATTCAAAAAATTCAAATTTTAATTTTCAAATATTCAAAATTCAAAATTTCAAAAACCCGCTCAAATAGACGACTCGTATAGATCTATACGAGGCGTCTGTTGATTTTAGAATGACCTTTTAGCCCCTGAAATAAGCCTAGATTGGGGGCATACCAGGGGCAAAATGGTCTTTTGGGCAAACCTATACGACACGTCTAGCTCTATACGCGTCGTATATTTGTAATTTTTTTTAAATGATATTAACCTGTTTTAATTATAGAAAAACGATACAAATTATAAATAAAATTATAGAAATTGTAGAAAATTATAGGAATTAATAAAAAAAATACATTCAAATTACAAAAATCATTCTTCCGTATCACTATCGATATAATTAAGACTGGGGTTTGATCTTGGCGGAGGATTCATTATCGATGTATACCATTCTAGACGTGGCAAGTACATATCTTCCCATTGTTCCGTATGGGGTGTTCGGTGGGTCAACGATAGCCCATGTGCTTGTGGCATTGGATAATCCCCTTCCAGCTTAACATGTATGAAGTGGTTCTCGTTTACATGTGTAAGCGTTATGAACAATGGTTGTTGATTAGCCGGAGGACTTAATATCGGGAAGAAAGTGGAACTCGCACCCATGGTTGTCGTTAACAGGTGCACCCCGATACCGTACGTTTGTGCAATAAGAAGTCCTGCAAAGGGGTGTAGGACCGAGTTTCATGACCGAAACCGTGATTCGTGTGAGATCGGTTCAAGACGGGAGAGATTAGAGATGATAAACAAACAACTTTGTATTAATCCGGTAGTAAAACATTACAAATCGGCCCGATTACATGATAACCGAACTAATACCAAAGAAGTATACATCCGGGGAGAGACCAAGTGGTGATCTCTCCCGGTGAGGTCTCAAACCTCATAAAAACTCCAAGTGTTGCAAATGGCAAGGGTTTTCTATTTATAGTCACACCCCTTGTCTTGCAAACACACACGGTCAAACAAATAACCCTCTCGTTTGACCACTTCAAACGAGCGGGTCTATACACGTTCGATAGACCGTTTCACTAACTATTACAAATTCAGGGTAAAATAAAACTAATCTATTCGACAAGCATCGGACACAAAATCTGCATCAACAAATTCCCCCTTGTCCGTTGCTGTCGAATGCTGAAAATGCAACTGCAATCGATCTTCAGTCAAGTATTCATCTTCTCTGTGTTAACAAATTCCCCCTTGACCGATGATCCAGGTAAGTAGTATCTTGATGCTCCTTGTATAATATTTCCCCCTTAAAGTACGCGTATCCGTGTTGGGTGTTGTGCAATTTCCTCAATTGACCGATCATCCGCTAATCTTCCAATACTCCAACCGGCATTTGATAAGGGTTCCAATCTTTAAGAACTGCATCAAGTCTTGATCTTGTCATAAGAACTCTATTTCATACAAGCATACTACATTGATAGAGATTTCTGGTGAACTGTCTTCTGTAAACCGTCTTTGTGGAATCGACCAAGTAATGCACTTTAATCTTCAGCATCAACACTCAGGAAAGTCAGCTAGACCAAGTGTATCCCTTGCAAGCTCAACCAGCATGCTTAGTTGAACTACATCCAGATCTCATTGTCTCGCTTTTGTGAAGTTGACCACGTAATGCACTACGGATCTTCAGCATCAGTACTCAGGAAGTCAGCTAGACCAAGTACATCGTTTGCAAACTCAACGAATTGAGTTACCCCCAGATCCCTGTAAAATCCCAAAGAAACATCAAACCCAAAACCGAATCCTGCAGGTCTTCAGCCTTGAACTATCAGCTTTCATAAGGATTCCCCCAGGTCTTCAGTAAACAGCGCTTTGAAACAACTGTCCACTTTAGATACCTGTATGTTTCCGTGCAAAACCATTCACGCTGGCTGGAGAATTAATTAAAATCCTCAAATATGTGTCTGTGCAAAACATTCCACGCCGAACCGTTAGTATCACCAGAAAATCACAAACTCTACCACCTGTGATTGCGTTTAGAAATTTACCGAAGATATTCAACATACGATTTATTCCCCCTATTTCTTTGGTAAGATCTCTAAACCTTAACAGATTCCCTCCACTTTAAAGGAACTGTCGTCAACTTTCAAATGTTCACCAATTCCCTTCACTTAGCGGAACTGTCGTCAATCTTCATTGAATGTTCTCGGTTCCGAAAAATCACGAAAACGACTTTCTTCTTTGCATATTCTAGTTGAATAAAAACGTCCCCTAGTACCCCGTAGGATCCGACTTGTATCCCTCCAAAGACTTTGTGAACTCGTTAGGACCGGTATTGACATTCTAGGTTCATTCATTCGTTACCAAATGCGAGAATATGACAATAAACAAAAAGATTTCTTCGTTGCATATTCTAGTTGATAAAGAAATTTCGCCTAGTACCCCGTAGGATCCGACTTGTATCCCTCCAAAGACTTTGTGAACTCGTTAGGACCGGTATTGACATTCTAGGTTCATACGTTCGTTTTCAAATGCGAGAATATGACAATAAACAAAATGCTTTCGAACATTTACGAATAACCGATAACAATCATAAATATTGACGTGCGGAAGTGAACATACCGTTCTTGTTTTTGGCCCATAGTAGTCGCGTCACCATTTTTGACATTTGCATCGGTAACCGTGACTACCCCACATTTTTCAAAAATCAAGTTTTCATCATCTCTTGTTTTTATCATGCCGCATCATCTCGCGCACTCCCAAAACCCGTATGAATTTGACCTTGATATTTAGAAGCGCGATTCACATCAACTCCGCGAATACCCGACCCCACTTTGTTCGCGACCCATTAGAATAAACTTGTACTCTCGGCCCAAATACAATTTATCCATTTCCAAATCCCAAAAATGAATAATAGTTAAATGTCACGGCCCAAAAGAAATAAAATCAAATTGTTGAGGCCCAATGATCCAACAATTTAATTCATTGCACAAGTGAGCTCAAAAAAAAAATAGCTGCCATCATTCTTCAAAGTTAACTGTGATACACAAACATCTAAATGTCTCTCTCTTCCATAAACACCCCCAAAAGTCAAAATCCCCAAAACAAAATCGCAGACATCATCTTCCTTGTCTCTCTGCGATACCCAAAATACAAAAGCAGACAAACTTCTTATCTTTACCAAAAATCAAAAACTCCAAAGCCCTTCCTCATCCAAATCGATCATCCGGCACCAATAAGCACAACAATCAAAGATTTAGCCGCTAACACATCATCTCGATCTACTAAAACACCTAACTGTTCTGATCGGAGCTTCAGCCGTCGCCGGTAGCCTCCGCCCTCTTCCGCCGTTACAACTATGCTACCAAAATGCCACAGCCCTTTTCACCAACCCTTCGAAAGATGGATCAGGTCGAAAGATATCCTTTGAGCTAATCAGACTTTTCGAAAGATGGATCAGGTCGAAAGATATCCTTCGAGGATCATCTTTCGAAGTTGTTGAGGGTTCCCACAAATATCTGGTATCTTTCGATCCAGATCTGGATCCTTCGACCCAAAGTATCATCTTTCGAGCACCTTTTTCATCTTTCGGGGTATGAAGAAACCCTAGTTTCTTTAAGCAGCCGCCAAGAACATCAAGAACACAACGACTGTTCTTATGCAGATCTTTGACGAAAACATTGTATTTTTGATTTTTGATGATGATAACTTGATTATATAGGTGAAAAACATAAAACCGAACACTTGTTTCAGCACAGATCTGAATATTCGGGTCCAGATCTGAGTTTTTCTCATTTTCACCCAACTTTTCTTCTTGAACAAAAATCACTAAAATCACAGATCTAGAGCACATGTGACTTAGTAAACGGTTAGATTTACTAAATCGGGCACCATGGCTCTGATACTAATTGTAGGACCGAGTTTCGTGACCGAAACCGTGATTCGTGTGAGATCGGTTCAAGACGGGAGAGATTAGAGATGATAAACAAACAACTTTGTATTAATCCGGTAGTAAAACATTACAAATCGGCCCGATTACATGATAACCGAACTAATACCAAAGAAGTATACATCCGGGGAGAGACCAAGTGGTGATCTCTCCCGGTGAGCTCTCAAACCTCATAAAAACTCCAAGTGTTGCAAATGGCAAGGGTTTTCTATTTATAGTCACACCCCTTGTCTTGCAAACACACACGGTCAACCAAATAACCCTCTCGTTTGACCACTTCAAACAAGCGGGTCTATACACGTTCGATAGACCGTTTCACTAACTATTACAAATTCAGCGTAAAATAAAACTAATCTATTCGACAAGCATCGGACACAAAATCTGCATCAACAAGGGGAAGTCCATCCAGTGATCCCCCCCACAATCGAACACTGAATCCCAAATTAGGCCCTGACGATGCGTGTAAAAATAACCTTGACCCCATGCTTCAAATATTGGGAACCAGATCGATTTGTTCTGATCCATTTCTTGGACAAGGTGCCTTCCAATGAGCCCCCATGAACTCTGATCCATACCTAAGCCCACAGCCACAGACCGAAACCCACAATGACCGTCCGACATCACATCTGGTATACACGAGACGTACGGATGGAACACTAGCGGAATGTTATTCTTAAACTATTCGATGATTCCCACGTACTCGTCCCCAATGATTAACGGAAAACCATGAGCATCTCGTGTCTCTTTCTTCTTAGAACTCTTTGAACGGCTTAGGCTCGCTTTGGGTTTTTGGGACCTTATAACCGACTGTTGAGAGGCCTGTGACGGAACGTACGAGCTGTGGCGAGGTTTATCGTACTTACTTTGTCGGGAACCTTTAAAGCACGTGTTTGCATCACCGAATGAGCTTCTCCTCAATTCTTCATCTATACGAGAGGCCTCGTCCAACCTTTGTTGTACCTGCTTTGTTGTTGGTCGGCCACGAGTATTTTGTTGGACAACCGGTGGTTTCTTGGTAGATTTCTTTGGAGTCAACACCACTTTAATCTTTGACATCAGGCTTTTTTGCTGAGCTGGGGGGTGCGACTCTAATTGTTGTCTAACAATATTTAGCTCTTCGACCACGTCCACGTCATCGTCTATCAATTTACAACTTTGGAAGTTAAGTTTCCGCCAGAAGACGTCTATGTCTTCGAGTTGAATCGGACGCTCTGCACGGTTAAAAACAACATTGTTTAAGTCACATGATTAACGGAAATATATCACACAAGTGTTGTACGTTTAACAATTATTACCTTCAAGCATGTACTTTTCAATCCTGCAAGCACAGGGCAACCCACAGCTGTGCCACATTTGGCAACCACATGATGAATGAAAGCGCTCCAAGAAATCTAGCTTCCTAATTGCCTCTCCCCTCAACAAGTCAAGGGCTGTATGGGATACTTTACCAAGTAGGTGTTGAAACAACGGGTGTTTGTGGTGGGTCATTGTTTTTTCGATGCTATCTCGAAAAGTCATCCTTATTTCACCGAACTGTGTCTCAACGTATCTCTTTAAGTTGGCGTGTTGGCTCTCAACTCTGTTTGTGGTACGATTACCAAAGTTGCGCCTCTTATCAGTCCACGCAAAGACGAACATCTCCTTATAGTCTTTTAGCCAGTTATCGTACACGTATTTGAAGACTCCTAAAACGTAAAAATAATTTAATAAAATTTGCATAGGTGAGTCGTATGTTATTATAAAAACTTACTAGAACGTTTGCACTCCACAAGTCGTTGTCGCATGTTGCGCAAGTGGTACTCGTAGATGAGTATGGATGGAGACTCAATCAATGTCCCCCAGAATGACAAAAATTTCTTCCAGTCTTTGTCTGTGAAGGCACCCTTGCAGTTCTTCATAACATTCTGTTGTATGTGCCACCTGAAAAGAAGCCTGGAGGCGTTTGGAAATACTTTAGCACACGCGCCCATAAGGGCTAGGTCTCTATCGGTTAAAATCACACGTGGCTCCATGCATTCATACAACATTGACTTGACCCTCTGAAGCACCCACACAAAGTTATCACCCCGTTCTTTACTAACAACGGCATGCGCGATAGAGAAAGAAGATCTCTGTTACGATATCTGTTCCGGGTTCCTCCCGTGTCTCGTAAATAAAGTCGTTGTTTATCAGTATGTTTTCTAGTGACTGCATGGGAGTCAATCCTTGTCTTTGTTCGGCTCTAATCTTCGCCACAACGTTTTGAACGTCTTTCCGAACATGAAACCTGTCGGGGTCCTGCTTCCTTATCGTTTGAAATATTTTGCGCGACTCCATGTTTTGAGCTGTCAGCTGCTCGATCAGTTTCATTTCGCTTGGAGTAAACCTTCGCACAAACGCGTGGGCCGACAGGTCCTCACAAAGTTCGTGGTTATGTTCAATTTTTCCGTCTTTAATCTCCCAGGTTTCATACGGGTGGTTTCGCACAACCAGCAGGTAAAACGGGCAACCGGTTTTTTTGCTTCCGGCTTTTCTAAGTGTTGTTGTAGTCTGGTGCTCACCACCACGATCACATTCAAGCCATACCCTCCCGATTCTTCCCCCGGTTTTCTTTGATCGACGGGTGACAATAACGAAACCATCTGCGTTTGCTATTTCTTGTATCTGATTCTTTAGTTCATCTAAAGAGTTGAAAACCTGTAACATCGACAATAATAATAAATAATTTTAATAAATAAATAAATAAATAATAATAATACTAATAATAATAATATTAATAATAATACTAATAATAATACTAATAATAATAAAAATAATTAAATAATAAAAAAATTAGTAATTAATACCTGCTTTTTTAAGTACGGACTGTCCTGGATGGGAGGTGTCTCACCACCATATCTACCATATCCACCATAACCACCGTCTCCTCCGTATCCACCGTCTCCTCCGTATCCACCGTCTCCTCCGTATCCACCGTCTCCTCCGTATCCACACCCGTATCTATAATCCGGATACTCTTGTTGCGTCGGATAACTTGGTTGACAAGCATGGTATGAGTCATCTACAGGGGCTGTTTCATCAACAGGGGGATGCTTGTTCAAATCTAGAAACGGTTTGTTTTGTTCTCCTTGTATACTAGACACAACCTCCTCTTACACATTAGAATCGGGAACGCAAGACTCCTCCAAACTAAAGAACCGTATCATCATTAGTAAATAATAAACTAAAACAAAAACTAATTAAAACATTTAAGTACCTGTATTGTTACCGGATCGCTTTCGGGCACCCAGTTCTCGCTAGAATACTGCCCGAAGACATAGTTGCCGTCCCAGTATGATGACATTTCAACACTTCGGGATGATAAGAAGAATGAAAGAAGAAGAAGAAGAAGACAAATGCAAAGCAGAATGAAAGAAGAAGAAGAAGCAGAAAGACGAAGCAGAATTAAATGTTGAATGCTCGGGGGTGGACAAAGAATACACTGTATGTTGCACTTTTTCATAAGTCTTAGACGCCTCGTATAGATCTAGACCCCTCGTATAGCTTTAAGTCACTTGTCAAATGTATAGTAAATCAGTCACTGAAGACGCCTCGTATAGGCCTATACAAGGCGTCTTAGTGCCTCGTATCCATCCCTCGTACAGACCTAGACTCCCCATCTGATGTGACTGATTTGACATTGTGCTTTGGTGCAGAGCTGGTCAGAAAAGTAACCCTATACGCCTCGTATAGGTCTATACGAGGCGTCCTGAAGGGTGTCAAAATGGGCATAAAGGTGTGTAAATATGTAGACCCTTTTATAAAACTCATTTATTACACTTGTTGAGTAAATATAATTTTATACATTAAATAATAAAAAAAAATATATCTTTAACAACCTCGTGTATTGTGCGGGTTGAATAAATGTAATTTTATATTCCAAACAATAAAAAAATTATATTTAAAAAAACATGTGTATTGACGGGTGAAAGAAATGTAATTTTATATGCTAAATAATAAAAAAGTGATATTTTAAAAAAACTCTGTGTATTATACGGGTTGAATAAATTTAATTTTATATAGCGAATAATAAAAAATGTTATATCTTAAAAAAAAACCTTGTTTATTATACAGGTTGAATGAATCTAATAAAAATTATATATTTAAAAAAAACTAACGGATATACTCGATATACGATGGATGGATGATTGCGGTGATGGTTCTTATAAATGGCACCTAAACATAGTGATTATCATATTTGAGTTGAGAGTTGAACACGGAAATAAAATTATAGAACCAATAAACATTAATTAATATTTTTGTTTACTCATTATAAACATTTTTGAAATAGGTTCTACTCTTAACTACTTTAGTTTAATAAAATAAATAAATCATTTACATTATATTAATTTATATTTAGCGTACATCTTTTGTTAATTTCAGAATAAATAATTTTGAAATCTGATAAATATTTTAAAATATTAGATTATCTCCTATACGAATTGTTTAAATTTATATTAAATTTAATTTTATAATATCTTTTAATTGATATTAATTATCTATAAAAAAAATAGATGGCATATTTATAATTTAATTCTTAAAACGTACACCACTCAATATATACAATGTATAACTAACCAACAATTTAACCAAACTAATCATACATGTGTGTTTTGAAAATTAGAATCAGACGAATGATTTTTACACAATCAACCATGAAGACGTGTTATATTACTCAACACTTTACGATTTTAGTTTAAATATGACTTTACTATTTAAAGTTAAGTTTATGCCAAAAATTTAGAGTTGATAAGATTTATATTAATTTAATTAATATTTAATAATTGAAATTAAATAATAATTGTCTACAATCAAGGATTGTTTAGAAAAATGACAAGTGTACCTTTGTGATTAGGCTGTTGGCCTGTCGTAGTTTTAATTAATTTAATTTTAAATCTAGCTCTTTCTGTGAGACTTATGAAATCTAGTTCTTTGCATTTGTATATATTTTTTTTGTATATCGACTAAAGAGAATGATGATGTCTCGTTTGCATTCTTTACAAGTCCATGTTAAAAATAAACAAAACAGTATTCTATTTATTTGTTCTTAAAAATCGTGTTCCCTATGGGCCTGATTCAGCATGAAGGCATGCCATGTAATGTATTAGCAACTATACAAATAAATTTTCTGAGTTTTTATGTATCCTTTTTTGTTGTTTAATAAAAATCTAACAAGACTATCTCTTCCTTAGGGGCTCTATTTGTAGGTCCGGCTAGGGGAGGATCTAGTCGCCTAATCCTTGTGTACAAACCAACCCGGTTGTGCGGAATCCAACCGAGATAGCAAACCGAGATAGAACACGTAAATACACGACACGCAAGATTCACCGATTAACACCTCTGTATTAATACGTATGAAAAGATCAGTTACAAGCTCAATGTTTACAGATGTATTCTATAAACTCTCAAAGTTCTCTCGTGTGTGTGTGCTCTATACTTGTGTCTTCTTTTGGTTCTGTTCTGTCTTCAGTCTATATATAGCACCAGCATTGACGAAACAGACTTGGCGAAACAGATACATGGCGAAACACATAAACATTTGACGAAATGGAATCCAGTTGACGAAACACATGTGTTTCGTCGACCTCCTTGTGATTCGCCGGACATGGGCTTGGGCCTTGGATTGTGCGATTGATTATGGTTCGGCCCAAAGATGTTGATTGGTCTAAACTCCATGTACATGCACGTACACGTTCATGAATTCCAAATTGTTTCAATATGTGAAGTTTAGTCAACATGGTGACATCATCATGACATCATCATGATGATGTCATGATGATGTGGCGTGGGAACCGACTCGCGGCGCTCCGTGCTTCGCGTGTCGAACTCTGGGGCGCACGACGGAGGAATGTCGTGACGTCGGGCTTGAGCCGAACCTAACCGGGTCGAACCGAACCAAGTCGCGTCGAGTCGAGTCGCGTCCACATACATGTATCAACAAACTCCCCCTTGGACGCTACTTGCGAGATTCGCCTTTCATGTCTTCTATGTCGGAGGATCTTCAATGTCTTCACGCCTTTAAAGCAGAAAGTGTATCAACAAACTCCCCGTTTCATGTAGGAAGTGTGTTGACAAACTCCCCCTTAACATAAGCTCCCCCTTGAGTTATGCTCGTGAATGACTTGATCTTCAGTACTTGAGATCCTTGTGGTATTGATGATGGTCAGCGGCAACTCGATCATCTTCATCATTTGAAAGCCTTTAAGTCGTGTCTTCATTCCGAAGCTTGTCATCGACCATGTTCTCCTTGCCTTTAGAATCTGCACATGCAAGAAATCTAAACGCGTAATGAGAACAACTGCTTGGAATATAGTTAGTATAAACAAACGACACACATATGACCATATTTCATCAAACACCGTCCGACAGTTTGAGAGTTTAACAAATTTGTCAATTTTAGTCTTTAACTTTCAAAACTTGCAAATTTCGACCGTTTATGAAGATTTAGTCGTTTTGGTTTTCGTTCAGGTTTCAGGTAACGAAGACTCGAGATCCAACATCGTACAATCGAAAATAAGATAGAAATAAAATCTTTTTGGCTTTTAGAAAGTTTATATTAAAAACACACCTAAAATCTTTTTGGTATTTTTGAATATTTCAAATGTAAATACAGAAAGCAGTAAATAAATATATACAAAGATGCAGAAACTGAAAGCATTAAATAAATATCTACAGACAATCTTTTTGCGAGTTTCGAGGGTAAGAGAATCATATCAGTGGTCATGCCAAAACGCTCTTGTTGTTCAATTAGTTTACATTTAGATAAACATCCTATAACAATTATCGGTATTGTTGTCCACATAAGCTCAACTTATCAGATGTAATCATGGCAAAGGGATACGTTAAAGTACGATTTATACTTACCGACCGGTGTTCATCCACATCACGACACATTCCCGTATCAAGGTATGCACGAGGGTTCATCTTACCGGTGAGTATACCGATTATCATCTGTTTGACCGTATATGATGTGAGAAACTCACTTATTTTGAATTGAAAACAAGCCCTATGTGATAGAATCACTTATTGATGAAGAACTTGATTTTCATATGCATGAGGGCACAGGAGCAAGTCCGTGAACAGGTCAGTACTTTCGTACAGCAGAGAGACAAACTTGACTACCGGATAAATGTGATATTTTATCACTTATTTTGAAGGACATGTGATTGTAGATCACTTATTGAGGTCTAATGCAATATGTACACGTATGTATAGTATCATGGAAGATCTAGACTTGCGTCCCCGTTATTTTTCGGTAAAAGATACAACCATGATACCCAGATGATAAGCAGCATAAAGACCGAATATCTCAGAACCTCGGCAATCTCTCAAACGAAATTTCGGTACCAAGACCATATGCCAATGAATGGTTCCCACCTGGTGTTCAGTCGATTTAAGGTTTATATCACCCTGCACACTTTAAAATGATTGTGAGCCTACCGATACATCTTATATAGAGCTGCTTATCGTTTTTCAGTTTAGGTTTAAAGAGGTTTGGACAGACCAGTGATGTACTATCATTTTCTCTTTTGCTCGCCAGGAAACTCATTTTTGCTTTTCTATTGTTTTTGTGTTTTTGAAATTTTTCAATGTTTTTGTATTTTCAAATTTTGGATTTACTCCCCCTAAAATCAATAAACTAAGACAAATTTAAAACACAAAGGTATTTACAAAAATGATTTTCCGATGTTGGTTTTACTCTTGCTTGACCTTAATGCCGTTTACCAATAATAAATAGTCAAATCTTGATTTGTCAAATGCTTTGGTAAAAAGGTCGGCACGTTGGTCATCGGTGCGGACCATGACAACATTGATGAGTTTCATAGTGAAACAATCACGTGTGAGGTGATATTCGAGATCAACGTGTCTGGTCAAAGAGTGCTGTATGAGATGATAATAATTCATAAAGCAGCTAAAATATCGACAAGTATAGGAGAGATTAGAAATTCAAAACCGTATCCTGCAACTGCTTCGTGCATTGCAAGGAATTTGAGTGTTCTCCCAAACTGGATATCCACCCGGTGTGGACTTCAAAGTCGATTTTTGTAGCTACTGAGAAATCTCTTGACAGCAACAAGATCAGAAACCTCTGGGTCCGGCTGGTCTTCCACATTGCACCAGCGAAGGTCTTTGTCTTTCTCTTTGAGAGGAAGTGTGCGGTTGTTCAATCCACGCCAAGGCATCCGCACACCCGGTGTAGTTTGATCAACCAACACATTTTCTTCAATCACACCGAAGAGAAAAGTACCCTACACGTTCATCTTGTGGACTTTGAACTTCTTGTGGAAGAAAAATCCATGAATCTTCGAAAAGCTTTAGACGTGCTACAGGCGTACATTTTGTTGGAATCTATCCTGAGAACCCGATCAAAAACCATAACAACCAAATTTTGGCACATATTTCATCTGGTCGAGTTTTTCAACTTCATTCAACAACATTTTTTTTTTCATCAGACATTTTTGTCTTCTTTTCTCCTCTCTCCATCAAAGGCAACAATATTCTCCTTGGTTACAACAATGTTTCGGAGCCTGGTGTCGCCGATCTTGTGCATGGACGCTCCATTATCAACAATCCTAAGGCTATCAATAGTTCCTCCTGGAACATCCTACACACTCATTCAGAGATTAGTTGGAGAGGGGGACCCAAGCTTTCACAGACTTGGGTCGTCCGTCATCATCGAGAATTGTAACATCCATTTCCCGATGATTCGGAATTGATGTAGCTCCCCCTGAAACAGTTACCGGTTTTGGTATCCAAATCTGTTTCTGTCTTTCATGTTTAACATCCAATTTAACAGATTTTGTTTGGATAACCTCCGGTTTTAACGCCTTTTCAACTTTCTTGACCTGTTGGCTTTTCTGTTTCTTTTCCCTTTCTTTTACAAGACGGGGATCATGTTTAACTGAAACAGATTGCTTACGGTCAGTTTGGTCACGGGGATCTCCAACTTTGCCTTTTTGTTTATGAAGATATGGACAATTTCGAATTACATGTCCAATTGTACCACATTCAAAACATGATCTTCGTTAAACAAACCCCGAAGAAACATGTGATTGTCTTGTCGATGATGAACTTTGTGATCCCGAGGTACTTGGTTTTGAACTGTTTGGTTCATTCCTTTTCATCACTGTTGCTTTCTTGACAAAATCTAAGTTAGATTGATTTTCAAATGTTTCAATTTTGTCTGTTCCCCTTGATTTCACAAAGTTCACATTCTTGTTCTTCTTTTGATTCGGCTTCCTTTGATCTTGAGCCGGTAATTTTTGTTTTGATTTATTATGATTTTGCTGCTTTTGCACTGTTGGTAATTTTTGATTGCCAAATTGTTTTCGAACTTCGGCCTTTGGGATAGGAGGGCACTGTGTTACTGTAACATGTGATCCTGTCTTTCCCAAAAACTTATTTGTCGAATTTTCAAAGACTTTATTGATTAAAGATTGATTAACATTTTTAATAGGAAAAACTTTGTCTGAATAAATTTTATCATCACCAACAAGAGTGTACAGCAAATCCACACTCTCTGACTCTTTTGCAGACGAGGACTCAATTGCAACAGTCTTAGCGGGTTTTGCAGGAGGATCACACAGAATATGATTCTCAAGAGGTATGTCCTCTTCTTTGATTACCGCATCAGACTTTGCTGAGTCAGTATCATCGGATTCATCATCAGAAGAATCAGCATCCTCAATCACAACTGGAGGATCCTGATTCGATTCGGCAGAAGACACACATGTATCTGCTGACACATCTGAATCTGATGATACTTCTTTCTTGTATCCTAGTCCTGTTGCAAATTCATTAACATCTAGAGGAACAGATGGTTCAAAGTGAGTTCTATACTCCTCATCAGGCATGGCATCATAATTTTTTCTCACGGGTGGTGGACATTTCTTATAACCTATGCATGTGACATCCCGTTTCTCTTTCTGAACGTCAATGATGTGATCCAACACATAGCTAGAGCTCAAATAACTGTCTAACTTGAGTCGGATCGCCTCACTTTCAGTTTTAACACAAGCCATTTCCTTTTGCATTACCTCAAGACGAGTTATATACAAATTAATGTCAGTTTGTTTTCTGGAAACCATTTTTGTCAGCTCGGTTTTATCTTTCTTTAATTTTTCAATCATCGATTTAAATTCCTTTTCATGGTTTTCATAAAACATGTTGGCTTCTGTGCACTTAGAAAGATCCACGGTCAACTTCTGGTTGTGAATGAATGTCACATCATATTTCTCTTGCAAAGCCTCGTGCTTGCTTTGCAATTCACACCACTTATCATTCAACGAAACATGTTTGTCTTGCAAGTCAAACAAACTAGCTTGTAAAGCATCATGTTTGCCTTGCAACTCAGACATGTTTGCATCCAAATCAGCACATCTAACATGCAATCTATCACAATTATCACAAATAGCAGCAGTGGGTTCATCGACACATACCTGACTTGATGAGCTGTCGACATTAGCCATAAAGGCTGAATGGAGAGAAGACGAAGAATAAGCAGCTTGATCCATCAAAATAGATCTTCTATCAGTTCCTGTTGCAGCTTCCTCCAAAAGCTCATCAATATTTGCATCGACTGACGCACTTGATGTCTCATCCACATGATCATCACCTGAACTTGAGGATTCTTCATCCGAACTTCTACTGTAACCAGAAGAGTCTTCATCCTCAGAAGATTCTTCACCATTGGTGGAAGATTCTCCACCACTGGCATGATTTAAAACCTTGACAACCTCAGCAAAACAAGCGATTACAGTAGATGGCCGATAGACTTGCTGTTGTGGAGCTGGCTGTAGAGGATTTCCATACAAGTCTGTTGTTTGAGTTGGCTTTGCTGGAACTTGTATCGGATTGCCATATAAATCTGTTGTCATAGGAGGCCTTTGGGTTTGCTGTTGAGGCACTGGTTGAGGAACTGGTTGAAGCGGATTTCCGTACAGATCTGTTGGTCCGGTAGATCGAACAGGTAATGGATTTCCGAACATATCAGTTGCTCTGATAGGTCGTTTCGGTGCGGGAGATTCGGCCCATGCAGGAGATAAACTGGTATTTGTATACTTTCCACTATCCGGAGACGGAGTACCAAAATACATCTCTGTATTTACCGGAGTACCCCATCTTGGATTCATTTTTTATCAAGAAAAATGAATACCTGAAAATCACACCTCAAACAAACAGTTAAATCACAAATGCAAACCTTCTGTGTAAATCCACAAAGTGTTTTGACGAAACAATTTTCTACGAAACAGACTTTGTAGATTTAAACTTGACGAATAGGAAAATATCTTTAGTGGTTGATGAAACTGAATTATAAGCCCAAGATATTTCTTGTAATTTTGCCTAATAAACGAATTATTATTTTTTTTTAAACGTAGGCTTTGAAAGTCAACGAAACATGGGCCCAACACATGTTAAAGTCCAACGGTTGTCTAAATAGAAAATTAAAGTAAGACTAAGCCTTTTTCAATGAAGCAAGCCCACTAAGTGACACACTGAAGTCAACGAAACAGAATATGTGAGCTGTTCGACGAAACAAGGAAATTATTTTCTTTTGGGCCTACACCTTGACGAAACAGGGCCCAAATTGTTTAAGCCCCAAATTGATTAGGCCCCAACTATTGACGAAAAGAAGTCTGTTACGTCGAGTATGTTTTTGGCGAAATGAATTTTTGTTTTGTTTGTTGTCTGATTCGTTAAAAAGGTAACAGGGGTTGGTGGACTTTTCAACCTTATCTCCTACTGACACACCACTCCCTGTTTTCGGCTAAGACATGATTGTTGGGTGCAATATTTTAATAAAATACCAGTTTCCAATCACACAAACAAGTTTCCACCAAACAGTTTGAATATTTTAATCAAATAACCTTTCCCAACATACAAACAAGTTTCCACCAAACACGTATGGTTTGAATATTTTAATCAAGTAACACTTCTCAATGCACAAACACTTGAAAGTTTCTTTCTCAAAGATTAAAAAGTTGAAAAACACCAAGAACACTTTGAAGTTTTGTTGAAGATATAAAGAACACTTCCAGAAAATCTGAATTTTCCGGTAAAACGACAAATTTCCGAAACACGACTTTGCTCAAAACTTCACTAAAAAACAACTTTTAACATGTGAACGTGAAAAATAAAAGGTTTTTTAAATGAATTTCCAGCAAGATATGATGACTTTTGAAGTTTTAGACACAATTTTTCGGGAAAAAAAATAAACTCCAAAAACCCGAAACACACCCGAAAACAACTCGGTTTTAACAAGGAGAAGAGCCAAGGCTCTGATACCACTTGTAGGTCCGGCTAGGGGAGGATCTAGTCGCCTAATCCTTGTGTACAAACCAACCCGGTTGTGCGGAATCCAACCGAGATAGCAAACCGAGATAGAACACGTAAATACACGACACGCAAGATTCACCGATTAACACCTCTGTATTAATACGTATGAAAAGATCAGTTACAAGCTCAATGTTTACAGATGTATTCTATAAACTCTCAAAGTTCTCTCGTGTGTGTGTGCTCTATACTTGTGTCTTCTTTTGGTTCTGTTCTGTCTTCAGTCTATATATAGCACCAGCATTGACGAAACAGACTTGGCGAAACAGATACATGGCGAAACACATAAACATTTGACGAAATGGAATCCAGTTGACGAAACACATGTGTTTCGTCGACCTCCTTGTGATTCGCCGGACATGGGCTTGGGCCTTGGATTGTGCGATTGATTATGGTTCGGCCCAAAGATGTTGATTGGTCTAAACTCCATGTACATGCACGTACACGTTCATGAATTCCAAATTGTTTCAATATGTGAAGTTTAGTCAACATGGTGACATCATCATGACATCATCATGATGATGTCATGATGATGTGGCGTGGGAACCGACTCGCGGCGCTCCGTGCTTCGCGTGTCGAACTCTGGGGCGCACGACGGAGGAATGTCGTGACGTCGGGCTTGAGCCGAACCTAACCGGGTCGAACCGAACCAAGTCGCGTCGAGTCGAGTCGCGTCCACATACATGTATCAACAAACTCCCCCTTGGACGCTACTTGCGAGATTCGCCTTTCATGTCTTCTATGTCGGAGGATCTTCAATGTCTTCACGCCTTTAAAGCAGAAAGTGTATCAACAAACTCCCCGTTTCATGTAGGAAGTGTGTTGACAAACTCCCCCTTAACATAAGCTCCCCCTTGAGTTATGCTCGTGAATGACTTGATCTTCAGTACTTGAGATCCTTGTGGTATTGATGATGGTCAGTGGCAACTCGATCATCTTCATCATTTGAAAGCCTTTAAGTCGTGTCTTCATTCCGAAGCTTGTCATCGACCATGTTCTCCTTGCCTTTAGAATCTGCACATGCAAGAAATCTAAACGCGTAATGAGAACAACTGGGGACGCAAGTCTAGATCTTCCATGATACTATACATACGTGTACATACTGCATACGACCTCAATAAGTGATCAACAATCACATGTCCAAACAAATAAGTGATAAAATATCACATATTCTTTCCGGGAGTCAAGTTCGTCTCTCTACTGTACGAAAGTACTGACCTGTTCACGGACTTGCTCCTGTGCCCTCATGCATATGAAAATCAAGTTCCTCATCAATAAGTGATTCTATCACATAGGGCTTGTTTTCAAATCAAAATAAGTGAGAATCTCACATCATATACGGTCAAACAGATGATAATCGGTATACTCACCGGTAAGATGAACCCTCGTGCATACCTTGATACGGGAATGTGTTGTGATGTGGATGAACACCGGTCGGTAAGTATAAAACATACCTTAACGTATCCCCTCGCCATGATTACATCTGATAAGTTGAGCTTATGTGGACAACAATACCGATAATCGTTATAGGATGCTTATTTTAATGTTAACTAAAAGAACAACAAGAGCGTTTTGGCATGACCGTACACTGATATGATTCTCTTACCCTCGAAACTCGCAAAAAGAATGTCTGTAAATATTTATTTAATGCTTTCATTTTTCGCATCGTTGTATATATTTATTTACTGCTTTCAGTCTTTACATTTGAAATATTCAAAAATACCAAAAAGATTTTAGGTGTGTTTTAATATAAACTTTATAAAAGCCAAAAAGATTTTATTTCTATCTTATTTTCGATCGTACGATGTTGGATCTCGAGTCTTCGATACCTGAAACCTGAACGAAAACCGAAACGACTAAATCTTCATAAACGGTCGAAATTTGCAAGTGTTGAAAGTTAAAAATTGAAATTGATAAAATACATTAAACTTTCAAACTGTCGGACGGTGTTTGTTTGAAAAATGGTCACACGTGTGTCATTTGTTTATCTTTACTATATTCCAAGCAGTTGTTCTCATTACGCATTTAGATTTCTTGCATGTGCAGATTCTAAAGGCAAGGAGAACATGGTCGATGACAAGCTTCGGAATGAAGACACGACGTGAAGGCACTCAAATGATGAAGATGATCGAGTTGCCACTGACCATCATCAACACCACAAGGATCTCAATTCATAAAGATCAAGACTTTCACGAGCATAACTCAAGGGGGAGCTTATGTTAAGGGGGAGTTTGTCAACACACTTCCTACATGAAACGGGGAGTTTGTTGGTACACTTTCTGCTTTCAAGACGTGAAGACCTTAAAGATCCTCCGACATTGAAGACTTGAAAAGACGTCAAAGACTTGAAGCCACAAAGATCGAGACAAAGCTACAGCCAGACAAAGCTACAGCCAAGGGGGAGTTTGTTGGTGCACTTGTGTCTGTACTTTGTCTGTATTTAGTCTTGATACAAAACGATGTCTTTGATGTAAGATTGATGTAAGTTTGACCAAGTCAACCATCCTCCGGTTTGACTTGGCCAAACAGTTAGACAATGGTCGAAAGGTGTTTGGGTCGAAGGATGTGTCATCGAAGGATAGCTTAGATCCTTCGATGAGCTCGAAAGGTAAGCCTTCGATGGATGGACCTCGAAAGATCTCATCCTTCGAGGTACATGTTGATCCTTCGTTGAGTTTCTAGTCGATAGATGATCCTTCGATCAGTCTATCTATCCTTCGATCAGACCTGCTGTGTTCGGGTATAAATACCCATGCTAGTGTTCATTTCAGATAGGGCTTCATTTTCCAGACACATAGAGAGCATTCTGTTAGAACACCCACACACACGAAAGTTAGAGAGAGTTTATAGAATACATCTGTAAACATTGTGCTTGTAACCGAACCTTTCATACGTATTAATACAAGTGGTGTTAATCGGTGAAGACTTGTGTGTTGTGTTTATACTTGTTCTTTCTCGGTTTGCATGCTAGCTTGGATTCCGCACTCGCTAGTGTGTTAGATATAACAAGGAATAGGTTGAACCTCAACCTCCAAGGGACCTACAAGTGGTATCAGAGCCGTGGCTCTTTTCCTTGTTAAAAACCGGGTTTATACAAGTCTTTGGAGTGTTTGGATAAAACTCACTGTTTTAGCAGTCGTGTTTACTGATTTTCTCGCTTTTCTTGACGTTAAAACGGTTCTAAACTTACCGGGTGTGCTAAAAGACGGGTTGGGTAACTTGAAAACTTGTTTTTGAGGTGTTTGGTAATTTCCGGCCAAAATTCCGGCTTCTCCGGTGACCGGTTTTCTGGATAAGTTTATTATATTTTATGTTTCAAATCTGATTTTGGCAGAAAATCATGGTCTGACCATACCTCTGCCGAAAGATTTCACCAACCCATCAACTTTTTCACCAACCTGTCATCCTTTGTCAACTGTGTCAAAACCGATCGAAGGATATCCTTCGAAGTCGAAAGATCATCTTTCGATCAGTGGAGGTTCGATAGATCATCATCATTCGAACCAAGGAATCATTTCGAAAGACCATCTTTCGATTAGTGGAGGTTCGATGGATCATCATCCTTCGAACCAAGGAATCATTTCGAAGCATACATCTTTCGATCTACAGTTCTTTCTCGAAAGACCAGGATCCTTCGATAGGGGAGTCTTTCGAAAACAATTGTTCGAAACTCAACAGTGATCTTTCGAACACTGTTGATCCTTCGAACAAGCTTTGATCTTTCGATCCTTAGTCTGTTTATACTTAACAAGTTTGTGATTTTCAGGTTCTTATTTTTCTTTATCAAAAATGAATCCAAGGTGGAATACTCTGGTAAATACAGATATGTATTTTGGTACTCCGTCATCTTCCGCACCGGTATCTTCTCAAGCTAATGCAATTTCTACCGGTCAATGGGCATTTGTATCAAATCAAATTCCAAGTGTTCAAAGCATTCTCTTAAGCGAGAGCGAAACTGGAAGTTTGAATCGGCCTCCAAAGTTGATGCACTTATACGAATATCCAGGATGGATTGATAGATTTCATACATACGTTCTTGGTCAAAATACAGAATTATGGTTGCGGTTCATTACAGATTTCGATCAAACAATAGAGGTTGCCGCATCATCTGCTGCTACGTTTGCAGATCTAACGGAAGATCAGAAGAAGGTCTACGATTTGGAAAAGAAAGCATATGCCATCCTTACTCAGGCGTTAAGTAAAGACATTTATCATCAATTTGTCAGTTACAAGACAACGAAAAGGTTGTGGGATGCTTTGAAGACAAGGGGCGTAGGAAATGAAGCGACACGTCAATTGAGAAAAGAATTGCTAAAGAAAGAGTTTGATGGTTTTACTTGTATGGAGAATGAGTCGTTAGGTGATTTGACAAGCCGATTTAATCATTTGTTGACTGAATTGACAAATTTTGGGGTTGTTACAACTCCTGCAGAGATTGTGAAAAGGTTTGCAGATGCGTTGCCACCTCAATGGAATACTTTCTTGGAAATCATGAAGTACAATGGTACTTTAGCTACAACGAGCTTCAACGATTTTGTTCAAATTCTGGAAAACAAGAATCAGGAAGAAACTCTCAAGGCAAAAAGAGTTCCAGTGCCACAAAATCCTGAAATGTATTATGGAACTTCTAGCACTTCTACAAAGCCTTCTTCACACGCTCCAATTCAAACAGCGTTTGTGACCAGCACTAACATGTATGGCAATACTATCCAAGTTCCAGTCCCTCCAAAGACAGACATGTATGGAAATCTGCTTGAACCAGTCCCTCAATCAGTACCACAACAACAAAGCCAACGACCTCTCAGACCAACTGATATGTTCGGAAATCCATTACCAGTTCGATCTCCCGGAACAACAGACATGTATGGGAATCCACTTCCTCCTCAATCTACCGTACCAACAGACATGTATGGGAATCCACTTCCTCCTCAACAGCAAGCGTGTTATGGAAGCACATCATCTGCTGGTCAACAATCAAAGCCAAATACAGTACGACTCGACACCTCAAGCTTTTCTAAAGTCAGTGTGGAAGTAGCTAAGGAACACATGGAGCTGCTAAACACTTTGGTGAGCGCATACTGTGGATTAGTGGAAGGTCAGATTGGCAATATTAATCTGACACAAGAAGACTATCAGCAGATTGATAAAGAGGAGATGGAGATGATGGACATCAAGTGGGCCTTTGCCAGTGCTGTTAGGCGAGCAAAGGATTTCATGGAAAGAACTGGCAGAACCAGCTTGGAAAGCAAGAAAGACACCAAGTATGGGTTTGATAAGCAGGCTGTCAAATGTTTCAATTGTGGTGAACGTGGTCATTTTAAAAGGGAATGTACAAGGCCATCTCAGCATGGAAACCAGAATCCCTTCAGAAATCAAGGCAACCAGCAGACCCAGAGCAGGAACAATGTTCGTACGCTGGTACCTGTCAACAACCAGACTCAAGCAGGACCATCAAATGCCAACCAGGCACTTGTGGTTCAAGTAGATGAAGGTTGTGATTGGTCTATTCAGTTGGGAAACGATGCTCCAGATGGAACAGCTTGTTTTGCTGAAATTGTCAAGGATCTTAAACACGCCAGTGGTGGAGAATCTTCCACCAATGGTAGTGAATCCTCTGAAGATGAAGACAGCTCCGGTTACAGTGGAAGTTCAGATGAAGAATCCTCCACTTCAGGAAATGATCAGGTGGATGAGACATCGAGTGCGGCAGTTAATGCAGATATTGATGAACTATTGGAAGAAGCTACAGCAGAAATTCAAAGAAGATCTATTTTGGTGGATCAAGCTGCCTATTCTTTGTCTTCTCTCCATTCAGCCTTTATGGCTAATGTCGACAGTTCATCAAGTCAGGTATGTGTCGATGAACCCACTGCTGATATCTGTGATAATTGTGATAGATTGCATGTTAAATGTGCTGATTTGGTTGCAAACATGTCTGAGTTGCAAGGCAAACATAATGCTTTACAAGCTAGTTTGTTTGACTTGCAAGACAAACATGTTTCTTTGAATGATAAGTGGTGTGAATTGCAAAGCAAACACGAGGCTTTGCAAGAGAAATATGATGTGACATTCATTCACAACCAAAAGTTGACCGTTGATCTTTCCAAATGCACAGAAGCCAACATGTTTTATGAAAACCATGAAAAGGAATTTAAGTCAATGATTGAAACGTTAAAGAAAGATAAAACAGAGTTGACAAAAATGGTATCCAGAAAACAAACTGACATTAACCTTTATATAACTCGTCTTGAGGTAATGCAAAAGGAAATGGCGTGTGTTAAAACAGAAAGTGAGGCGATCCGACTCAAGTTAGACAGTTATTTGAGTTCTAGCTATGTGTTGGATCACATCATTGATGTACAGAAAGAGAAAAAGGATGTCACATGCATAGGTTATAAGAAATGTCCACCACCCGTGAGAAACAATTATGATGCCATGCCTGATGAGGAGTATAGAACTCACTTTGAACCATCTGTTCCTTTGGACGTTGAGGAATTTGCAACAGGGCTCGGATACAAGAAAGAAGTATCATCCGATTCAGATGTGTCAGCGGATACATTTGTAACTGCTGAACAGAATCAGGATCCTCCAGTTGTGATTGAGGATGCTGATTCTTCTGATGATGAATCTGATGATACTGATTCAGCAAAGTCTGATGCGGAGATAAAAGAAGAGGACATACCTCTTGAGAATCATATTCTGTGTGATCCTCCTGCAAAACCCGCTAAGATTGTTGCAATCGAGTCCTTGTCTGAAAAAGAGTCGGAGAGTGTGGATTTGCTGTACACTCTTGTTGGTGATGATAAAATTTATTCTGACAAAGATTTTCCTATTAAGAATGTTAATCAATCATTAATCAGTAGAGTCTTTGAAAATTCAACAAGTAAGTTTTTGGGAAAGACAGGATCACGTGTTACAGTAACACAGTGCCCTCCTATCCCAAAGGCTGAAGTTAGAAAACAATTTGGCAATCAGAAATTACCAACAGCGCAAAAACAGCAAAACCATACCAAGCCAAAAGGAAAATTACCGGCTCAAGGTCAAAGGAAGCCGAATCAGAAGAAGAAAAAGAATGTGAACTTTGTGAAATCTAAGGGAACGGACAAAATTGCAAAGTTTGAAAATCAATCTAACTTAGATTTTGTTAAACAAGCAACAGTGTTGAAAAGAAATGAACCAAACAGTTCGAAACCTAGTACCTCGGGATCAAAAAGTTCATCATCATCGGCAAGACGATCACATGATACTTCGGGGTTTGTTGAACGAAGATCATGTTTTGAATGTGGTACCATTGGACACATAATCCGAAACTGTCCGTATCTTCATAAGTTGAAAGCTAAGGTTGATGATCCCCGTGAACGCAATCACCAAAAGCGATCTGTGTCTGTAAAACAAGATCCCGACTTGTAAGAGAAAGGGAAAAGAAACAGAAACGCCAACAAGTCAAGGTGGTTGAAAAAGCACTTAAAAATGAAGTGGTTCAAAAACAAACGGTTTCAGTTAAACCAGAAAGTTCAAAATTTTCAAAAACTTCAAACAATCACGAAGTTAAACTTTCAAACAATCAAACTGGTAAACTTCAACAGACATGGAAACCTAAAATAACCACAAATTCAGGGGGACCATCACAATTTTCAAATCATCAAAGAATAGAGGTTATTGTTGTTGATGAAAATGGAAGACCCAAGACCACAATGGCTTGGGTCCCCATCTCCAACTAATTATGTGAGTTCATGTGTAGGGTGTTCCAGGAGGAACTGTCAGTAGTCATTGGATTGTTGATAGTGGGGCATCCAGGCACATGACAGGCGACATGAAGCTTCTCTACGACGTCAAATCTATTAGAGGAGGTTATGTTGCTTTTGCTGGAGATAAAGGCGGATATATTACGGGTGAAGGAATGATTTCCAACGGGGTTGTTAGTTTTGATAAGATAAACTTTGTACAACAACTTGATCACAATCTTCTTAGTGTTTCTCAAATTTGTGATAAGCAGTTCTCAGTACACTTTGATGCAAATGGATGTTATGTGCTGAAACCCGGCTTCAAAATTCCAAAAGAATGGATTCTCTTGTCGGCTCCAAGGATAAATGATTTGTATGTCCTTGATATGAGCCAAGCTATCACAACGTCTGCACAAGCAACTTGTTTCGTTTCCAAAGCCACAGAAAAAGACACAATCTCTTGGCACAGACGAATGGGTCACATTCACTTACGCAAAATGAATCATTTGGTGTCAAATGAATTGGTGAATGGTGTTCCTCTTAAAAACTTCCATCTTCAAGACGTCTGTGTCTCGTGCCAGAAAGGAAAACAAACGAAGAAGCGACACCCTACAAAGAAAGTCAACACGATGGCTGTTCCTCTTGAACGTTTGCACATGGATTTGTTCGGTCCTGTCAAGCACAAAAGCATTAGGAATGATCAATATTGCCTCGTGATAACTGATGATTATTCAAGATTTTCTTGGGTGGCGTTCATGGCACATAAGAGTGAAACCTTCGGTATTATCAAAAACTTGATCATTCAGATTGAGAATCTCTATAACTTGAAGGTTAGGCGGATACGTAGCGACAATGGTACTGAATTTAAAAATCATGCCATGGCGGAGTTTTGCACTTCAAAAGGTATTCTTCACGAATTTAGTGCAGCTTACACTCCTCAACAGAATGGCATCGCTGAACGTAAGAACCGCACATTGATCGAGACTGCTAGGACTATGTTGGTAGAGTCACAATTGCCGATTCCATTCTGGACTGAAGCTGTGGCCTCTGCATGCTACACGTTGAACCGAGTCCTTACAGTAAAAAGGCACAACAAGACCTGCTTTGAGCTTATTAACAAACGGAAACCAGATTTGTCATATCTTGAACCGTTTGGAGCTCCGTGCACAATAATCGATCCTAATGGAAAGTTTGGGGCAAGAGCAATTGATGGATACTTTCTTGGGTATTCCACCCCGAACTTAAGAGTCTGGAATCTAGAGACTAAAAGGGTCGAGGAATGGTCTGAAGTCAGAGTACAAAGGCACACTTTACCAGTCAAATGTCCTGGTCAGCCTTGGATGTTTGAGTACGATGACTTTTTCAATTCGATCAATGTAGAAGCCGTTGAAGAAAATGCTGCGGCAAGGATGTTTTTCGAGAGTGACAATGCAACAGATTCACCGCTGGTTCGTCCAATTATTGTCAATCAAGAACCATCTTCGGTGAACAATAATGCTCTCGACAATGAGAATTTTCATGATGCTACCGATTTGAACGAATCTTCAGAGGATGATGAATTTCTAGATGCAGATCAAGAAGCTCCAACAACAGCAGTACATGGTACTTCAGAGGGTACACCTCCAGTGGATGTCCCTAGAACAACTGAAGCTACTGCATCATCCTCTTCGTCAATTCCGGGCCTTGAATTGATTGTTGATCTGAATCTCAACAATCTGGGTACATATATTCCAGTTCAAGATAATCCAGAAACAAGGATTCACAATACCCATCCTCAACGAAATATCCTCGGAAATGTACAAAGTGGCGTTCAAACAAGAAACATGTTGCGAAACAACAACAATGCAGGCTTGTATGCAACTATCCGAGAATCTGGTCAACAAAATGATTGGTCTTTCGCGTGTTATGTCTCACAGGAAGAGCCAAGAACTTGGAAAGATGCTTTGAAAGATAGCTCTTGGGTTGAAGCAATGCAGGAAGAACTGCAACAATTCCAGAAGCTAGGTGTCTGGAAACTCGTAGAGAAACCTGCTGGTTACAAGAAGATTGGTACCCGTTGGGTGTTTAAATGCAAAAAGGATGACCGTGGAGTCGTTATTCGAAACAAAGCAAGGCTAGTCGTTCAAGGTTTTCGTCAGATAGAAGGGATCGACTACAACGAAGTGTATGCACCTGTTGCACGTCTAGAAGCAATTCGGATTTTTCTGGCTTATGCCTCATTCAAAGGCTTCAAGGTATACCAGATGGACGTGAAAAGTGCATTCTTACATGGTGTGGTGGAAGAAGAGGTGTACGTCGAACAACCTCCAGGTTTTGAAGATCCTATCCATCCCGATCGGGTTTGGTTGCTCAACAAAGCTCTCTATGGTCTACATCAAGCACCGTGAGCTTGGTACGCAACCTTATCTAATTATCTGCTGGAGAATGGATTTCGCAGAGGTCTTATCGATTGCACTCTTTTCATCAAAGAACAAGATGGAGATCTTCTACTGGTACAGGTATACGTTGATGATATTATTTTTGGTTCTACTAATGATGTTTTGTGTAGGGATTTCGAGCGTGTAATGCAGGATAAATTCGAGATGAGTGCTATGGGGGAAATGACCTTCTTTTTGGGCCTACAAGTACAACAAACCGAGTCTGGGATATTCATCCATCAGACTAAATATGTTGGTGACATCTTGAGCCGGTTCCAGATGTCTGATGCAACGCCCATCGGTACCCCATTGCCGCAAAATCACGGAATTACTCCAGACTTGAAGGGTGAAGCTACTAGCCCCTCATACTACCGCGCGATGATCGGATCCCTTATGTACCTCACAGCATCAAGACCAGATATAATGTACCCAACGTGCCTGCTTGCCAGATATCAAGTCAACCCGAAGGCCTCACATCTTGCAGCTGTCAAAAGGATTTTTCGTTATTTGAAGGGTTACCCTGACACCGGTCTATGGTACCCTAGGGATAATAACTTTGACTTGATCGCATTCAGTGATTCTGATTTTGGCGGATGCAAAATCGACGACAAATCCACAACGGCTGGATGTCAGTTTTTGGGAAATCGCCTAGTCACATGGCAGTGCAAGAAGCAGACGTGCGTCGCTACATCAACATGCGAAGCTGAATACATTGCTGCCTCAAGTTGTTGCTCCCAAGTCCTATGGATCCAACAACAAATGCGTGATTACGGTTTTGAATTCCTAACTACTCCTATTTACGTTGATAATTCTGCTGCCTTACAGATCACTAAAAATCCTGTGCAGCATTCAAAGACTAAGCACATCGAAATTAAGTATCACTTCATACGTGATTGCTTTGAGAAAAGGCTAATCGATGTTGCTTACGTCCACACCGATGACCAACGTGCCGACCTTTTTACCAAAACATTTGACAAATCAAGATTTGACTATTTATTACTGGTAAACGGCATTAAGGTCAAGCAAGAGTAATACCAACATCGGAAAATCATTTTTGTAAATACCTTTGTGTTTTAAATTTGTCTTAGTTTATTGATTTTAGGGGGAGTAAATCCAAATTTGAAAATCCAAAAACATCAAAAAATTTCAAAAACACAAAAACAATAGAAAAACAAAAATGAGTTTCCTGGCGAGCAAAAGAGAAAATGATAGTACATCAGTGGTCTGTCTAAACCTCTTTAAACCTTAAATGAAAAACGATAAGCAGCTCTATATAAGATGTATCGGTAGGCTCACAATCATTTTAAAGTGTGCAGGGTGATATAAACTTAAATCGACTGAAGACCAGGTGGGAACCATTCATTGGCATATGGTCTTAGTACCGAAATTTCGTTTGAGAGATTGCCGAGGTTCTGAGATATTCGGTCTTTATGCTGCTTATCATCTGAGTATCATGGTTGTATCTTTTACCGAAAAATAACGGGGACGCAAGTCTAGATCTTCCATGATACTATACATACGTGTACATACTGCATACGACCTCAATAAGTGATCAACAATCACATGTCCAAACAAATAAGTGATAAAATATCACATATTCTTTCCGGGAGTCAAGTTCGTCTCTCTGCTGTACGAAAGTACTGACCTGTTCACGGACTTGCTCATGTGCCCTCATGCATATGAAAATCAAGTTCCTCATCAATAAGTGATTCTATCACATAGGGCTTGTTTTCAAATCAAAATAAGTGAGAATCTCACATCATATACGGTCAAACAGATGATAATCGGTATACTCACCGGTAAGATGAACCCTCGTGCATACCTTGATACGGGAATGTGTTGTGATGTGGATGAACACCGGTCGGTAAGTATAAAACATACCTTAACGTATCCCCTCGCCATGATTACATCTGATAAGTTGAGCTTATGTGGACAACAATACCGATAATCGTTATAGGATGCTTATTTTAATGTTAACTAAAAGAACAACAAGAGCGTTTTGGCATGACCGTACACTGATATGATTCTCTTACCCTCGAAACTCGCAAAAAGAATGTCTGTAAATATTTATTTAATGCTTTCATTTTTCGCATCGTTGTATATATTTATTTACTGCTTTCAGTCTTTACATTTGAAATATTCAAAAATACCAAAAAGATTTTAGGTGTGTTTTAATATAAACTTTATAAAAGCCAAAAAGATTTTATTTCTATCTTATTTTCGATCGTACGATGTTGGATCTCGAGTCTTCGATACCTGAAACCTGAACGAAAACCGAAACGACTAAATCTTCATAAACGGTCGAAATTTGCAAGTGTTGAAAGTTAAAAATTGAAATTGATAAAATACATTAAACTTTCAAACTGTCGGACGGTGTTTGTTTGAAAAATGGTCACACGTGTGTCATTTGTTTATCTTTACTATATTCCAAGCAGTTGTTCTCATTACGCGTTTAGATTTCTTGCATGTGCAGATTCTAAAGGCAAGGAGAACATGGTCGATGACAAGCTTCGGAATGAAGACACGACGTGAAGGCACTCAAATGATGAAGATGATCGAGTTGCCACTGACCATCATCAACACCACAAGGATCTCAATTCATAAAGATCAAGACTTTCACGAGCATAACTCAAGGGGGAGCTTATGTTAAGGGGGAGTTTGTCAACACACTTCCTCCATGAAACGGGGAGTTTGTTGGTACACTTTCTGCTTTCAAGACGTGAAGACCTTAAAGATCCTCCGACATTGAAGACTTGAAAAGACGTCAAAGACTTGAAGCCACAAAGATCGAGACAAAGCTACAGCCAGACAAAGCTACAACCAAGGGGGAGTTTGTTGGTGCACTTGTGTCTGTACTTTGTCTGTATTTAGTCTTGATACAAAACGATGTCTTTGATGTAAGATTGATGTAAGTTTGACCAAGTCAACCATCCTCCGGTTTGACTTGGCCAAACAGTTAGACAATGGTCGAAAGGTGTTTGGGTCGAAGGATGTGTCATCGAAGGATAGCTTAGATCCTTCGATGAGCTCGAAAGATAAGCCTTCGATGGATGGACCTCGAAAGATCTCATCCTTCGAGGTACATGTTGATCCTTCGTTGAGTTTCTAGTCGATAGATGATCCTTCGATCAGTCTATCTATCCTTCGATCAGACCTGCTGTGTTCGGGTATAAATACCCATGCTAGTGTTCATTTCAGATAGGGCTTCATTTTCCAGACACATAGAGAGCATTCTGTTAGAACACCCACACACACGAAAGTTAGAGAGAGTTTATAGAATACATCTGTAAACATTGTGCTTGTAACCGAACCTTTCATACGTATTAATACAAGTGGTGTTAATCGGTGAAGACTTGTGTGTTGTGTTTATACTTGTTCTTTCTCGGTTTGCATGCTAGCTTGGATTCCGCACTCGCTAGTGTGTTAGATATAACAAGGAATAGGTTGAACCTCAACCTCCGAGGGGACCTACAAATGATAATGTAAGTTTAGGCATATTTTAGTTTGTATATTAGAAAAGCATGTACTTATATATCCAAACAAATGCTTAAATTCATATATTAGGATAAAATTCTGATTTTTAAGATTTATATTATTTAATTGTTGTCTCAGGTTGGGAAATGATGGAAAAGGAGTAGAGGAATACTTGGCTGCGGATATGAATGGCATTCGCGAAGATTATTCACGAAGATTGGTCGACTTATGCGGTTACCTCTATTTTTAAGTGACAAATCGTATTTTATGTGTTGACGATGTATTGTTAAACAATTCTTTGTTTTTGTTAACGTTAAAATATTTGTAGTATACTTTACAAATGATTATATATTGGGTTGTTTTGGTATATATATATGTGTGTGTATTTGTTTTATGAAAAACGATTTATTATTTTTGTTATTATACATGTATCCATGACAAATTAGTAATTTTATATAAAAAAAAATTAAACAATTAAAAACATTACACGCGTAAATGAATGTCATGCGTATGTGTCATAAATGTTTGTCATGAACGTATGTCATTAAAACGTGTTATAAACTGAGTGTCATAAATGTGTGTCATAAAAAGAGTGTCATGAATTTGTGTCGTGAATGTATGTCGTTAAATGTCTATCCTAAAAACATGACACACAAATGCATGTTATATTAATTTTATGATTTCTCAATCAACGACACGCTTTTGCGTGTCATAATTACCATTTTATGGCGCACAATGTGCGTTAAGAAATGTGTATTTTCTAGTAGTGCTAGTACTATATAATAAAGTATATGGATATGTTAGACTTGTCATTAATTGGAGACACCTATTTCTAAATTTTCCCGCCTCTTGTTAAAGATAAGGATGAGGATTTATATTTATTTCCGCATCTTGATAGAAGATAAAAATAAGGATTTTATATTTTTATTATTGTTGTTTTGTTTCTCACAAAAAATATTCACAATAATCTTTTTTTGTTTCATAAAAATAGGTGAGGCAAAACAATATACACCAACATACTTTACGACTTATTGAATTTTTGAGGAAATAAAAATAAAGTTATTGAATATCTTCAATTTAAAATCGTAATTAAGAATATATATTATTGACAAAGATCTGATTTTATAGCATATTGAAAAAGATCGTTTTTTAAATATGTGTATTATTAACTATGCAAAATTAAGTTTGTTTGCTCAAGCCGTGTAATACACATGATTTTAAAAATATAACTTTTTAACTATTGAGTATATAAAATTAATCTAATTTTATATACCCGTATAATATATATGGTTTTTTAAGTATATAAATTTTTATTATTTAGTATATAAAATTACATTTATTCAACCCGTGTAATACACATAGTTTTTAAAGATATAACTTTTTTAATTATTTGGTGATTAAAATTACATTTATTCAACCCGTACAATACACGAGTTTTTTAAAATATAGCGTTTTTTATTATTTACTATACAAAATTACATTTGTTCAAACCATGTAACACATGGGGTTTTTAAATTAATTTTTTTATTATTTGGTGTATAAAATAACATTTTTTTCAACACGTACAATACACGTGGTTCTTCAAAGATATAATTTTTTTATTATTTAGTATACAAAATTACATTTATTCAACCAGTGTAATACACATGATTTTTAAAGATATAACTTTTTTATTATTTGGTATATTAAATTATATTTATTCAAAATCTCAAACCATACAATACACGAGTTTCTTAAAGATATAACGTTTTTATTATTTAATAATTAAAATTATATTTATCCAACCGGTGTAAGAACGAGAGGTTAATGATATAATGTTTTATTATTTAGTATATAAAATTATATTTATTTAACGCGTGTAATATAACGTGTTATAAGCTAGTTTGCATTTAAAGGATTATTCTCCTATGGTATCTTTTGAACAAATCAACGCAAGCATGGTATATCATATGTAACAACGATATCGAACAGATCGATAACGTTTAACATCAATGTCTCCGGCTAGATAATATTGGATAATAACGTGCATGTAATTTCAAATTACGATTTAAATACATATTCCGTACTGGTTGCATAAACCTCTCATTTCCCAAAATCATGGAGAAGCCCAACGAACTCAGCAACAAGTTGAAAGATGTTGCGAATCAAGAAATCGAAAAGCAACATCCATTATTCCAAGAAGATGATTTGGGCGATCCATTTTCATCTTTACGAAAATATGGTCATCAGTTAAATGCTTTGTTTCTAGACACTACACCATACGAGCATAAGACGCAGGAGGTCGCGGATATCGAATCTCAATACTCCGAGCTTATTAAACCACGAGTGCAAAGTGATCATGACCATGTGGCTAGCTCTGAAGTAAGTGGTAGGAAGTTATCAACCGATCTCTCAATATCCGGATCCACAAGAGTGCATGTAATCGATCTCTCGATACGACTAGGCGTACAAAAGACAATTCTAATGCAAGCACTTGCATCTCAACCTGATTTTCGTATTAAGCATCTTAAAGTAACCGCGGTTGGGACTGGTTTCGAACAACAAATTAAGCAAACTGGTGATCGGTTGAAGAGTTTTGCAGAATCTATAAACTTGTCTTTTTCTTTTAATGTGGTTATAGTTGAAGATATGCTAGACTTTAACAAATATCTTCTTCAGTTAGATCCAAGAGAAGCTTTGGGCGTTTGCTCACCATACGCTTTATGGAGTATGATCGCGCAACAACACCGTTTAGAATCGTTAATGAAGGTTATAATGAGCATTAACCCACGTGTTATGGTGGTGTGCGAAGTTGCAGCGAAGCTTAACTCACCCAACTTTGTGAACCGTTTGATCGAAGCTTTGTTCCACTATGGGGCAGTGTTCGATTGTTTAAAATATTGTATGGATCACAAAGATGAAAATCGCAGTATAACTGAATCTATGGTGAAGCGATAAGGAGCATTGTGGCAACCGATGGAACAGAGAGTGGTTAGGCATGTGAATCTTGATGTTTGGAGGAAATTTTTTGCACGATTTGGTATGAAGGAGATTGGACTTAGTATGTCTACTTTATATCAAGCAAAGTTGGTGGCCGCAAAGTTTTCTTGTGGATGTTCTTGCACGTTTGATATGGACGGTAAATCAGTTGTCATCGGGTGGAAATTAGGAACGCCGATTGAGTGTCTTTCAGTTTGGGAATTATCATGAGACCGATCACGGGTTAGGATTCTTATGTAACTAGATACGTGTTTGGAAATTTTCAAGGGACGAACGACCAATTGTATGTGACTAAGTTTTGGCATTTTTTGTCCGGTCCGGTTAAACGATTCGGTTCGGGTTACATAATAAATTTAGCAAAAATCAAATTAAATGCGAATAATTAATAAAAAAAACGTAAATCAATATTAAAGATGGATAATATAAATTCTTTAAAGTTTCTTTATACGGGGTTTCATTTTTTTAAAACCTATCCATAACATCATCTATCAAAACTTTTCTAAGCAAATATTTTTTAATAAAATAAATGTCGTTTATAACTTAAATGTTCAACACCAATCCGATGCAAATGGGACTTCACATACTTCAGTTACATGAACAAGGCCAATAATTCATTCTTTAACAACCCTTGATTGATCAACACTACTAGAAAACTATATATTTTTTTACAAAAGTTTCCCACAAATCTCCTACAACTCAATTTTTATTACAATTTTTCTACAGTTTTCTCACAAAAAAGAAATACAAAAAAAAAAACCCAAAACTTTTCTTCAATTTTCCGACAAATTGTCACCCAACTACCAGTTGTAGCAATTTCGTCACAACATTAATTAGCTTTTCGACAAAATTCCGACAAAATAAATTAAATTTTTTTATTATTTGTACCCACAACAAAATAAATATTTAAAAAATAAAATTTTCTAAATTTGTTGGAAAGTTGTAGCAAATTGACACTACTTCCTACAGTTTTTCGACAAAAAAGTTAATTTATTTATTATTTATCAATTTTAGAAAAATAAATAATTTTTAAAAATAAAATATTAAATTTGTCTGAATTTGGTAGCAAATTAACACCAGTTGTTACAGATTTCCTACAAAAAAATAAGTTAATTTATTTGTTATTATTCAATTTTATAAAATAGGTAATTTTTAAATAATACGTTAAATTTGTCTAAAATTTGTAGCAAACTGACATCACTTTCTACAGATTTTTGACCAAAAAAAAGTAATCTATTTGTTACTTATAAATTTTAGAAAATAAATAATTTTTAAAAATAAAATGTAAAATTTGTCGAAAATTTGTACCAAACTAGCACTAGTTACTACAGATTTCCTACAAAAAGTTATTTTATTTGTTAATTTATCAATTTTAGAAAAACATATATTTTTTAAAATAAAAAGTTAAATTTGTCAGCAATTTGTAGCATACTAACACCAGTTGCTACAAATTTCCCACAAAAAAATTACTTTTATTTGTTACTTATTAATTATAAAAAAACATATAATTTTGAAAATAAAATTTTACATTTGTCGATAATTTGTAGGAAATTGACAACAGTTCCTACAGATTTCCTACAAACAGAAAGTTATTTTATTTGCTGTTTATCAAATTTATAAAACATATATTTTTAAAAAGTAAGATCTTTAATTTGTCGAAAATTTGTAGCAAATTGCCAACAGATGCTACAAATTTCCTACAAAAACAATATTTTATTTGTTAATTATCAATTATAAAAATCATATAATTGTAAAAAAATACAATGTTAAATTTGTCAATAATTTGTTGCACTTGACCCCTATACTGGCTGAGGAATAGTTATGCGGGCGCAAAACAAAAAAAAACCCGATGGGGGACCGACATACTAGGTGTAATGCTTTACTCATTTACGATAAATAATAAAGAAAAAGGTCATTCCATTTCTACAAAAGACCCACACCCAAGTTCCATAGGTTTAGGTCTGCTAATTCGATCATGATTTTCCTACCCCCCAGGGGGAAAGGCCTTTCCCTTTTGGGTCGGTTGTGGGCGAGGAGGGATTCGAACCCCCAACACCGTAGTTCATAGCCACGTGCTCTAATCCTCTGAGCTACAGGCTCTATACACCATACCAATATACCATACCATACCACACCACACCACCCCACACCACACCACGAGACGAGACGACACGAGACGACACGACACGACACGACACGACACGACACTACACTATACTATACTATACGATACTATACGATACAATACGATACCATGCCATGCCATGCTATATTATATACCATACGATACCATACGATACCATACCATACCATACCATACCCGCTGTATAGAAGAATCGGTTCCAGTTCCTACCCGCTGTATAGAAGAACCGGTTTTGGGTTCAAAAAACCTGTTTATTCTAACCCGGTTCCACATTTTATAAAAAAATAGGGTCGTACCAGGTTCCTCCGTATACAAAAATAACCCGGTGCATTAAAAAGAATTTTAACACTTGTTTATCAAAACTTTATGATCATTATTTACAAAAATATGGGGAAAATAATATAAGGCTTGTTTGTTAAGCGCTTTTATAGAATAAAGTTGCAAAGACAAAGTTGCCCTTTTGATGGACTAGTCTCCTAAAAAACAGATTTTTTTTTTCAATTATATATAGCTTTTGGCATCTTAATCATTTCTCATTAAGGCATACTTTATGAGTTAGTAGTTAGCATTACATTTTTAATCAAGTGCTTCATTTTGAACGAATTGAATAGTGTTACTATTGGTACAATCTCAGTTACGCATATAACAGTGAAAAAGATACTTTAGTTATTATGAAAAAGCTTGCATTAATTGTCCCAGCGTGTGGATTTTGAATGCAAACGGCCAAGTTGTAGAGGGTAATGGTATTGATCAGATTTTTTCATGCAGCACTGAATTTTGTTATGGGTATGATTCAGGTAATGGGTGTGTGGCAAGTTCTAATTTGCCTCTGTGTAGGAGTGAAGATGATAAATTTACTCTATTGAATGGGGATTTTACTTATGGATCGGTATATATGGTATTGGTGATAAGAATTCAAGCTTAAGCTTTAGTGATTGTATGGTGAAATGCTGGAATGATTGTGACTGTTTGGCTTTTAACTCGCATGACAATGGAGTTGGCTGTAATATATGGACAGGAACCACCGAAATTACCAAGTTTATTTATAAACCACAATTGGTTTCTCTTCCAAAGTACGTGCTTGTTTCTCCGAGCAAAGGGAAAATACTTGTTATTTGATTTGCTGGTTAATTGTTTTGCATTACTATCACTTTATTCCTCCATATTGTCTACGTTCTTGATTAATATAGCTATTCCCATATTATTGTTATTCATAGCTAGCTTAAATGTGCAAGTAGCATGAGCTACATTAGGATGTGCATTAAGTTTAAACAGAGGATACTATAGCCTCAAGATCTGTAACACCCCGAAAACGGATTTGGAAATCAAACCACGTTAATACTACAGGACGGGTAAAATACAGTTAGTGGTAAAACTTACCCGGTAAACTTTAGGAATTAAATAAATAAATCTAATATTTATTAAAAGGATGAGAAATACTTTAAGAAAAGCAAAGTATATAAAAGGCCCGAGATTTAACGGGACTTAAAATAAAACGGGTTGAGAACAAGAAAAAGTAACTAGGAAATAAATAACCTAGTTAGTAATAAGTCTTAGAATAATAAGAAAAGCAGGGTTAAAACACCCTTTTATGCAAACTTGTGTGAAGTAGAGGGACTAAAGGTGATAAGATGGAAACTAGTTTTATTTAATAAAACATTAACACCAAAACACACACTCTAAGTGTGTGTTCTGGTCGACAATTCTAGAGGAGCCAGGGGCTCTCATCCTCAAACCCTAACAAGCTAAAATTCAAGCAATTGGAAGGGCAAATCACACCCAAATTGAAATCCAAGCATGGATTAGTGATCACCTCAGTGAAATGATCATAAGGTATGTGAAATTTCGTTGAACGATTCCAATTGAAATTCTGAATCAATACTTGAAACTCGAAATTTATGATGCATGATAGTTGGTTGGATGAAATAGGAATGAGATAGTGATTAGGGACAAACCCTAGTCAATTACTTGTTGAAATTTTGCTTAATTCTTGTGAATTCACAATCACCATTGAAGGTGATAAGTGGGTTTTGTAAGAATATGTTAAACACTATAATTTTGATTGTTGTTCTAGTGTAATTTGAGCTCTAGGAAGTGAATTCAGATTTTGTTAATGTGAAAATGGATATGAACATGCTTAATTGATGTTAAGCTTGGCTAAGTAACTAGTTATGAACATTGATTGTTGATTTTATAGAATATGCCCACAAGTTGTTTGTTAAAATGCCTAAGTGAATGTTCATATTTTGAAATTACGAATGAAACACGTAATTGCCTTATTTGACTAATTACGCGAAAGATGGGGTAAAGCGGGTTCTAATCATAATGTTGATTTGACTTAATTATTTAAACCATGTGATAAAAAAGTAGTTAACTTTTGATAAGCTAAGTTAACTAATCATGAAGTCGAATAGTAGCTTCGCCATAGAAAATAAGTGAGGTGGAATAGTCGTGATTTTTATGACTAATTTGACAGCCTTGTAAATGATTGAAAATAGTTTGACGCCTAACGAGCTAGGTGGAGGCTTGGGAAAGGAAGCGGGTCAAACTAATCAAGAATGGAGGAAAAGCATAATTCGGATGCAAGGTAAGTATAGCTTACACTAGTCTTAAGTTGTGGAATATTATCTTATCATATAAATTACGAATGAGATAACTAAACAATTGAAATATGATGTTCCGTCGTGTAGTCGTACGGAACAAGATAATCAAAGATGAAAGAAACCATAATAATGGTTAAAAAGAAGTAAATTGATAATTCGGTCATATTATGACGAAAGGAAAAATGAACTTTTAATGGTTACCTTTCATGGTAAGCCAAAACAAATAATAAGGGCAAAACAGTAATTTAGTCACACGTTGACAATAACCGTTAGTTTCAAAAAGACGCTTTTCCGCGTAAGACATAAAGAGTCGAAAGTGGTAATAAACGGTTTATAAGTAAAATGACCGTACGGTATTAAACGTAATGAGTCATGTATATGAGATGATGATAAATATCATCTCGCATAGTTAAACGGTCAATTCGGCCAACCGGGTCAAAAGGTGTAGACATCACCTTTTGACAATATCGACTAATGATTTTTTTGTTGAGTTATATGCTTACAGGAATAGATATCCAATGGATACTCGCATCGTTCTTAATTAGCGATTATAAAGCAAGGTATTAAACCGGGTAATAAGTTGACCCGAGCCAGGTACGTGTAAATATGGTTGTGGATAACATACTTCATGGCCAAATTTGTAGTGAAAGCCCTTCGTAGCAAGTGAGGGGCTAGCGTTGACTAAAACGCCCTTGATGGGTAAATCGGGCAAACGACCTTTAAAGGTTGTTAGAAATAAGTGTTTTGATAGATTAAATCCTTAGGATACGTATAAAAAGGGATAATATGGGACCTTAGTGTCCGACGAGTTGAAACGAGTATTTTCCGTAAAATGACATATCTAAAGGATAGAACTAGGAATAAATAGCCTATCACATTAAATCCACCACAATCATAGTTGTGGTGGAAAACCAAATTAATATGGATGGGTGGAATTATGATGCATACAAGGAACGGACGTAAATTAAGTTTAAAAAGTGCATAAATACCCTTAACGGGTCAAAATAGAAGTATTAGCGAAACAGGTTAAGAATGTGTAATAACCCGTGATTTGAACCTTGTACAATAGGAAATAATCATAATAATATGTTTACAAAAGAAACAAGGGCCACAAACCAGTTTGTTTGATAACCGCATGAACGGGTCAAAACTTTGTAAAAAGGTAATGAGTCGAAGGCTTGGAAGTCTCAAAAATTTATTATGTTGGATGTTAGATTTTAACTCCATATGATGGAGAATTAAATTACGGACGCGTAGGAAAAAGAATCGGGTAAAACGGATTAAAAACGAGAGAGTTATGCTCGTTTCTGTGAAATCGGGTCATGTTGGGAATCTGCAGCACCAGCAAACAACATTCTGTCGAAAACAGGTGCTAGCGTAGCGCGAGCATGTGCTAGCGCTACGCGAGCATGTGTCAGTTTCGCGAAATTCGTTTATTTTAACCGTTGATGCATTGCGAACCCGTTTAAAAACGTTCTAAGTTACGTATGACTAATCCAACTCATGTTTTATGAGTTTCAGGTAAAATTCTAGCACCGGAGGACGATCAAGCACAATGAAGAACCGAACACGATCAAGAAATAAGCTTCCGCACGACGTTTCGTTGTTACATTTAAATGACGACTTAATTACATTATGTTCTAAACTTCTAACTTTTGTAAAAGGTTTTTAATAAGCCGTATTTCTGATGTATATGTAATCTTAATTACATGATTGTTTTTCGTAAATTATACGTTAAACTTTGATTTATAAGAACGGGTGTTACAAGTTGGTATCAGAGCCCTGGTTTAAGAGATTCAAGTATGGTGGAGAAAACCATGCTTGGACTTAAACCTTACGCTCTTGATAAAGATTAGTGTTCGGTTCGAGGCTTGATCGCAAATCCTTTAAGTACATGTATATCAAAGGTTTAGTATGATTAAAGTGTTGAGAACAACACATATGGTTATCGTGTAATACATGTTACACCAATAAAAACGATATAGAATAGATATAGTCAACGAAATTACACGCGTTGATGCATATAGTAGAAAAGCCTTGTATTATAATACGGGCATCCTTTAATGTTGAAATTATTAACTATTGTATATGTTTTAGTTGAAGGACACTCGCATATGAGGATAGCGAGAGTTTAACAAATTACGGATATGATAGAAGAACGGTCCGAAGTATGACAAGAGGAGCATGCTCACCAAGGACTAAATCACGTAACGACCGCGAACAAAGTTAATGGCAAGAAATGCCCGTCGGGGCAAGCATTACCAGGTGCGTGCTTTTAAATATAATCGCACAAATAACAATATGCAACAAACATGTAGAGAATGATTGTTGCATATGTAAATTAGAAACTTGGAAAACCTGAATAGAATACCTATCCGGGATATTATTTCCAAGAAAACTAAATAGAGGCGTTACTTACATAGGGCGTGATGTGAAAACTATAAAAAGGTCATGTGTTAATCGCTTACTCTGGCCAAGTAAGTAGTGGCATATGATACCATGAACTTCTTATAGCGGACACATTTACATCCGATGTAGTAAGGGCGGTGTGAATGGGACTAACTTAAAAAGTACCCAAATGAATCAAATGAGCAAGATATTTGATAATAATGTAAACGCACAGCCGGGTGACGGAAGCGTATTACATTAGGATGATGTGCCCGAGTGAAGGGACAAATATTAACGTAAAACGATTAAGGTATGCAATTGGGAGGGGTGTGCTTACACTCGAACCCGGAGAATGCAAATATGTCCCTTAACGGGTCGTTTTTTTTTGTAAAACGTCAAACTTAAGGACAAAGTCTGAATATAAAAATGAAGCGAGGTCTTAATGCATACCGGGAGGGTTGCAATAATAATGACTTCGGTAAAACACCCGGTTGATGGGTAAGAATTAAACACATGCGTAAACCAAGAGACGTGAACGCGGGTTGAAAATTCAAAAGACGTGGATTATGAATTATGACTATTAAATTTCGTAAAAGAAATTTTGAATAAATATGTTCAACTATTTTAAAGTTGAACGGGTCGAATATAATATCATGCCGGATGACATGAGAAAACGCAAGCAGGATAATGGTAGCGTTAAAAGCAAAAGAATAATGAGCCCGGTAATGGGACATAATCAAATATGAATGTATGTAAACTGGATAATGGTGAGCATAAGATGAACCTACACATAAATGACATGAGAAGTCATAAAGTCGGAAAATTTCGCCCGAAAATAAACAAATGAAGCCTTAGACTACGGTCAAGGTCAACTGAAGTTCAAAAGCGAAAATTTTACGATTCCAAACATAACAAGACATGCTTTGAAGCTATATATGTATATATATACATTTGAATGTAGATACAAATAAAAAGATGAATCTGCGGGATCATCGTAACCTACGGGAATACGATTAGTGTTAAGGTCTACGGGACCAGAATGACCCTCGAGTCACGAATAGAAAGAGAAATAAACCTTAGGGTTCCCATTAAAAAGGGGGTGAAGACCTAAGGAAATAGCCTACGAGGCTACGTGAGAGAACCTACGGGTTACTTAAACAAAGCGAGGGAACCAGTTGAGAATCCTCGCGTAAAACAAAGACTGTAAAAGAGTAAATGTCAAGTCGTCAAAATTGCTTGACGTAAATTAAAGATAAAACGTTAAACTAAAACTTCAAGTTTTAGTAAGAAATAACGTTTTTACACATATAAATTCTGATAGGAATTTAAATAGTAAGCATGAAGGATACAAGTCTTGACGCTAATAGGCGCAAGACGATATATTCGAAAAAGTGATGTTTTCGAAACTGAAAGGTTGATATGAATTAAACATGATGTGACACGATCACGGTCAAGAAATGTAATGTGAGGTAGAATAACATTATAACCAAGCGAGCGGTAAAAGTAACTGGACTAATAAGTCTAGTTAGTGATACCGGTTAAGGTCAGCAATTCAAATCAAGAAATTTGGTTTGCTTGTAAGCGGTAGATTCGGTATAACTGAACCGAATAAATAAATTTGAAAACAAAACAATTTGTTGCTAAAAGTGAAAGATTTCACTAAAGACCTTTAAACGGGTCAAAGTAACGGATTCATAAAGAATTCGATAGTATATGAAAGCGATGGATATCGCTAAGTTAACTAAACTAGTGGAAATAACGAGATTACGTTATTTCAAGTTGCACTATGTCGTATGAAATACGTAGACAATTAGTGACCAAAAAGATGTTACCATACTTATCTGGTAATACTAACAATTGGTTAAAAGTATAAGCAATGTTTGAAAGATTTCTCGGATCAAATACATTGAGTTTAAACTCAATGAATTATGTAAGAAAAAGTTTCGAGGACGAAACCTCTTTAAGGGGGGTAGACTTGTAACACCCCGAAAACGGGTTTGCAAATCAAACCACGTTAATACTACAGGACGGGTAAAATACAGTTAGTGGTAAAACTTACCCGGTAAACATTAGGAATTAAATAAATAAATCTAATATTTATTAAAAGGATGAGAAAAGCAAAGTATGTAAAAGGCCCGAGATTTAACGGGACTTAAAATAAAACGGGTTGAGAACAAGATAAAGTAACTAGGAAATAAATAGCCTAGTTAGTAATAAGTCTTGGAATAATAAGAAAAGCAGGGTTAAAACACCCTTTTATGCAAACTTGTGTGAAGTAGAGGGACTAAAGGTGATAAGATGGAAACTAGTTTTATTTAATAAAACATTAACACCAAAACACACACTCTAAGTGTGTGTTCTGGTCGACAATTCTAGAGGAGCCAGGGGCTCTCATCCTCAAACCCTAACAAGCTAAAATTCAAGCAATTGGAAGGGCAAATCACACCCAAAATGAAATCCAAGCATGGATTAGTGATCACCTCAGTGAAATGATCATAAGGTATGTGAAATTTCATTGAATGATTCCAATTGAAATTCTGAATCAATACTTGAAACTCGAAATTTATGATGCATGATAGTTGGTTGGATGAAATAGGAATGAGATAGTGATTAGGGACAAACCCTAGTCAATTACTTGTTGAAATTTTGCTTAATTCTTGTGAATTCACAATCACCATTGAAGGTGATAAATGGGTTTTGTAAGAATATGTTAAACACTAGAATTTTGATTGTTGTTCCAGTGTAATTTGAGCTCTAGGAAGTGAATTCAGATTTTGTTAATGTGAAAATTGATATGAACATGCTTAATTGATGTTAAGCTTGGCTAAGTAACTAGTTATGAAAATTGGTTGTTGATTTTATAGAATATGCCCACAAGGTGTTTGTTAAAATTCCTAAGTGAATGTTCATATTTTGAAATTACGAATGAAACGCGTAATTGCCTTATTTGACTAATTACGCGAAAGATGGGGTAAAGCGGGTTCTAATCATAATGTTGATTTGACTTAATTGTGTAAACCATGTGATCAAAAAGTAGTTAACTTTTGATAAGCTAAGTTAACTAATCATGAAGTCGAATAGTAGCTTCGGCGTAGAAAATAAGTGAGGTGGAATAGTCGTGATTTTTATGACTAATTTGACAGCCTTGTAAATGATTGAAAATAGTTTGACGCCTAACGAGCTAGGTGGAGGCTTGGGAAAGGAAGCGGGTCAAACTAATCAAGAATGGAGGAAAAGCATAATTCGGATGCAAGGTAAGTATAGCTTACACTAGTCTTAAGTTGTGGAATATTCTCTTATCATATAAAATTACGAATGAGATAACTAAACAATTGAAATATGATGTTCCGTCGTGTAGTCGTACGGGACAAGATAATCAAAGATGAAAGAAACCATAATAATGGTTAAAAAGAAGTAAATTGATAATTCGGTCATATTATGACGAAAGGAAAAATGAACTTTTAATGGTTACCTTTCATGGTAAGCCAAAACAAATAATAAGGGCAAAACAGTAATTTAGTCACACGTTGACAATAACCGTTAGTTTCAAAAAGACGCTTTTCCACGTAAGACATAAAGAGTCGAAAGTGGTAATAAACGGTTTATAAGTAAAATGACCGTACGCTATTAAACGTAACGAGTCATGTATATGAGATGATGATAAATATCATCTCGCATAGTTAAACGGTCAATTCGGCCAACCGGGTCAAAAGGTGTAGACATCGCCTTTTGACAATATCGACTAATGATTCTTTTGTCGAGTTATATGCTTACAGGAATAGATATCCAATGGATACTCGCATCGTTCTTAATTAGCGATTATAAAGTAAGGTATTTAAACCGGGTAATAAGTTGACCCGAGCCAGGTACGTGTAAATATGGTTGTGGATAACATACTTCATGGCCAAATTTGTAGTGAAAGCCCTTCGTAGCAAGTGAGGGGCTAGCGTTGACTAAAACGCCCTTGATGGGTAAATCGGGCAAATGACCTTTAAAGGTTGTTAGAAATAAGTGTTTTGATAGATTAAATCCATAGGATACGTATAAAAAGGGATAATATGGGACCTTAGTGTCTGACGAGTTAAAACGAGTATTTTCCGTAAAATGACATATCTAAAGGGTAGAACTAGGAATAAATAGTCTATCACATTAAATCCACCACAATCATAGTTGTGGTGGAAAACCAAATTAATATGGATGGGTGGAATTATGATGCATACAAGGAACGGACGTAAATTAAGTTTAAAAAGTGCATAAATACCCTTAACGGGTCAAAATAGAAGTATTAGCGAAACAGGTTAAGAATGTGTAATAACCCGTGATTTGAACCTTGTACAATAGGAAATAATCATAATAATATGTTTACAAAAGAAACAAGGGCCATAAACAAGTTTGTTTGATAACCGCATGAACGGGTCAAAACTTTGTGAAAAGGTAATGAGTCGATGGCTTGGAAGTCTCAAAAATTTATTATGTTGGATGTTAGGTTTTAACTCCATATGATGGAGAATTAAATTACGGACGCGTAGGAAAAAGATTCGGGTAAAACGGATTAAAAACGAGAGAGTTATGCTCGTTTCCGTGAAATCGGGTCATGCTGGGAATCTGCAGCACCAGCAAACAACATTCTGTCGAAAACAGGTGCTAGCGTAGCGCGAGCATGTACTAGCGCTACGCGAGCATGTGTCAATTTCGCGAAATTCGTTTATTTTAACCGTTGATGCATTGCGAACCCGTTTAAATACGTTCTAAGTTACGTATGACTAATCCAACTCATGTTTTATGAGTTTTAGGTAAAATTCTAGCACCGGAGGACGATCAAGCACAATGAAGAACCGAACACGATCAAGAAATAAGCTTCCGAACGATGTTTCGTTGTTACATTTAAATGACGACTTAATTACATTATGTTCTAAACTTCTAACTTCTGTAAAAGGTTTTTAGTAAGCTGTATTTCCGATGTATATGTAATCTTAATTACATGATTGTTTTTCGTAAATTATACGTTAAACTTTGATTTATAAGAACGGGTGTTACAAGATCTAACACATAGCATTGCACACAGGAAATGCTAAAATCTTTATATGGGGACCCGTTGTTTCTGGCATTTTTCTTGTTCTCTTTTTCTTCGGTCTATTGCGGTATCGTAAAAACAGAAAGCTTAAACGAGAAGGTATACCAGTTGATATTGATCTAGTTTTAAAGTCTATATCAATTTCATGTTCTAAGGCATGGTTTTGATTGTAGAAGAGAGACAAAAGGACGATGATGAAAGACATTTGCTTGAACTGATGGGTTCAAATGATACTGAAAGGGGCAACAGAAAAGGAAGTGATATGGTGGTGTTCAGCTTTGCTACTATAGTAACAGCCACAAATGATTTCTCAAATGAAAATAAGCTTGGACGGGGTGGTTTTGGACCTGTTTATAAGGTATTTGTAAATTTCCATACGAGCTGTATTTTTAAACCTGCTTTACTTAGTATTCTAGTATCGTGATCGGTTTTTATTCTATTTTTTTCTACTTCTCTTGGATTTGGGTATTTTGTGTAGTTGTATCTTGTTGTTGTTCAGATTCACTTACCAGGAATCCCTCATAATTGGTTGATTTTACTTTCAGTTTGTACTCGGATCACGCGACTTTGGTGTTGAAGGTGCATACAGGATGATTTTAGCGACCGGATTAGTTTTGAATGCATTTAATAAGGATTTTTTGTGCGTTTTGGAATGTTTTAGAATTTTTGGAATGTTTGGAATGTCTCAGAATGTTGGTTTAATATTTTTGTAATGTTTTAGAATTTTGCTGCAATTTTTTTTGGAATATAATAGTAATTTTGCTGCATTTTTTTCATAAAAAGTGGTTTTTTAATTTCTTTAATTTTTACAGTTTGTCACAAATCTGTAGCAAACAGCTACATGACTTTTTTCTGAGTTGTAGGAAATTTGTGGCAACCTTGAACAATTTTTTTTTGGTTTGTAGAAATTTTGTCGTAACCTTTAACTATTGTTTTTATTGGTTTGTAGGAATTTTGTCGTAACCTTTCTTTTGGTTTGTAGGAACTTTGTCACAAAACTTAAAAAAAAACATTTTTAAGTTGTAGGAAATTTGTCGCAACATTAAAATTTTAATTTTTTATTTGTAGGAAATTTGTAACAAACTGTTCAGAGAAAGATTTATAATTTTGTAGGAATTTTGTCGCAAAATAAAAATAATTATTGGTAATTATGGTTAATTTTTCTTATTATTGTTATTAATTTAAAAAGTAAAATATCATAAAATAAAATACAAAATAGGCATAATTGTGGAAGAATTGTAGGAAAAACATAAAAAAACGGTTTGTAGGTATTTTGTGGCAACGCTTGTGACGATAAATTTTTGTCGAAAATTTATGGGAAATTTTGTCATAATTTTGTAGCTAACATGATTATCGACCAGCTTATTTTGCACGAAATTTTTTGTAGCAAATCTGTGGGTAAGACCAATTTCTTACAAATTTGACTGTCACAAAGTAGGCAGTTTTCTAGTAGTGCAATGTATCAAATAAGCATGTCCGTTTAGGCGACGACATCTAGCGTGGTGGATTGTGTGACATCTAACGACCGGTGGTGTTAGATGTGAAGCTTCTTCTGCCAAGTTGATGCGTGTGTAGTGTATATATAAGTTTAAGTATATTTTAAGCCCTTTTACACTTTTTTAGCCAAGTTTTAAATTTATAAAACACGATATTTACTAACACTAAACACACATATGGGCAAGTGCACCCATCATGAGCGTAGTATAGTGTTAGTAAGATACCGAGGTCGTCCAAGGACACAAGAGCTTTTAGTACCGGTTTATCCTCAACGTCTAATCAAATCAAAAGTTAGAAAATGTTTTAAACTAGAAAAATAAAAACTAACTAAAATGCTGAAAAATAAAATAAAAAGAAAAACAGATAGACAAGATGAATCACTTGGCTCCGACTTGTGTATAGTGTAACCTTTGATTATTTCCGCACTTTTGCACTTTTTAAGAGATTATCTTAGTTATTGTAGTAGGCCCCTCTTTTGAAGGTGACGTTACCCTCAACCCAGTAGTTTGAGTCAGCAATGATACAATCCTAAAGGGTCGGATTATTGAAAGATAATTAATTAAGTTATTAATGCATATTATGGTAGGCCCCTCTTTTGAAGGTGACGTTACCCTCGGCTAAGTAGTCTGAGTCAGCAGGGATACAGTCCTAAGTAGCCGGATTAAAGTATTAATAGTAGCTTACATATGAGGGGATCAAAGAGTTTGGACCCCCGCCATCCAATACCTGTGGGTATTGAAGGAGGTCCTACTAAATTTGACCCAGGTCCTTGCAGGATCTATACACTGAACAAGGCAAGACTCTTACCAAACCGTTCCCTTAACCCCCGACCAGGTATCCAACATGTCTCCATATAGACCGTGGAGATATGAATGGTGAAAATCTTATATTTTATATAGACAGTAAAATAATGCCAAGACACCACGGAAAAACGATAAGGAAGAATCACCTTCAACATAAGAAACTAGTTATTAAAGTCATTAATACATAACCAAGTAAAAAGTGCGAAAAGATTAAAAATAAAAAGTATTACACTAGACACTTTTCTTCACCAAGTGATGTAAGAGACTTAGGCAAACATGGCCTTGATTGTCAAGAACTCTTACGATCAATCTTGGATCCCGAGACGACTCACACACTCTATGATGGACAATGGATGATGGTGGTCGATGATGGTGTTGTGATAGTGGTGGGTGGTGGATGAAGTGTGAGAGAGGTGGTGTGCCAAGGGATGGTTTGCAAATGAGCCAAACACCTCTATTTTATAGCCTGAACAGCAGCTCGGGCACGGCCCCGTGTCCATTGGGCACGGCCCCGTGTCCATCCTTCTCTCTGTCTTCATTAATTGCAGTTTGTCTGCATTAGTTGACCACGCCTCTGTGTGCAGAAGCATATCTGTACTATCAATATTTCCTTAGATTCTGCGAATCTTAGAGTTGACCACGGCCCCGTGTCCGCTGGGCACGCCCCCGTGGTGGGTGATAGAAGCTTCTATAGCTTTGTCTTTTATGCTGGCACTTGGGCACGCCCCCTTGTTCACTGAGCACGGGGTGTGTTTAGTCTTCTGTCTTCTTGATTTTACTTGGGAAGATGATGTCGGGGGGTCGGGCATGCCACATTTGTTCCTTTTCTTGTATTTATGTTAGATTTAGCTGCCTTTTTGCTTCTTTTGTTAATTTGAGCTCATTTAATTCTGAAAATACAAAAGGAAGACAAAAACACACTTTTTCCAACATTAGTACTAAAAAAAGGGTTAGTTTTATGCCACAATTGATGTAATTTATATGTTGCATTTTGTGCATGTTCCTGTTTATTTGTTACTGGTTTTTTTTCTATATTGGATTTAAATGGTTTATGCGCTTATGTGTTAGGTTTAAGCCTTAATAAGTCAATTTTTTTTAATTCAAAGTGGACTAAATGAGTTAGTGAGTTATATTTTCATAGAAGGTGTGCTTAACAAGTTATTTTTTTAAATGAAATGTGCTTTAAGGTTTGTTGTTAAAATTTCTAAGGTTTGATTCGGTGTCAAGGTTTCTAAGGGTTTGGTGTAAAAGTTTCTACGGGTTCGATGCCGAAATTTTTGCGGGCGCGATGTTGAAATACATATATATATATATATATAGGGCTGCAAACGAACCAAACGTTCGGCGAAAGTTCGTGAACCATTCGGCGGGAAGTTCGTTTATATTTATTACCTTATTAAACAAACGAACACAAACCAAAAAATTGTTCGTTTAGTTAGATGAACGAACATGAACAAATGTCGTGTTCGTTCATTTATGTTCATGAACGTTTGGTAAAATGTTCGTTTGTGTTCGATAATATATTAGTGTTTTTATTTTATATTTTATTTAGATGCTTAAAAATTCCAATAAATAGAAGATTTAATAAGTGTCCGTGTATTATATATTATGTTCAGGAACTCTTGTTTGTGTTTGTTTGTTTTCATTTGTGTTCCCGAACATCAGTTTGTGCTCATTTGTGTTAATCAATGTTCATTTTCGTTTATTGCCTAAAATTAACAAATAAACACAAACGAACACGAACAAGTTCATTTTCATAACAAACGAACACAAACATAAAATCTCGTTTGATAAGCGTTCATGAACAGTTCATAAACACATATATTTCTTAACAAAAGAACACGAACAAGGTCTTGTTCGTGTTCATTCAGTTCGTTTGCAGCCCTACATATATAGCACTAAAAAATTTGTACATGTTCAGCCAAACCCGTACCTTTCTATATGCCCTACAACCCTATACATGATTGATATTCTTTATTTTGGTTATTAAAGGATTTAGAGGAAAATAAGAGAAGGTCCATTACTAGTTGGATCGATGAACACACAAATGTTTGCACCAAACTAGCTACGACTCTTTTATTATTATTCAAGTCGTCGCATACAAACATTACAAAGCCCTTATATAAAATGAATCCTAATCCTAATCCTAAACCTAAGATTAATGTATAAGACGCTCTTAGCGTACAAAACGTAGAAGACAATCTGGACTGTCAATTTGAAGGATCAATGGTTTAGATTTAGTGGTCCTTAAATGTAGAATTCATATGACTAAAAACAAGGGAAACAAGTGGGAAAAATGGGAAAATAGAAAAAATCAATATAGTTGACTCATAAACATACTTCCCTCATGATTTTCAAACGACTGCAACTTTTTTATATGGTAATATTTTTTTTAAATTACACCATATTAACGAAAATTCCATTCTCTTTAATTCTAGTAGGCTATTAATTTAACTCATTTGATTGTGCTTTAGAGTTATTAAATTAACTAGACCAACACACTAAAACACGCACATCAACGAGAAAGGTAGGCTTAGATTACATGGAGGGGACTGCGAACATCCTCCCCATGAAGTGTCGGGGAACCATGCATTCCTCCTAGGTTAGGCTCTTGTGTGCCTAGGGTCTGGTCAGATCAACCAGCGGAACAAGGAGTTAAGCAAGGGCCAGTTGTAAAAGCATCAACTGATTGAGTTGTTCTTGCACTTGCTACCATTTATAACTGGCGCCTTAAGGTTGTGTTCAGATTGCAAAATAAAGAACGTTGAAGTATAATTTAATAGTGTTTAATAACAGTAAATGTGACACATCAACCCATTATGACATATCAACCCATTCTGGGTTCGATGTCACATTAGTGGCTAACCATATGGTCGCAACGAGCCTAGAGGTGGAAAGAGGCTCCTATAAATAGATGTTGAAAAATAGGTGAAAATAACATTTTTCACAAATATATGAAAGTGTTTTTTTTCTTATTTTGGACTAGAAATAAATATAATAAAATGAGCAGGTTATATATATTTATTTATGTGTTTGTGTTCTATGTTGGAAGAGCTTCGCAACGAACTAAACCACGTCCAAAACGGAGCTAAGATGAATGAGATATCGATGCTCAAAGTTGGGTGTTGGAAACATTGAATGCTGAAACAAAAGGGAAAGTAGCACCTTGTCCCACATCGGGGGAGAGATGGAACTTAAATGGGTATTTAAGGTGGAACTCTCCATCCTTATTGTTTCATGGAAGCACACACTAAGTGTCCTCGCGAAGGGTACGGAGTACCCTAACTCGCACTCGCACAGGCACGCGCGCGTGGCGTGGGCGATGAGGCGCAATGTGGCGCTTTGATGCGCACTTTGCACTTCGGATGCTCGCATGCCGCCTTTGTATTTTTGACCATGTGCGCATGGTGGATCGCAGAGGCTGCAGGGACCAAGTGGTGAAGTGGGGTGCAGGTTCGAGGCGCGTGACGTGGCAGTCCGCGCGCGAGTACATGTGGCACGAAGGCGCGCGGTTGCGCATGGTGCATGGGCCCTGATGTGTTGTGCGCGGCGCACCAGAGTGAGCCAATACGACGTGACTATGTGGCATGCTCGTATAAGCTCACATGTGACGTGGCGCACGCGCGCATGGACCTGAGTCAGTGTGGCGCACGCGCGCATGGCAGTGAGCCAAAAGGACGCACCACGCATGGGCGTGCAGACCTTGGCGCGCGTGCACCAGTGTGTCTTACGCGCACGCACGCGCAGAAGCTTCCAACATTCAATAGCAATGCAGTTACACTTCAGCAACGAAACTGCCAAGTCAAACGGTTTTGACTGAGAATTAAATGACGTATTAAATTGCATTGAAGACGTTTAATGCAATTTAAACATCTCATTTAATTCATTTTTTGGATGTTTCAAATCGGGAGCTGTATAAATACAGCTCCATACCTTGCTGCAGAGAAGACCACGAACAACAGCAACAAAAGCAACTTTCTCTCTACTACTACTGATCTTTTCTTTGCGGATTTCAAGGTAGACGTCGGGTTCCTGTGCCATCTCCGGCAGTACCACTGCTTCGGCTGTTGTACCCTGGGAAACAAAACGAGTACTCCTGGGAGACTCGGAATTTGTTTTAAGGGAAGCGTGTGTACACGTGCCCCAGCCTTCTTCTTCATCTAAGTTCTTGTATTTCATATTATTTCAGTTGTAATTGTACTGTATTTTCTGCTTTCTCATTTCCGTATTGTAATCTTTTGAATAAAAGTTTGTTTATTTTTATTTAATTACACGAACGGTTCCTAAAATCTTAAAACAATTTTTTAAAACCGTTCGTGTAATCAAAACCACCCTGTTTGTGATTCAAACCAGTTTTGTTTTCACTTAGTTTGTGTTTTAAAAACATATTTTTTTTTGTTTTCATCTTCAAAGGAGCGACTTTGGTTGAAAACTATTTTGGTTACTTCAGAACGTGTCCTAAAAATTGCTAAAACTTTCTGAATTGGTCTTCAAAGTTGGACTTAGAAGCCAATCAGTAAGTTCTAAAATTATAAAATTTCTGTTTTTAGTCTTCAAAGTTGGGCTTAGAAGCTGAAACAGTAATTTTGTGGTAAAATTAGAATTTACTAGTTTACTTCTGGTTTTTGCGTAAATCAGAATTTTTTTCTAAAACTTTAAATTTTAATTTTTCAGAATGTCAACCGATAATGTCAACGTTAACAACACGAATGTTGTGACGGGAACCCCCCTGAACGCCACCACTGTGGGACCGTCCACAATGGCTAATCACGTTGAACGACCCGAGAAGTTCTCGTGTCTACACTTCAAAAGGTGGCAGCAGAAGATGTTCTTCTACCTGACCACCATGAACCTTGCGAGATTCTTAACTGAAACCGCTCCCCAACCTACGGAAGGGGAGACCAGCGCTCAGGCTCTGAGCGCGGTAGAGGCTTGGAAGCACTCGGATTTCATTTCTCGAGACTATGTGTTAAACGGGCTTTCGGATGCATTGTATAATGTGTACTACAATTTCAAGACTTCCAAAGATCTTTGGGATGCCTTGGACAAAAGGTACAAAACGGAGGTTGCTGGCACAAAGAAATTTGTGGTAGCCCGTTTCTTGGATTTCAAAATGGTTGATTCTAAAACCGTTATGAATCAAGTCCAAGAATTGCAAATTATACTACATGACATCCTTGCGGAAGGCATGACACTTAGCGAGACATTCCAAGTGGCAGCGATGATTGAGAAGTTACCTCCTGGTTGGGTGGATTTTAAGAAATTATCTTAAACACAAACGAAAGGAGATGACTATAGAGGACCTTATTGTTCATCTTCGGATTGAAGAGGACAATAGAATTGCCCTAAAAGGAAGCCATGCGCAAACTTCTGCTAGCGCAAATTTGGTTGAACATGGGCAATCCTCTAAGGGCGCGAAGGGTAAGGGGAAAAAGGACAAGGAGAAAGCATAGGTTAGCAAACTTGGACCAAAGAAAGGGGTTGTGAAAAAGAAACCTCAAGGGTTCCAAGGGACTTGTTACAACTGTGACGAGCCAGGGCATCGGGCTAACCAATGCAAGAAACCAAAGCGTGTGCGTGCGCACATGGTGGATGAAGACGGAATGCCTTTGGTGGCAATGATTTCCGACAAAACAACAATGTTGGATGAGGTCAATGCTGTGACCAACACTCCAAAAGGATGGTGGGTTGATACGGGAGCGACCCGTCATGTGTGCCTAGACAGGAGCCTCTTTACCACCTTCAAAGAGCTTGCGGGAGATGAGAAGCTGGACATGGGAAATGCAGGCATCGCCAACATCAAGGGTGAAGGAACGGTGATCTTGAAGTGGACTTCGGGGAAGGAGCTCACGTTAAGTAACGTGTTGTACGTTCCAGACTTGCGCAAGAGCCTAGTCTCGGGATGGTTGCTTAATAAGTTTGGATTTCGTTTAGTTTTTGAGAGCGATCAATTTGTACTTACTAAACGAGGAATGTATGTTGGCAAGGGCTATGCCCAAAATGGTATGTTCAAATTGAATGTAATGGCTGTAAAAAAGAACATGAATAAAATTGCTACTACTTCTACTTATATGCTTGAGTTTTCTGATTCGAATAAATGGCATGGTAGATTAGGTCACGTAAATTTTAATTCAATACGCCGTTTAATCAATTTAAATTGTATACCAACATTCCATATTGATTCACACTATAAATGTGAAACTTGCGTAGAATCCAAACTTACAAGATCATCATCGAAATCGGTTGAACGAATAACCGAACCCCTTGATTTAATTCACACCGATATTTGTGATTTAAAAGCGGTACCCACAAGAGGTGGAAATAAGTACTTCATCACGTTTATTGATGATAGTACTAAATATTGCTATGTATATTTACTAAAAAGTAAACATGAAGCAATAAGTAAATTTATCTTGTACAAAAATGAAGTTGAGAATCAACTTCAAAAGAAGATAAAAGCTTTGCGAAGCGACCGAGGAGGCGAATATGTTGCACCTTTTGCCGATTTATGCGCAAAAAGTGGTATTGTACATGAGTGTACACCTCCTTATTCTCCACAATCAAATGGAGTGGCGGAACGAAAGAACCGCACGTTGAAAGAAATGATGAACGCCAAGTTGATAAGTTCTGGGTGAGCCAGGAAATGTGGGGGGAAGCCATTCTCTCGGCTAATTATCTTTTGAATAAGATACCACTAAAAAAGAGAGACGAAACTCCATATGAGTTATGGAAAAGGAGGAAGCCTTCATACAAATACTTGAAAGTGTGGGGGTGCCTAGCAAAGGTGATTGTACCACCTCCTAAGGCTCTTAGGATATGACCCAAAACTGTTGATTGCATATTCATTGGGTATGCGCATCAAAGTAGTGCACATCGATTTCTTGTACATGAGTCCAAGAATCCTGATGTACACGTCAACACTATCATGGAGGTAAATCCTAACGTTGTGTCTTACTTTGAAAATGTGTTTCCTTTGAGAAGACAAACACATGCAACGTCATCAACACCTAATTTTGAAGTAGGTGAAAGCTCATCTACACCAGTTGATGAGGTAGTTCATGATGAGACACATGAACGAACTGAGGTTGAAGAAAGTGATCGTATGCGAAGTAAAAGGCCAAGGGTTGAAAAATCCTTCGGTCCAGACTTCGTTAGCTATATGGTTGAGGGCCAGCCCAATACATATCGCGAAGCGGTTTCCACTTTAGAAGGACCTCAATGGAAAGAAGCAATAATGAATGAAATTGATTCCATATTGCAAAATCATACTTGGGAGTTAGTAGATCTTCCACCTGGTTACAAACCACTTGGATATCGTTGGATATTCAAAAGGAAGATGAAAACTGATGGAAGTATTGATAAATACAAGGCTAGGTTGGTGATTAAAGGATTTAGACAAAAGGAAGGTCTAGATTACTTTGATACCTACTCGCCTGTGACGCGCATAACCTCGATTAGATTGGTTCTTGCTATAGCGGCTTTAAGAAATTTGGAAGTTAAACAAATGGACGTTAAAACCTCATTTCTAAATGGCGATTTAGAAGAAGAGATTTACATGGAGCAACCTGAAGGTTTCTCTGCCCCAGGTCAAGAGGGTAAAGTATGTAAACTCGTTAAGTCTTTGTATGGCTTGAAGCAAGCACCAAAACAATGGCACCAAAAGTTTGATCATGTCATGATTGACAATGGTTTCAAAATAAATGAGTGCGACAAATGTGTTTATTTCAAAGACACAAATGAAGGTTATGTGATCTTATGCCTTTATGTAGACGACATGCTTATCATTGGGAGTAATGATAAAATTATCAAAGCTACTAAAAGCATGTTGAAAGCGAGATTTGATATGAAAGACATGGGTTTAGCTGATGTGATTCTTGGAGTAAAGTTCATAAGAACCCAAGATGGTCTTGTGTTAAGTCAATCTCACTATGTAGATAAAATTCTTGAAAAGTTCAACTCGGGAGATACGAGTGTAGCTCGAACTCCAGTTGATACCTCCCAACATATCAAGAAAAATAAAGGAGATAGAGTTGCTCAGTTAGAGTATTCAAGAATTATTGGCAGTCTAATGTATCTAATGACATGTACTAGACCCGACTTGGCGTACGCGGTGAGTAGGCTAAGTAGATACACCAGCAATCCATGTACGGATCATTGGAAAGCTATCACGAGGGTGCTTAGATACATAAGATACACAAGAGATTATGGACTGCATTATTCCCGACAACCAGCAGTGATCGAAGGATACACTGATGCAAAGTGGATATCGGATAATAAAGATTCCAAATCAACAAGTAGTTACGTGTTTACACTTGGAGGAGCTGCTATTGCTTGGAAGTCTTCTAAGCAAACGGTCATAGCAAGATCCACAATGGAATCCAAATTTATCGCCTTGGATAAGTCAGGCGAGGAGGCAGAATGGCTACGTCAATTCGTGGAATATATTCCAAGATGGCCAAAGCCTTTTCCAGCCATATGTGTACATTGTGATAGCCAATCAGCGATTGGTAGAGCTCAAAGCTTGATGTACAATGCCAGATCAAGGCATATGCGACGTAGACATAACACGGTACGACAACTACTCTCAACGGGTGTTATCACAATTGATTATGTGAGATCAAAGGATAACATTGCAGACCCGTTTACAAAAGGCTTAAGCAGAGAGTTAGTAGAAACGTCGTCAAGAGGAATGGGACTAAAGCCCGTGATAAATGGAAATATGAGGGAAACCTAACTTAGTTGACTGGAGATCCCAAGATTTAAGTTCAATAGGACAACTTAATCATATTACCAAAACGGAGTCACTGTGAGGGAGTACCCCAAACTTAATAAAAGGGAGTTATATATACTTCCTAGTCCATTCCAATCAGTGACATTGAAGTGAGGCTAAGCATATTAAGGTTAACGATTTCGGGAAATCAAATAACCATAATGCTTTTAATGATTCATGGGAATCACATATGTTAGAGAGAAGTAGGGTCGCTTCGAATGGATTTGTGAGGTGCGCAAATCCTAGAGCTCTCGCAGAACCAGGCTAGTGTTCCAGGACCATAATAGGACACGACAATGAGGGGTTGGCCAAACCAGGGAGAGTATTGTGTGAAGTGTATTGTCGTTTACACAAATGGGGGTATGTTCAAGGACATCGCATCTACAAACCGCTAGTAAGCAAAGTATGCTTCACAAAAGAATGTTCAAAGGCAACAACCTACCTATCTTGCAATACTCAACTGTCGAAATTTATCGTTGAAAAGTGTAAGGAAAAGAACGATTTCCATACATGTGGGGGATTGTTGGAAATTTGATGAAAATAGCATTTTTCATGTGGGGGATTGTTGGAAAATAGGTGAAAATAGCATTTTTCACAGATATAGGGAAATGTTTTTTTTCCTATTTTGGACTAGAAATAAATATAACAAAATGAGTGGGTTTTATATATTTATTTGTGGGTTTGTGTTCTATGTTGGAAGAACTTCGCAACGAACTAAACCACGTCCAAAACGGAGCTAAGATGAATGAGATATCGATGCTGAAACTTGGGTGTTGGAAACATTGAATGCTGAAAAAAAAGGAAAGTAGCACCTTGTCCCACATTGGAGGAGAGATGGAACTTAAATGGGTATTTAAGGTGGAACTCTCCATCCTTATTGTTTCAAGGAAGCACACACTAAGTGTCCTCGCGAAGGGTGCGGAGCACCCTAACTCGCACTCGCACACGCGCGTGCGCGTGGCGTGGGCGATGTGGCACAATGTGGTGCTTTGATGGCGCACTTTGCACTTCGCACACTCGCATGCCACTTTTGTATTTTTGACCACGTGCGCGTGGTGGATCGCAGAGGCTATAGGGACCAAGTGGTGAAGTGGCGTGCAGGTTCGAGGCGCGTGACGTGGCAGTCCGCGCGCGAGTACATGTCGCACGAAGGCGCGCGGTTGCACATGGTGCATGGGCCCTGATGTGTCGTGTGCGGCGCACCAGAGGGAGCCAATACAACGCGACTGTGTGGCGTGCTCATATAGGCTCATAGGTGACGTGGCGCACGCGCGCATGGACCTGAGTCAGTGTGGCGCACGCGCGCATGGCAGTGAGCCAAGAGGACGCACCGCGCATGGGCGAGTATTCCCTAATCAGTTTGAGAACGATTTGATCCCGTGGCAGTTTTCCCTAAAAACACCCCTGTGTTGGTATTTCATACATATTATTATTTTATTATTTTAATAATTTATTATTATTTTATTGTTGCTCAGTGGGTAGATTCGTTGATTTAAAGGGTGTATTTTGCTAATCTTGAAAAGTTTTTTCTAAATATATTAAAATATTGAGCTGGATGACCCACTAACTCGAATGGGGCCCGTCAGGGTTTGACCAAGTCAAAACCTGAACAGGCCCACCATCTCGGACCAAACATCCGAAATGGGCCAGGCCTAATAACATCCGAAATCATTAAATATGAAAGCTGACAAAGTCTCGAAACACAATTTCGAATCATCTCGGACAAATTTCTAGAAATTCTCTCTCAACTCTCCTCATCTCGAACGATCTCGGATTGATTACGGATTGATTTCGGACCAAAGGTGTGTGATTTCGGATATCTTCATCACATCACGGATGATCTTGGACCAGGGATCATCATCACGGATGATCTCGGACAAAAGGATCTCATCTCGGATGATCTCGGATGGAATTCCGGATGAAGAGGTTCATCCGAGATGAAGCCTATCATTCCGAACATTGACCTGCGTTGACCTGATCTTGACCTAAACTGTTTAACTTGAACCTTTTCTAAACATGGACCTTCGGACTGTCTGTTGGACAACTTTTATGACATGCCACTTGTGTTTAAATTTTCGACGTGTTGATTTTGTTAACACATCGTTATCTTAAATACAAGTTAACACTCTTTGTGAAAATGATCTAACGTCAACACCTGGGCGCGCGCGCACCTGTGTGTCTTACACTTCAGCAACGAAACTGCCAAGTCAAACGGTTTTGACTGTGAATTAAATGACGTATTAAATTGCATTGAAGACGTTTAATGCAATTTAAACATCTCATTTAATTCGTTTTTTGGCTGTTTCAAATCGGGAGCTGTATAAATACAGCTCCATACCTTGCTGCAGAGAAGACCACGAACAACAACAGCAAAAGCAACTTTCTCTCTACTACTACTGATCTTTTCTTTGCAGATTTCAAGGTAGACGTCGGGTTCCTGTGCCATCTCCGGCAGTACCACTGCTTCGGCTGTTGTACCCTGGGAAACAAAACGAGTACTCTTGGGAGACTCGGAATTTGTTTTAAGGGAAGCGTGTGCACACGTGCCTCAGCCTTCTTCTTCATCTAAGTTCTTGTATTTCATATTATTTCAGTTGTAATTGTACTGTATTTTCTGCTTTCTCATTTCTGTATTGTAATCTTTTGAATAAAATTTTGTTTATATTTATTTAATTACGCGAACGGTTCCTACAATTGAGAACTTAATCATTCTAGGTATCATTCTATATCCGACTTTTCAATTAATTAATTCTTATAACTCTCTCAAAAGACCAACGTTTACTTTCATACCGGAGGCTGTTGCATAAGGACCCCCCTCCTACGATGAGACTAACGGTGTTAGTACGTTGATCTTAGCAAGTTCGAAGCTTGGTGAGGAATCATTTTCACCCTAAACATTATTATATCTCCCAACCCATTTTCGTTGTAGCAACATGAACTATTAAGAAAATTTAGTCTCGAAAATTGTTGACATATACTTTAAATACATTCTAACACACAATAACAATTAATAAAGCAATCATATCGTTTGTAGCATTCTATGGTATACGGATTATGGTCTATCTATATATGTGTTTGTCTATCATGTCTATATATTCAAGCCATCCTCCGAACAAGTCAAACAAAGCATTGTGTATCACAAAACCAACAACAATATCGAACACATCGAGGACGTTAACATCAATGTCTACCACAAGATAATATAGACAGTTGCGTTGTATGTTTCTTCTTGTCTTCTGTATTTGAAGTTATACGATTTGTAACTTCTTCTTGTTGTATAAACCTCTGATTCCCCAAAATCATGGAGAAACCAAACAAAATCTGCAACTACTTGAAGGGAGATGCAGCGAATCAAGAAATCGAAAAGCTACCTCCGTTGTTATTCCAAGAAGATGATTCAAGTGATCGGTTTTCATCTACAAAAGAATATGACCATCAGTTGGAAGCCTTGTTTCTAGACGCCATACCACCATCATGGTCATATGAGCATAAGATGCAGGAGCTTGAAGATATCGAGTCACAATATTTCAAACTTATCAAATCACGAGCACGAACTCAGGACCACGTGGCTAGCTCTGAAGTGAGTGATCAGAGTAAGTTATCAACCGAAGATATTATTCGGTTAGGTGGAGAACACTTCATACAATCGCGTTCAGTCGTGGATAATTCGATATCAACCCACCCTTACTCGGGTTCACTCGTGGGCCTTTTGGATCAAGAGCTCAAAGATGTTCAACTCATTGAAAATCTTTTACTCTCTTCGGAGAAAGTCGCCCAACAACAGTTTGATCGGTCACGTAAGCTTCTTGACTTGTGTGATGCGTTGTCTTCGAGCTCAGGAAACCCAATTCAAAGAATCGTGTATTATTTTTCGAAAGCGTTACGAGAGAAGATCAATAAAGAAACAGGGAGAATTAGCTCGTTCACAGGGTCAGGAAAGAAAAATTATCATGACATGCAAGGGAGAATAATGAACACTGCTATGACTCGACTTTCTATATATCAAAAGTTACCGTTTTATCAAGCGGCTCATTTTTCGTGCGTGCAGGCTTTGGTGGACCGGGTATCCAAGGCGAAAAGAGTGCATGTAGTTGAGCTCGCGATTAGACAAGGCGTACATACTATGATTCTTATGCAAGCTCTGGTATCTCAACCCGAGCCTATCAAGCATCTTAAAATAACCGCGGTTGGGACTGGTTTCGAAAAGCAAATCAAGCAAACCGGTGGTCATTTGAAGAGTTTTGCAGAATCTATAAACTTATCTTTTTCGTATATTGTGGTTATAGTTGAAGATATGTTAGATTTTAACATAGATCTACTTGAGTTGAATCCAAGAGAAGCCTTGGGGGTTTTCTCAATGTATGGTTTATGGAACATGATCGGGCAACAAGACCGTTTAGAATCGTTAATGAAGGCTATAAAGAGCATTAAACCTCGTGTTATGGTGATGTGCGAAGTTGCAGCGAATCTTAACTCGCCCAACTTTGTGAATCGTTTGATCGAAGCATTGTTCCACTATGGGGCGGTGTTTGATTCTTTAGAAGATTGTATGGATCGTGAAGATGAACACCGTGGCATTACTGAATCTATGTATCTAGGTGAAGGGATAAGAAGCATTGTGGCAGCCGAAGGAGCAGAAAGAGCGGTTAGGCATGTGAATATCGATGTTTGGAGGAAGTTTTTTGCACGATTTGGGATGAAGGAGATTGGATTTAGTGCGTCTTCTTTATATCAAGCAAAGTTGGTGGCAGGAAAATTTCCTTGTGGAAGTTGTTGTACGTTTGATAAGGATGGTAAATCCGTCAACATCGGGTGGAAAGGAACACCGATTGAGTGCCTTTCGGCTTGGAAATTCTCTTGAAACCCAGCGATTCTGCTTGGTTCTTTCTCTATGTTACAAGTTAAGTAATCCAAATTTTTTTATGTTGGTTGTGGTAATTGAGAGTTGATCTCGATCTTAAGTTGCCAGCCATTACTTTAACACTGACTAGTGAATGTCATATGACTGTACCTTTCGTTGTTACGTTTTGTAATAATTGGAAAAACTGACTTGTGTTTTTATTTAATTGCATGCCGAAGCTACGCCACACCACACTTTGTGGATCCCACACCTGACACATGTCGAGCAATACCCCCAACCCAAGCCCCCCACACCCTAAATACAAACAATAAACAAAGTGCCTTTGCATAATGTCTTCATGTTTATTCTTTCGGTTGCCGTATTAATTTGATCAGTACTTGATTGTTTTGAGGAGGCTGATTAGCATCTGCCTTCTGATCATCTAAATATCATTGAACAAATCGACCACTACTAACATTGTTGAAGTGCATGAATTTTTCTCCTTTTTAAACCAAAAAATGCATACTTTCATGATCATAATTTAACCATGTTTCCTTCAAAGAAATACAACCTTCCAGATGATAAACCCTCTTCTGAGATTCCAAAACTCAACAAAACCAATAAAAATCCGCAGAAACCACCGGTAGATCACGACTACAAAAAGTACACACCATTTGCTTCGCTTAGGATTGTTAAGGACTTTGCAAGCAGATCAAGAAAACTGAATGGTGAAAATACTCACATTCCAAGCGAATCGCGAAAACTGTCTACTATTGAAAGAATTCGGATGGCTGGACAACATTTCATCGACTCTTCTACAAAAGTAGATGAAATATCCAATCCAAGCCATCCCTTCCCAGTTTCATCATCCGGATTGTCGGATGATGAAGCTAAAGACATTGATCTTCTGCTAACCCTTCTAGCTTCAGACGATAAAACCGGTCAACGACAGTTTGACAAAGCAAATGAACTCGTTGAATTGTGTAGTAAAACGTCTTCAAATGAAGGAACTCCTGTTGAACGATTGGTTTACCATTTTTCGGAAGCTATTCGCGAGAGAATCAACCGTGAAACAGGAAGAGAGGCGTCTGGTGGACTAGAAAGGATGCGAGTGTTTGATTTTCAAAAGGCTTTGATGAGCGTGGACGCAAGTATCTTAGCATTTCATCAGAAAGTTCCATTGTCGCAGGTATGCAATCAGTGGCGGACATAAGGCTTACCGGGGGGGCAACCTCCGCTACGGTTTGGCGCGGAAAAATTTGGAAAAATTAGTGTAAATTTTGGAAAAATTTGACGTTTTTTCGATTTCGTTACGGCTTATTTATAAAACGTTACGGCTTAGTTTCGTTTCTAGATCCGCCACTGTATCCAATGCATTGTTAGAGATGATATATTAGCTAAGGCTTATCGTCACATATCATTAAATGAATTTCGTTAGAGAAAATTTCCAAAATAGGCCATTCAAATTCCTAAATAATGTCATTTTGCGAAACCACACTCCAAGTGGACACTTCAGGTGTGTGACATGTGCATTATACTTGTAAAAACGCACAAAAATTTAAGAACTTATTTTTTTTTATAGAAATTGAAGTTATTTTATTTTTTTATTTTTTTTGAAATTACATCATTTTTTGTTTACAACTTTTTTTTTGGAAAAGAAAGTTATGTAAAAAAAATGTTTTTGTGTTTTGAGTTCTAAATAACATTTGGGTTCTCCAATTTAATTAAAGAAGCTTCATATATCAGTAATATATCCGTGGTAAAATAAAATTTTTATACGAGACTGTAAGATTTCTTTGTGTGGGACGCACGAAGATTTTAAATTCTTTGTGTAGGACGCGCTAAATTAGGATTATACATGTCAAGTCTCTTTTGTGTCCATGCAGCAGACATTTCCCTTTTTTAATTAGGCTTTCCTTGTATTTATTATCGTTTTACTCCTATAGATTGCATTTCATTCGAAAGTCCGGCTGTCACAGGTTTGCCAGCTCAGTGCGATAAATACGCTACTCGAACACGTCCGTAGAGCAAGACATATCCACGTAGTCGATCTCGAGATCAGGAGCGGGATGCAATACACACTTATGATGCAAGTGATCGCGAGCCGCAGCTACTGGCAACTCAAGCAATTAAAAATAACCGCAATCGGTACAAGATCGGAATCCAAGATAAAAGACACATGCAACCATCTTGCTGCGTTTGCCCAATCAATGAACATCCCATTTAGTTACAAGATAGTCATGGTAGCAGACATGCTAGAATTCAACATTGATCTCCTTGAACTCGACCGCCACGAAAAGGTCGCAGTCTACTCCTCGGTCTCATTATCAAACCTCATCGTGAAACCAAACCGCCTCGAACATCTCATGCGAGAGATTCGAAACATCAATCCTTGTATAACCATCGTCAACGAAGTCGAAGCAAACCACACTTCGCTTTTGTTTGCAAATCGTTTCATTGACGCTTTGTTCTTCTATGGGGCGCTTTTCGACAGCATGTCAGTTTGTTTGGCGGACGATGATCTGAACAGAAAAGTGGCGGAGTCTGTGTACTATGCTTACTCTATACGTAACATTGTGGCGGCTGAAGGGGATGATAGAACGATTCGACACACTGGTATTGATGTTTGGAGGGCATTTTTTTGTCGGTTTGGGATGGGGGCGATTGAATTGAGTGGTGAATCGCTGAATGAAGCTAAGTTATTGATCAAAAACCTTAATTGCGGGAATTATTGTACCATTCGTCCTAGTGGTCGATGTTTTCTTATTGCTTGGGATGGTGTACCAATCTTCTCGGTTTCTGCTTGGAAGTTCATATGACGAAATCGTTTGTAGAATGATGCGCCACATGAAAAATAAACCGTTGTAGTTTCTACAAAATTCTAGGTGTACCTACACAGTGTTTCCATAACCAGTCAAGCAATTGAACTCTGTGTTATTTGTTCGGTTTAATCTTTATTACGGGTCAAGTTCGGGTCAAACAGATACGGTCCACGGAGGTGAACGGGTCTGCAGAAGAATTGGTCAGGAGTTGACCACGTTTTAAGCGATGCACGTGTGAAAGTTAGCAAGTTGTGAGCGTTGGAGTGTAGCTGAATAAAAGGAGTTAGTGGACTTGGTTATTTTAGCATGTGTTTAATTAGTTTGTTTAGTCCAAGTCTTATGTTTAGTTGGAAGTTAGTAGGGTGTTATTTGTTTACTATTTTTGTGTTGACGTGTGTTTGTTGGGTATTTAAACACCTAGTATGTTGAATGAATAATTTTTTTTTGAACGTGAGTTTTTCTTTGAGTGTAATTGGGGCCTGAACCAACATTTGGTATCAGAGTAAGGTAAAAGAAGGAAGCCGTTTTGAGAGTCGGAAGCTAGAAGTCGGTGAAAGGTTCACCAGAAAGAAAAAAGGTCGCCGGAGAGAGAAGAGGTGTTGCCGGAGAGGCCTCTCATCTGATTGCTGTAAAAAGGATTTTTCGCTATTTGAAGGGTTACCCGGACACAGGTCTTTGGTACCCTAGGGAGGATAGCTTCGACTTGGTCGCGTTCAGTGATTCTGATTTTGGCGGCTGCAAAATCGACCGCAAATCTACAACGACTAGATATTAGTTTTTAGGAAATCGTCTGGTCACATGGCAGTGCAAGAAGCAGACTTGTGTAGCTACATCAACTTGTGAAGCCGAGTAAATTGCAGCCTCAAGTTGTTTCTCCCTAGTTATGTGGGCCCAACAACAAATGTGCGACTATGGTTTTGAATTCCTAACTACTCCTATTTTCGTTGATAATTCTGATGCCTTACAGATCACTAGAAATCCAATGCAGCATTCAAAGACCAAAAACACCAGGATCAAATATCACTTCATACATGATTGTTTTGATAAAAGACTTATTGTTGTTGTTAAGGTCCACACCAACGACCAACGTGTCGACCTCTTTACCAAAGCATTTGACAAATCACATTTTGACTTTTTACTTATGGTAAATGGCATTAAGGTCAAGTAAGAGTAAACTGACATCGGAAAAGCGTTTTTGTAAATATCTATTTGTGTTTTTAATTTATCGTACTTTTTGTATTTGAGGGGGAGAAATTTCCAAGAGAAATACAAAAACATTGAAAAGTTTTAAAAACACAAAAACAATAGAAAAACAAAAATGAGTTTACTGGTGAGCAAAAGAGAAAATGATAGTACATCAATGGTCTGTCGAAACCTATAACAATCCTCCTCAAACCCTTAACATAACCCCAAACGTTCCTATTATACCTCGAATATACGTTAACGGGGCTAAATAACATTTATATTAACGAAAATCAAATAAAAACAAATTATACACCTTCTCGCGGGGTGCGACCCATTCCTCTGGGTCTGTCACGGGCCGCGACCCGGCGACACCAGGTGGCACCCTGGTGCGCCACATGTCCTACTACGTGTTGAAGCTAGATAGGTGAGTCGATAGGGCTAGGCCTTAGTCTACTAGCTTCGCGAGCCGCGCAAGGGAACTAGGGGGCGACGCGGGGCGCGAGCAGCCTTTGGTCTGACTATAAATAAAGGCCTTCGGCCTCATTCTTCTCCGTTCAAATTTCTTTTCTTCTCTTAGACACTATAGTAGCAATATCTCTCGGGTATAATACCCCTAAAAAGAGAAGCTCTGCCTCGTTGTAAGTATTATAACCCCGATCACGTATTTGTGACCCTACCCGATTGATCTAGGGCTTCGTAACGCATGTCAAGGCTATGCCGGACTCAGTTCGTTGGAGTTTTGTCTCGGTAGTATGGCTAATATAAAGTGGGTTATCTTACTAACACGTGTGCATTGTTTAATTTTAATAAATAATAACCAAGAAAAACACCAGGAACCTATAGTAAAACCTAAGTCAGCAATGTGAGTCCATTCTCGTTTTCTAAACCCTTTTAAAATCATTGCTTTAAATATTTTTCAAAACCCTAGATGACTTATAGTGATTAAGTTTATGTGATTCTACAACTATCATCAGTATGTGGGGTTTTGTATACATTACTTGAAACTTGTTACTATTGTGAATAGTAGCATGACCGCAAGCACGTGTGACAAAGGTTGCCCGGTAGCAATGTTGTATTGAATAATTGGATAGATATAAGCATTGTAAATCTTAATACTATAATGTTATAAAAGCTTGCTTTGATTAAACTGCGATGCACTCGCCAGTATTTTTTGCTGATAAAATCTTTTTAAAACGCGTTTCAGGTAACTTAATGTGAAGGTAATGGAAGCCAGCTGGTGAGCACTGAAGGCTTAAAAAAGTGGCTATAAAAGTTACCTAAATAAAAAGGAGTTTATGTTTTCAATAAGTAGGGTTTTATCCCTACAAATGTATTGTCAATGAACTTGGGTTTATCAAATTTGTTATTTATAAAAGTTTGGTGTTTAAACTCTTATAAAATATTTCCTAACTACGGACCTGATGTTTAAATTCCGCTGCCAAAATAATAAACACCGATACCACCAGCTCTGTGTCTCGCGGCACCCGCTCCCGGGGTAGTGGTCGGGGGTTGCGACAGGAGGTGGTATCAGAGCTACAACCACTTGTTTAAGCCACTGAGGTGTTCTGCTAATACCTAAATTTTAATCAATTATGTTAGGAAATAATCTATGTGACTATGTGTAAATATGTATATTATTGTTTTGTGTTATTTGACAATCTGTTAGTTTACAGTATGAGTGAGCAAGGTACATCTGACGCTTACCGTCAATTAGTTAGTTCCCCAAAGAGTGAAGGAACCTCATCTCAGCCTACTCATTCGGGGTACTCTGCTGATACCGAGGAATAAATTTTCATCTTTAAGGCACAATCTGAGGAACCATTCCCTCCTAAAAAGAGAGGATGGTTTAGTAGGGGAGTGCATGAGAGGAGAAAGAGGATGAAGAAATTACAACAACAGAGAGCGTTAGCAAAAGAGAATAGGGAAGTGAATGCCAAACCCAGGAAGCAGTTAGTAGACCATTGTGGGAAGAGGAACTTGATAGACAGCTAGCAGATTTCCATATGTTAGGTACCACCGTAGCAGATCCAAATCTGAACCAAATAGCTAAACCACAACTGTTGCCATTATTTCCCAACCAACCAATGGAGTTAGAACCTAATCAGGAGTTCCCAATTCCAGCATTTGATCCCAACGAGATACCTAGAATCCCAGCACCAATTTCTTTAGTGTATGATCCATGGGAGGATGACAATAGGGTATATCAGGAACTATACCCTCATGACGAACCAATACCCATACCAAACCCCATAGCACAGTGTACTGACCATAATCCTTTAGATCCGTTCTGGAACGGCGATAGGTATATTCGGAGTGTGTTAAGCAACCCATACCCATACGGAGAACCCATACCTTGATACCCTGACCCAATGCAAGCACCATTACCACCCATGAGCGAAGAGAATATGAAGGAACTTTGCATATATGACGAAGAGTTAGTAGAGGAAGGAAGTAGGATACGATAGATATGAGAGAAGCTCGTGTGGAAGTATGATGAGCGAGACATGCAGTATTGGGTAAATGGCACCTAATATATATATATATATATGCGTGTGTGTGTGTGTGTAGTTTGATAACCTAATACCTATCGATGCATAACTACTAGTGTGTTTATTTTTCAGTAGTAATTTGTAATCGATGCATATAGTTATATAAAAAGAGTAAAGTCGCAATGTTCGACGTTTTTTATCAATTTGTTTGTATTAAATCTTATTCTGTGATATTAACACCTGATAAATGTTTACAATTCAGATGGACAACGAAGTAAATCGGGAAAACCAGAATTATGATAATAACGGAAACCAAGTAGATAACAGTGTCATCCAACATATAGTAGCAAAAGGAATTATAGATGCTATGCCATATATTATCAAGACTGCTAAAGAAGCAAAAAATAATAAAACTGTAATTGGAAGTAAACGTCAACCTACTGAACCAAGTCATAGTGTGAACGAAAATAACGGACCACTGATCCCAGTACCTATTCCAAAAAGAAGAAGAACTATTTCATGTGGTTATTCTTATAAAGAATTCTGGTCTTGCAAACCAATAGAATTCTCTGGAAATGAAAGAGCCATTGCAGCTTTATCTTGGATACAAAAGACAGAAGCAGTCTTAAAAATACGCAAATGTGCAGATGAAGATATGATTATGTTTGCTTCTAATTTTTTTAAGAATGCAGCCCTATAGTGGTGGAATGCCATTCTACAGTCTAGAGGAAGTGACAGAGGAAGTGACAGAGAATGCCATTCTACAATTTGTCCTCCTCATGAAAAAGAACAGATTGCTAATAAGTTCTTAAATCTTAAAATGACTGGAATAGACTGCGAAGGTTACACTACCATATTCTTTGAATATGATAGAATAGTAACAACTTTAGCCTCACCAGAACCAGTATTAATCTCCCGTTACATCTGGGGATTAAATAGTGAGATCAGACATGTAGTCAAGGCAGCTAGAACACAAACCATAGAAGAAGTAGTAGAACTGGCCAATACCTTGACTGATGAATTAGTACGTACGTAAAAAGAAAACTAGAGAAAGAACCTAGCTCAAAGGCTTACCCAAGAATTTCGCTACGGTAATTCTAACCGTGGGAAAGATACAGGTTCTTCCTCTGCACCTTACTACAAGTCTTGTAAAAAGAAGCACTGTGGAAAATGTGCAGGGTATTGTAATTTCTTCAAGAAACCCGGGCATAAGTAAGAAGAATGTCGATCGAAAGCTAGTAATAGGCTGTACTTCAACTGTGGAGAAGTTGGTCATATCAAAGCGAAATGTCTGAAACTAGCTCTAGCGACAACCAACAAAGCTACGACAACTGAAGGACCAAAGAAGAATGCCAGCGCATTTGTTCTGACAGCTGAAGAAGCCAAGATGATTCCGGATGTGATTGCCGGTATGTTTTTAGTTAATGATATTTTTGCTAAAGTATTATTTGACTTTAGTGCAAACCAACGTTTTATTAATACTTCTTGCTGCAAACTTCTCAATCAACTATTAACTTAACTTCAACAAAATTGTCTGGTGGAGACGGCAAATGGAGATTCCATTAAGATAAGTGAAATCCTGCAGGGAGCAAGGATAGAAATTTCAAATCATGATTTTATTGCTAACCTTTACCCAATGAATCTGGCTGGATTTGATATCGTATTAGGAATGGATTGGTTGGTAGCCAATCATGCCAGTTTATGTGATCAAAAGTCAGTATAAGTAAGTACACCAAAGGGTGAAAAGATCACAATTAAAGGAGACAAGCCAACTAGGTCAATAAAATTCATCTCTGTGATGAAAGCTACAAGCTATGCAAGGAAAGGAGCAATAGTGTATATGATTTCCATAATCATTAACACTAAAGGAAAAGAATTAAAAGATATTCCCGTAGTATCTAAATTCTCAAATGTTTTTTTCCAGAAGAGTTACCTGGATTATTTCCAGATAGAGAGGTTGAATTTAGGATTCACCTCATGCCAGGAACGGCACCGATTGCCCAAGCGCCATACCGACTAGCATCGACGGATATGCAGGAACTGAAGAAACAGTTAGACGAACTTCTGGAGAAAGGTTTCATACAACCTAGTTCATCTCCATGGGGAGCACCAGTCTTGTTTGTCAAGAAAAAGGACGAATCGATGCGTATGTGCATTGATTATCGGGAATTGAACAAGGTTATGATTAAAAGTCAGTACCTACTACCGAGAATCGATGAATTGTTCGATCAACTTCAAGGAGCTCATATAACAACCCTCCAAAATATTTTCGACACCCTTAATATGTTTAAAATGTCCCCATACGTCCTAAAATACACCCCGAATACCTTTTTTTATTAAAATTAATTAAAAATAATTTTTATTAGGGCTGTGGCGGGCCGCGAAGACCTACCCCAGGTCTTATGCAGGCCGCGAGCGAAGGGACATGAGGCGCAGCCCGGTGCTGCCACGTGGCGTGCAAGTGTCGAGCCTAGTGTGATAACCCAGATCAGCTAGGACCTACTTACCCTACGTTGCGGGCCGCGTAGCCCTTGGCTACATCCTTCGCGGGCCACGAGGGACCTTAAATCAGGCCATATAAATTGAGGGCATTGACTGTTCAGTCGAATTCGCTCACAAATCTTTCTCTCTCTCGAATTTCAACATAGCAAACATAATTTTTGGGTATTATACCTCCTAATTAACGAAGTTCTGCCCCGTTCTAAGTATCATAACCCCGGTTACATATTAGATACGCTGCCCGATTTATCCAGGGTTACGTAATGGCTGTCGTGGTTCTGCCCGACGTAGTCGTTGGAATGTCGTCTCGGGGAGGGTATTACTAATGTAAATTTTGGGTTATTATACTAACGCGTGTGCATTTGTGTAATTTATAGATAATCACCAAGAAATCCTTAAGGAAAACCCTAAGACAACAATGTGACTAATTCCTCTTTTTGTAAACTATTTTTACAAAACCTCAAATGTTTAAATTATATTAAACAGTGATTGAGTATTTGTATTATACAATAATCGTCGGTATGTTGGGGTTTTGTATACAAAATTTGTTACTGCATTGTGAGTAGTAACATGACCACAAGTCAGGTTGACAGTACCATGGGTGGTAATTAAAGTCGATGGAAACAAATATAATTGTACGACCGCCCTCAATGTTGTAGACTGATAAAACCTGTTTTGATTAAACTGGGATTCACTTACCAGTATTTCCCACTGACAAAATGTTTTTAAACGCATTTCAGGTAATAAAATGTGAAAGCCAAATAGAAGCCAGCTGGACAGCACTGAAGGCTTGGAAAAGTGGCAATAAAAGTTACCTAAATAAAGAGATGGTTTATTTTAATAAAATATGGTTTACCCCTATGAAAATGTGTGTAATTTAAACTTGGGAATTTCCCATGTATTTAAGATTATAAAAGCGTGGAATTTTACTTTAATAAAATATTTCCTAACTACGGTCCTGATGTAAACTCCGCTGCCAAAATGATAAACACCGATACCACCAAAACTGGCCGCGGCCGCCCGTTCCTGAGTTGTTAGGGGACGGGGGTTGCGACAGAAGGTGGTATCAGAGCTAAGCCACTGATTCAGCCATAGAAGGTACCTATCGTCAGTTGTTCAGCTCACCTCAAACAGAAGGTACCTCTTCACAGCCTACCCTCTCAGGGTATTCAGCTGACAATGAAGATGGGATATTCGTGTTTAAAGCTCAGTCTGAAGAGCCATTCCCTCCTAAAAAGAGAGGATGGTTCAGTAGGGGAGCGCATGAACGTAGGAAGAGGATGAAAAAGTTACAACAACAGCGAGTTTTAGTAGCCGCTAAGAGAGAAACAGACGCTCACACCCAAGATATGCTCAATAGGAGTTTAGCAAATTTCCATATCTTAGCAACCACACCTGCCGACCCAAACCTGGAGCAACTCATAGCACCCAGCCTTTACCTTTGTTTCCCACCCAGCCAATGGAAATTGAAAATAACCTAGAAATCAAATCCCAATGCCTGGTTTTGACCCCACTGAGATACCTAGAGTACCAGCACCCAATCCCATAGACCCAGACTAGGACCCGTGGTTTGACGATCATAGGGATTATCAGCAACACTACCCAATATCAGAGGAACCCATGCCAAACCTAGCTGCTTACCCAGGTCTAGACCCTCTAGATCCCTATTATGATAATGATGAATACATTAGGGAAATCCTAGAGAATCCATACCCTCAGGAAGAACCAATGCCACAGTACCCAGATCCAGTACCAGCACCTGCACCCCCAATGAGCACAGAAAATGTGCAAGAACTCCGAACCTTTGGTGAGAAGATTTTAGAAGAGAGCGAAAGAATGAGGAAAATAGGAGAACGACTCGTCTTGAAGTATGACGAGCGTAATATGGAGTTTTGGATAAACCCATATCAGTGATGGTGATAGTAGTAATAATATATATATATATATATATATATATATATATATATATATAATGATAATATATATGTTGTAGTATAGACTACTTCGTGGTTAGTGATGCATATTAGTATTGTATTTTATTCCAGTTGTATTGTAATAATTATAAATGCATACTATAAAATAGTGTAAGTCGCAATGTTTGACGATTTTGATCAATATGTGTTTGCCTTAAATATTATCTTGTGATATTAATAACTGGCAAATGTTTAAAATTCAGATGGACAACGAAGTGAACCAGGAAAATCAGAGTAACAATAACCCGGATAACGATAACCCGAACAACAATAATAATGGAAACCAAATGGATAACAGTGTCATCCAACACATAGTGGCACAAGGGATAATAGATGCAATCCCATATATTATCAAAACGATTAAGGAAGCAGATAATAAAAGTAGTCGTGATATTAAACGACCCACTGAACCTGAACACAGCGTAAACAATGGACCCATACTTCAAGTGTCCATTCCCAAAAGAAGAAGAACCATGTCTTATGGTTGTTCTTATAAGGAATTCTGGTCTTGTAAACCAATGGAATTCTCGGGTAATGAAGGGGCCGTTGCAGCCTAACGCTGGATAGAAAAGACTGAGGCAGTCTTAAAAATAAGCAAGTGTGCAGCAGAGGATAAGATAATGTTTGCTTCCAATCTGTTTAAGAACTCAGCCTTAGAATGGTTGAACACTATCCTCTAGTCTAGGGGAAGTGATAGGGTTTACAATATGGAATGGGAGGAATTTAAAAATATGGTAGAAAGGAAATTTTGCCCTCCCAATGAAAAGGAACAGATAGCAAATAAGTTCCTAAACCGTAGGATGACTGGAGTGGATAGTAAGGGTTACACTACTTTATTCTTTGAGTACGCTAGAATAGTGCCAACCCTTGCATCACCTGAACCAGTATTAATCTCCCATTATATCTGGGGATTAATCAGTGAAATTAGGTATGTAGTCAAGGCAGCTAGACCTCAAACTATAGAAGAAGTCGTAGAACTAGCAAACACCTTGATTGATGAGTTAGTGCGTACACGATAAGAGGATCAAAGAAGGAACCTAGCTCAAAGGCTTACCCAAGAATTCCGTTATGGAAATTCCAACCGTGGGGAAATGTAGGTTCTACCTCTGCACCGTACTGCAAGGCTTGCAAGAAGAAGCATTAAGGAATATGCTCCACTTACTGCAATTTCTGCAATATACCAGGACACAAGGAAGAAGATTGTAAGAAGAAACCAAATAATGGGATGTGATTCAACTGTGTAGAAAAAGATCATATCAAGCCGAACTATCCGAAACTAGCTCCGGCCATGAACAACAAGACTACTAAGAATGCTAGGGCATTTGTTGTGACCACAGAAGAAGCAAAGATGATTCCGGACGTGATTGCCGGTATGTTTTTGGTTAATGATGTTTTTACTAAAGTATTATTTGACTCTGGTGCAAACCAAAGTTTTATTAATACTTCATTTTGCAAACTTCTCAATCAACCATTAACTAAACTCCCACAAGAATGTCTAGTAGAGACAGCAAATAAAGAAACCATTAAGATTTCTGAGATATTGCAGGAAGCAAGAATAGAATTTTTAAATCAAAAATTTATTGCAAACCTTTACCCAATGAATCTGGCAGGATTTGATGTTGTATTAGGAATTGATTGGTTAATAGCTAATAAAGCTAGTATTTTATGTGATCAAAATTTAATCCAAGTAAATTCACCAAGGGGTGAAAAGATCACGATCAAAGGAGATAAACCCTCTAGATCTACGAAATTCATCTCTGTGATAAAAACAACCAGTTATGTAAGAAAAGGATCATTAGTATATTTGATTTCTATAATAATTAATACTAAAGGAAAAGAACTGAAAGATATTCCACTAGTATCCCAATTTTCAGATGTGTTTCCAGAAGAACTACCAGGACTACCTCCAGACAGGGAAGTTGAATTCAGAATTCAATTACTACCAGGAACAGCCCCAATTGCCAAAGCACCCTACCGTTTGGCACCTACAGAAATGCAGGAACTGAAGAAACAGTTAGACGAATTGTTGGAGAAAGGATTCATATAGCCAAACTTATCGCCATGGGGAGCACCGATTTTATTTGTTAAGAAGAAAGACGGATCGATGCGTATGTGCATCGACTACCGCAAATTGAACAAGGTCATGATTAAAAATCGGTACCCATTACCAAGAATCGATGATCTGTTCGATCAGTTGCAAAGAGCTCGATTTTTCTCCAAAATCGATTTACGATAAGGATATCATCAATTAAAGGTATAGGAAGAGGACAATTCTAAGACTGCTTTTAGAACAAGGTATGACCATTGATGTATTGCAAAATACATCCTTTATTCGCGTATAGTTTGTATAGTTTCTCGTTATTTTTAGTTTAGTTTTGCTTAGAATGTGCATACTTTGATAATATCTTGTGTTTCCAGGCCAATTATGCTGAAAATGTTGAAAAACCGAAGTTTTAGATGCTGGGAAACAAGTTGAAAAGAGTTAGAATTATTTTTGAAGTTTTTGAGAAGTTAGAGCTGGGAATTTTAAGCAACATTCTGTGGAATTTTGTGTCGTGGCGTCGCGCCACGGCAATACATGATCATGGTCGCGTGCCGCTAGGATTAAACAATGAATTTCTAGATTATTGTACCGTCGCGCTACGCCACAACGTAGGAGGTTACCCGTCGCGCGACGCGACGGGGTTGAATGACGGCGATTCTTTGTTACGTTGTTAGGGTTGGTATAAAAACTCAAGAAAATCATTCATTAAACCTAATTTACGATTAGAGATCATCTGGGGCGATTTGAGAGCACGTTTTGAGCACTTTCGGAGATTTTAAAGCTTACGAATCATTGGTACGCGTTCGGGACAAAGGATTGAAGACTACACAGGTTTTCTAGTTCTTTGTTTTTGGTTTTTCCTTTCGAATCTCGTTACAATGAATTCTTGTTGGATTATCTTTGTTTTGCTTTCATTACATAACATGCTCGGCTAAACTTTTTAAGCCACCTAGACTTAGTTGAATGGATTGAATGAAGTTTTTACCTTTTTCGTTATTTGCATGAATATTATGGATTGTTGTGTTTAGTAAAGAGTTTGTTTTATTGATTTGATGCACATGCGTACTTTAATTTGGTTTATTATTGTCAATTGCTTCGTATGATTCTTAGTGACGGTCTTTGTCACAATATAGAGTCGTGCTAGGGTTTAGGATTTTGGTGAGTGTCTATATCACGTAATAAATCTTAACTCTTTAGGGTGGAATTGGCCAATAACCCCTAGAAGTAATTTTTAGTATTTTGCTAGGTTTTAGTGTTCTACTAGTCATTATAGTTGGATGGTGCGGGGCTATTGATAGGTCTTACCTGGCGAATTGCTTTAGACAGTCCTTGGAAAAGGTCGTGCCTTAGTTGCCCCGTCGGTTTATTAGTCTAACAAGTCAAGTTAAATAATCCAAACTACCCTAGATCTATGATTGGAAAAGAGTAGGTCAACATTAGGGTACTTATACAATAATTAGACAACTGGAAAGACGTCTAATAACCGGTAAGATTAACGGCCTAGGTAACGCCATAGGTTTCACCTTGAGAAGGGTTGAGGGGCTTAGTTGGTGTTTAATAGGTTTAGTACTATAAGATCCCGGTTCCATAAATCATGCATTTAACTTAATCGGTAATTCTTAAAATCAATCCAGGATTCTAGTCTAGGTGGTCCTCGTTATCATATAAGAATCGTCTTTGCCTTCTTTCGTATTAGTCTAGTTTTAGTTTAATATTTAGTTTAAATAGATTTCCTTAGATTTTCCGTAACCCCCCTCCCAAAACAATTAAACATTTTAAGTCGTGTCAGTCAGTGTCAATTAGAGTCTAGTTTACGTGATACATAGAGTCTCGTGGTTCGATATCCAGACTTCCTAGGGTTATACTACATTGATCGGTACACTTGCCGATTGTGTGGTTTTATGTCGAGTCTAGAATTAAAGATTTTTAGTGTCTAGCTTAGAGAGTCTAATTTAGTTAATTTTTATAGTCTGTTTAGTACACATCAAGTTTTTGGCGCCGTTGCCGGGGACTCTTGGCAATCGCGTTCATTAGCTTTGATAGATTTTATTGACATATACGTGCTACGTGTTTGTTTTGTTTTGAGTCTTTGTCTATCGTTTTGTTTTTTTATTTCCGTTTGAGTCTTAGTGATTTGTGTTTGCTTTTCTCACATTCAGGTTTTTGCTTGTAGTAGATGCCACATCTGTGCTCGCACGGACCGCCGAAGCCGCCAGTCACCGAGTTATCATCTCGATTGGGCCAAGGCCCACAGGTTAGTATTTCATCCACGTCTCAGTTTTGCAATTTTGATTCCACTCCATTACCCACCTCACCCTAGTCACCCAAAACATCACCTAAGGTTTCCCCACCCGATAGCCCTACTTCTAGCACCTCTAGCATCTCAGAAAACTTAGAACACATGGCCAACGCTAGGCAAACCGTCCATCAGCAAGCCACTCAGAATTTCACCGGTCTTACTTCACCCATCACCATTCCACCCATAGTTAGCAAGAACTCATGGTAGATTCCATCTTATGCCATGCAAGCCATAACAAATAGCATCCAGTTCCATGGCCGCGAGGACCAGGACGCCCCGGCCCACATAAACCGTTTCTCCCGTATCCTAGCTACTTTTAGCCTTCACGGAGCCCCGAATGATGCTACTTACTTGCAAGTCTTCCCATTTTCATTAGCCGGCCGTGCGGCAACTTGGTTGGACTCTCAACCAACCGGTACCTTTACCACTTGGGCGGGCCTCCGTCAAGCTTTTCTGAACAAGTACTTTCCACCCGCGAAGGCCTCACGTTTTCGTGATCAAATTCACTCTTTCTGCATGGAGCCCGACGAGTCCTATTACCTTGCGTGGGAGCGTTTCCAAAACCTTTGTGCTCGTTGCTCCCATCATGGTCTTTCCGATTGGGCCATTTGTGATAAATTCTATAACGGTCTCACCCAAGAGACTCATGATAAGTTTGATACTATTGCGGGGGGGGGGGGGGATATGATGGGTATTCTTACTGTTGCTGAGTGTTTAGAGCGTTTTGAGGCATTTGCCCAGTCTCAATCTCAATCGCGAGCCGATCAGCGATATTAAAGTGGTAATTCAAATACCACTACTAGTGCACCCGCCCGAGGGGTGAACCATGTCACCATGGACCCTAGTTTAGCCGCTGTTTTGGAAAACATGACTATGGAGCTTAAGGAGATTAAGGCTAAGGTAGATAAGTGTGAGTTTTGCCGAGGGGGTCACGATATGTGTGCATGTCCATTGCTAGTTGGTGAGGAGCAAGTTGATTTCGTAGGAGGAGGTTTCGGTAGAGGTCAACCTAGTGGTTTTGGTAATAATAATTTTGGTTCGGGTTGGCGTAATAATAATAACTTTAATAATAATAATAACAATTTTCGCTCAAATGGACCCCCTTGTTTTCAAATAGCTCAAAATCCAAATAGGGGTCAATGGTCACTTTTTGTTAGGGGTTCAATGGGCTCGTCAAAGATGGGGGTCAAATAATCAGGTTCAACCAGGTCAAGGTCCAACTTATGATCTAGGGGGTAGTTGATGCGTGTGAAATGTTATATATATTAGGTGTATATTTTAAGCCCCTTTAATACTTATTTTAGCCAAGTTTTAAATTTATAAAACACGATATTTCACTAACACTAAACACACATATGGGCAAGTGCACCCATCGTGAGCGTATATAGCGTTGGTAAGATACCGAGGTCGTCCAAGGACACAAGAGCTTTTAGTACCGGCTTATCCTCAACGTCTAATCAAAATAAAAAGTTTAGAAAAATGTTTTAAACTAATAAAATAAAAGCTAACTAAAAATGCTGAAAATAAAAATAAAAGAAAAACAGATAGACAAGATGAATCACTTGGTTCCGACTCGTATCTAGTATAACCTTTGATTATTTCGGCACTTTTGCACATAATTAAGAGATTATCTTAGTTATTGTAGTAGACCCCTCTTTTGAAGGTGACGTTACCCTCACCCCAGTAGTTTGAGTCAGCAAGGATACAATCCTAAAAGGGTGGATTATTGGAAGATAATGAATTAAGTTATTAATGCAGTATTATGGTAGGCCCCGCTTTTGGCGGTGACGTTACCCTCAGCTAAGTAGTCTGAGTCAGCAGGGATACAGTCCTAAATAGCCGGGTTTTAGTATTAATAGTAGTTAACTTATGAGGGGATCAAAGAGTTTGGACCCCCGCCATCTAATACCGTGAATCATTGAAGGAGGTCCTACAAAATTTGACCCAGGTCCACTGCAGGACCTCTAAACGCTGAACAATGGCAAGACCTTTACCAAACCGTTCCCTTAACCCCCGACCAGGTAGCCAACATACCTCCATATAGACCGTGGAGATATGAATGGTGAAAATCCTTTATTTTATATAGACAGTAAAATAATGCCAAGACACCACGGACAAACGATAAGGAAAGATCACCTTCAACATAAGTAACTAGTTATTAAAGTCATTAATACAAAACCAAATAAAAAGTGCAAAAGATTAGAAATAAAAAGTATTATACTAGACACTTTGTCTTCACCAAGTGATGTAAGAGACTTAGGCAAACATGGCCTTGATTGTCAAGAACTCTTACGATCAATCTTGGATCCCGAGACGACTCACACACTCTACGATGGACAATGGATGATGGTGGTGGATGATGGTGTTGTGATGGTGGTGGGTGGTGGATGAAGTGTGAGAGAGGTGGTGTGCCAAGGGATGAGGTTAAATGAAACCAAGCACTCCTATTTATAGGCTGAACGGAGGGCTGGGCACGGCCCCGTGTCCGCTGGGCACGGCCCCGTGTCTGTCTGACACTCTCTCTCCTCATTAATTGTAATTCGCAATTACAATTAATGCGCATGCTGTACTTTCGACACGCCCCCGTGTTCGCTGGAAGCTTCTATAGGTTTGTCTTTTCTGCTGCTTCTTGGGCACGGCCCCGTGCTGGCTGAGCACGGGGCGTGTTCAGTCTTCTGCCTTCTCTATTTTACTTGGGAAGATGCCGTTGAGGGGTCGGACAGTCCACTTATGTTCCTTTCCTTGTATTTATGTTAGATTTTGCTGTCTTTTTGCTTCTTTTGTGAAATTGAGCTCATTTAATCCTGAAAATACAAAAGGAAGACAAAAACACTCTTTTTCCAACATTAGTACTTAAAAAGGGTTAGTTTTATGCCTTATTTGATGTAATTTATATGTTGCATTTTACACACATCAAATACCCCCACACTTGAACTTTTGCTTGTCCTCAAGCAAAACTCTTTATTATGTGGCTTACACTCCCAAATGGAATGGGTAGAAGAGAAGGTTTTGGGCTTGTCGTAGAGTGTCGGGATATCCAAGATCTTTTTGGGTTTTATTTTTATCTATTTACAATCCTATTCGTAATGATTTGTTTAGAACGTTTCATAGGAGAAATTACTTATTTGGGCATAACATGCATTTTTAAAATTCCATTTATATACAAGTTCACATACCTCACGGGAGAAATCACTCACACTCGGCCGAAGGTGTATTTTTAGTGAATCACTCGAGAGCGGAATGGAACTTATTTCTACCATAAGCTTGCCAAGCAATCAATCCTCCTCCTTTTTAACTTTTATACCTTTGTAAATATCAAGAGGACTTTGTGGGTTAAGGGTTAGGCTTGGGTTAAAGGTAGGTGGTTGGGTTAGTGGTTAGTAGAAAAAGGGTGAAAAAACGTAACAAGTGTCGGTTTTTGTAAGACTTTCTATCTTTGTATCTTTTTATTTTGATGAAGCTTTTATTCAAACAAAGTTATTTTTGATGAACTTGTTTGTTTATTTTTTTTTTTTTGCTTCATCATCAACACATTTTTTTTTATCATACGAAAAACCGAACTTGTTACTAAAACAAAGGGTTAAAAATAAAAAGGTTTTGGTGGGTAATAGGGTTTTTGGTTTGGGTTATGAAATGAAAAAGGTTTAGGCTCAAAGGGGCTAACTAGGGGGATTTTTGGGTAGGTGGTAAAAGAAAAAGAAAAATAATGGTGTAGAAATAAAAAAAGGGTTAGTCCTAATGCCTCCATCATTTACTTACTCGGGTTTAAGTTGATCAGGATTGGGAATGTATCGTCATGGCAAGTTCTAGAGTCGTAAGAACCAAGCGGCTATTCACACAAGAAACGAAAAATGAGCATTTAGTCTAAAGATGTAAATTTGTATGCTCAGTAAAGGCTCAAAACTCACTTTTGTGGGAATGGGTTTTTATGTGATCAAGTATTTATAATCAAATTTTAACTAAGTTTGTCATGCCTTTTCATAATTTTCTTATGTTGGTTCTTTTTATCACTACGCTATCGGTTGTAAATTTGTAAAAATATAACCTTTTTGAGAACTTGAATTTCCCGAGTTAAACCTAGACAAGTAAAAAAATGAAATTTTTGAAAAAAATTTGGGGTGATTAGCGGTTCCAATAGAGTTTTGTGTAAGGCTTGTATTTAGGACTTGCAAAATTTCAAGGTTTTAGCATCCCCCCCACACTTAAATTACACATTGTCCTCAATGTGTCCCAAAAATAATTTTTTAGGTTGATTAGATGTGTAAAATGGTGTTAAAAAGCAAAAAATTTGTGTTACTGGGCGCTGAACACGGCCCCGTGTTGTCCGGGCACGGCCCCGTGTTCAAGTGCCAGTAACAAAATTGAAACAAGAAAAGCAGAAGTCTGGACACGGGGGCGTGTCGGGTGAACACGGCCCATGTCCAGTTACCTGAACTGGGCGTTTTTCTGCAGGTGGTTCAGCACGGGGCCGTGTTGGTTGAACACGGCCCGTGTTGAACCTTCTGTAATGGAGAAAGTTGTCGGGTTGCCTTGTTCTTGTGCATGAGGTCATTTTTCTCGTTCCCCTTTTCATCCCTTACCACCATGAGTGTGTTTTATTTATTAAAAACCATCCAAACTTTAAAAACCATCATTTCATTGCAATCATAGAGAGACCTTACATAGTCCTAAATTAAGATTAAACTAGCTAAAACAAAGAAATAATAAACCAGGGAGTTCTAGCCTCTACTTTATTTTAATTAGCAAAATTTCCAAGAAGCAACTAATCTTGGTTAGACAAGGCCTTTTTAGAACTCCTTCTTCCGGGTGCGGCTCTCCTCATATGTCGGCGAGCCACTCCTCCATCTCCTTTGGAAGGAGAAAAGAAGCGTCATTGGCATTGGTTTGAGGAGTTTCGATTTCCACCGGGATCTCTTGTTGGTGTTCCACGGGAGGTTCCGCTGGCAAATCTTCCCACCCGGTAGGGTTGTTAATTCCGAGTGCCAGGTTCCAATCCTGTTGAGGGAGGACTGGTTCCATCGGGGGTGTTACAAGAATATTTAACCTCTGGTGCAAGAGGTTAATTTCTTGGAAGCTGCTTTCAAGTCCCATCGTAAGATCCTTAATACGGTCGATTAGGACCTCCTCCACCGATGTCATTTCGTCGAGAGCCTCCCTTAATGCTATCACATAGTGCACAAGTGTAGCTTCAATGGAGGGTCTCCTTCCTCTTCGGCTGTTTGACGAATGCACAGAAGATGTTTCGCTGTTTTCACTCGACATCCTACGAAAAATAAACTGAAAATAGTTTATTTAATGAAACAGTGACCGGACACGGCCCCGTGCTCATTGAGCACGACCCCGTGTTCATCTTTCTGCAGAATTTTGGAGCAAGGAAACTTGGATTTTTAAGTTATTTTCTGAACTTGTGGGGTCTTTTTAGTCACTACTAACTTAAAACAATGTTACATAACATGTTTTTACCAAGATTCCTTGAACAAAACTCATTAATCCTTACCACAAAGTTGGAAGAATTCAAACTTTTAATGGTAGTCCTTGGAGAAAGATGGAGAAGAAGGAAATGGCTAAAAGAGGAAAGGACAAGATGGGTTGTTGGAACCTTCTTTTAGACTTACCTAGGATAGTTGAGAGAAGATTCCTTCAAATCCCTGTCCCAAGTTGGTCCAAATGTGCAGAATTCTTGGCTGCATTTATAGAAAACGACAACATCCTGGACACGGCCCCGTGTCCATTGGGCACGGCCCCGTGTGCAGGTGGAGTTCTGACACAGTTTGTCCGTATTCTGACGTACTAATCAGAAGGGAATCTTTTGATGGACACGGGGGCGTGTTGGCTGGACACGGCCCCATGTCGAAGGACTGTTTTATGAAGTTGTCTAGTTTCTCTAAGGAACTCACTAGTATCGGGTGGCTCCTGATTGGTTGGAACAACCCCAAAGTGCCTAAGATACCTTAATTGTCCTAGACTAAGGCGAGAACGCAAGAGGTTGTCGGTGAGGGTGATTCCTATTTTTATTCTAGGTGGACAAGTCCAACCCTTTCCCGGGCTCTCGTTAAAGAAGGTGTATGCCGAATCGCTCAGGTCTATGTATGCACCGAACGAAGTCGATGGAGAGTCCTTCACGGCACAATCGACACAGGGACGACTATCGTCCAAGTCTTTGCTAGGTATGAAGGTATTTTCGGGAGCAGCGAGGTTGTTGGAATGCGGTTCCAACATTTCTTCATGGTTATAGTCTTGGGGTGGATCAACAAAGTCCTTCCCAAGCTTTTCTAACCAATTCAGAACTAGCTCTTCTAGTTGAAATAACCCCTCAAGGAGCATTTCTCCTAGAATGTCTGGCTGGGCGCACTCGAGGGAGAAATAGTGCTTATTTTTACTTTCGCCCCTCTGAAGGTTATAAGGAATCGGTGGGTCTATGTAGTGGGGCCTATAATTTAGAAAGTAACATTTTAGTTCTTTATGTTCGCCTCCACATAATTGACACCACGTACCATAAGAGTGGCGAAAGTAAAAACAATTACTATCACTCATGTTTATGTCAGAAATTACCAACCGCCGGGATCTAACGGTTCTGTTTTCAGTAACTGAAACTTGGGCACGGGGGCGTGTTGAGTGGGCACGGCCCCGTGTTCAGCTTACTGTCTGACTTAAAACAGGATTGCCAGTTCCAATGATTTAGCACGGGGGCGTGTTCAGCGTGCACGGCCCGTGCTAAGCTCTGCAGAAGCTGAAAAACTAAGAAAATCCTAAAAAAATAAAAAGAAAAAAGAAAAATGATTAGGCCGTTGATTCCTAACTTTCTTAAAATCCTTGTGTCCCCGGCAATGGCGCCAAAAACTTGATGCGTGTGAAGTGTTATATATATTAGGTGTATATTTTAAGCCCCTTTAACACTTATTTTAGCCAAGTTTTAAATTTATAAAACACGATATTTCACTAACACTAAACACACATATGGGCAAGTGCACCCATCGTGAGCGTAGTATAGCGTTGGTAAGATACCGAGGTCGTCCAAGGACACAAGAGCTTTTAGTACCGGTTTATCCTCAACGACTAATCAAAATAAAAAGTTTAGAAAAATGTTTTAAACTAAGAAAAATAAAAGCTAACTAAAAATGCTGAAAATAAAAATAAAAGAAAAACAGATAGACAAGATGAATCACTTGGTTCCGATTCGTATCTAGTATAACCTTTGATTATTTCCGCACTTTTGCACATAATTAAGAGATTATCTTAGTTATTGTAGTAGGCCCCTCTTTTGAAGGTGATGTTACCCTCACCCCAGTAGTTTGAGTCAGCAAGGATACAATCCTAAAAGGGTGGATTATTGGAAGATAATGAATTAAGTTATTAATGCAGTATTATGGTAGGCCCCGCTTTTGGCGGTGACGTTACCCTCGGCTAAGTAGTCTGAGTCAGCAGGGATACAGTCCTAAATAGCCGGGTTATAGTATTAATAGTAGTTAACTTATGAGGGGATCAAAGAGTTTGGACCCCCGCCATCCAATACCGTGAAGCATTGAAGGAGGTCCTACTAAATTTGACCCAGGTCCATTGCAGGACCTCTAAACGTTGAACAATTGCAAGACCTTTACCAAACCGTTCCCTTAACCCCCGACCAGGTAGCCAACATACCTCCATATAGACCGTGGAGATATGAATGGTGAAAATCCTTTATTTTATATAGACAGTAAAATAATGACAAGACACCACGGACAAACGATAAGGAAAGAACACCTTCAACATAAGTAACTAGTTATTAAAGTCATTAATACAAAACCAAATAAAAAGTGCAAAAGATTAGAAATAAAAAGTATTATACTAGACACTTTGTCTTCACCAAGTGATGTAAGAGACATAGGCAAACATGGCCTTGATTGTCAAGAACTCTTACGATCAATCTTGGATCCCGAGACGACTCACACACTCTACGATGGACAATGGATGATGGTGGTGGATGATGGTGTTGTGATGGTGGTGGGTGGTGGATGAAGTGTGAGAGAGGTGGTGTGCCAAGGGGTGAGTTGAAATGAAACCAAGCACTCCTATTTATAGGCTGAACAGAGGGCTGGGCACGGCCCCGTGTCCGCTGGGCACGGCCCCGTGCCTGTCTGACACTCTCTCTCCTCATTAATTGTAACTTGCAATTACAATTAATGCGCCTGCTGTACTTTTGACACGCCCCCGTATTCGCTGGACACGGCCCCGTGGTGGGCAATAGAAGCTTCTATAGGTTTTTCTTTTCTGCTGCTTCTTGGGCACGGCCCCGTGCTGGCTGAGCACGGGGCGTGTTCAGTCTTCTGCCTTCTCTATTTTGCTTGGGAAGATGCCGTTGAGGGGTCGGGCAGTCCACTTATGTTCCTTTCCTTGTATTTATGTTAGATTTAGCTGTCTTTTTGCTTCTTTTGTGAATTTGAGCTCATTTAATCCTGAAAATACAAAAGGAAGACAAAAACACTCTTTTTCCAACATTAGTACTTAAAAAGGGTTAGTTTTATGCCTTATTTGATGTAATTTATATTTTGCATTTTACACACATCAGTACTTTAGAAAGAATGGAGGCTATGATGAGCCAACTAGTTGTTAGGGACCAAACCACCCAAAAGACACTTAGTGAACATGACCTTATGCTTAAGAACAATCAAGCTTTTTTCCAAGACCCCCAGAGAGTTGTAGGAGATATGTCTAGGAAGCTAGAAGAGAGATTACCCGGTAAGTTTGCGGGTAACACCCTACGAAACCCTAATGCCCATGCTAAAGCCATTACCACTCGTAGTGGTAAAATCGTAGGGAACCCTAGAGTCGAAGAGAGAGTAGTTGATGAGGATGGGGATATTGTAGACGAGGAGATAGAGATGGAGGCTCCCGGCAAAGTGCAAACGAGGCTAAGCCCAGCAAGTACCGCACAGCCCGGTGAGTTACAAGTTGAGAAGGAAGTTGATAAAATGCCCGTAGTTGTTAGACCTTCGCCCCTAGTAGACCATTCGCGTGTCCCGTACCCCTCGCGTCTTAGGAACCAAAAATATTTAAGGGAATATGGGCAATTCTTAGATATCTTCAAGCAATTGAAGATTAATCTTCCTTTTATCGAGGCACTTCAGTCGATGCCTAAGTATGCAAAATTCTTGAAAGACCTTCTTAGGAACAAAGAGAAGTTAGGGGAGTTGTCTAATGTCCCGTTGAACGGAGGGTGTTCAGCTGTTGTGTAAAATAAGCTTCACCAAAAGCTTACCGATCCCGGTATTGTCACTATTCCTTGTCTATTTGGTAGTAATACCAACACTAGAGCCTTAGCCGACTTAGGTGCTAGCATCAATTTGATGCCCTTTTCTCTTTATGAGAAGCTAGACCTAGGAGAGCTTGCACCTTCCCGAATGACATTATCCTTAGCCGATCGGTCCATTAAATACCCTAGGGGCATAGTTGAGAATTTGTTGGTTTAGGTAGACAAATTTGTGTTTCCCGCCGATTTTGTAATTCTTGATATGGAAGCGGATGAGAGAGTCCCCATTATACTTGGTTGTCCTTTCTTACGTACCGCTAAAGCACTCATAGACGTCCATGATGGTTAGATCACCCATAGGGTAGGTGAGGAGAGAGTCACCTTTGAGATGGAGCGTTCCATGAACCACCCGAGTGGTTCGGATGACTATAGTGGTCCTTTCCATTCCGTCTACTTCTTGAATTCGTTTATCTCGTGTGTCGATCATTGTTTAGAGTATATTAGTGGTGCGGACCTAGTGGTAGGAGATAAGGTAGAAGAGGAGTTGAAGAGGGTAGATGAAGTAGAAGTTGAGGGGAGTCCTTTGATCCCCGAAGTCCTAGCGGTTAGTGATGACACCACCCAACCCCCACCCTTAGAGCTTAAGGTACTTCCATCGCATTTAGAGTATGCTTTCTTAGGGGAGGGTTCCGAGCTACCCGTCATTATCTCATCAAAGTTAGAAGAGGATAAGAAGTTGAGGTTATTGGAGGTGTTGAGGGCCAACAAAGAGGCCATTGCTTGGAGGTTGTCCGACATTAAGGGCATTAGCCCTTCTTATTGCACCCACCGGATAGTCATGGAGGATGATTACAAACCGGTGGTGCAACCTTAAAGGCGGCTCAACCCCAACATGCAAGATGTTGTGAAGAAGGAGGTTCTTAAACTCCTAGATGCGAGGATGATATATCCCATTTCTGATTCACCTTAGGTTAGTCCCACTCAGGTTGTCCCTAAGAAGGGAGGGATGACCGTTGTCATGAACGCAAAGAATGAGCTTATCCCTTCTTGTACGGTTACGGGGTGGCGCGTGTGTATCGACTACCGAAAGTTGAATGATGCCACCCGAAAAGACCACTTCCCATTGCCCTTCATCGATCAAATGTTGGAGCGTCTCGTGGGACAACAATTTTATTGTTTTCTCGATGGTTTTTTCCGAGTACTTCCAGATTCCCATAGCGTCGGAGGACCAGGATAAAACCACCTTCACATGCCCCTATGGCACCTATGTGTACCAATGAATGCCATTTGGGTTGTGCAACGCTCTAGCTACTTTTTAGCGGTGCATGGTCGCCATATTTCAGGACATGATAGAGACTTCCATGGAGGTTTTCATGGATGATTTTTCGGTATATGGTGACTCTTTTGATGCGTGTTTGAAGAATCTCGAGAGGATGTTGAAGCGGTGCGTGGAGACGAAGCTTATGCTAAATTGGGAGAAGTGTCACTTCATGGTGACGGAAAGTATTGTGTTAGGGCATAAGATCTCTAGGGAGGGTATTGAGGTAGATCATGCGAAAATAGATACCATTAGTATGTTACCTCCACACACGAGTGTGAAGTCGATTAGGAGTTTTCTAGGGCATGCGGGCTTCTATAGACGCTTTATTAGGGACTTCTAAAAAATTACCCTTCCATGACCCGTTTCCTAGAGAAAGATGTTCCATTCGTCTTTGACGAGGAGTGTCTTAAAGCCTTCAACTTTTTGAAGGAACAGCATGTTAGTGCACCTATTCTTATCTCGCCCGACCAGAGCTTACCGTTTGAGCTCATGTGCGATGCGAGTGACTGTGCCGTTGGAGCGGTACTAGGACAAAGAAAGGATAAGCACTTCCACCCTATGTACTACGCGAGCAAAACGCTAAATGATGGTCAAGAGAACTACACCACCACGGAAAAAGAACTCTTAGCCGTAGTATTTGCTTTCGAAAAATTCCGCTCATACCTTGTTCTATCCAAGACTATAGGCTTCACCGATCACTCCGTGTTGCGCTTTCTTTTCCAAAAGAAAGACGCTAAACCCCGACTTATTCGGTGGATTCTCTTACTTAGTGAGTTCGATATTGAGATTACAGACAAGAGAGGGGCCGAAAACGTAGCGGCTGATCATCTATCACGTCTAGAGGATCCCAAGAGAGAAGAGATTCGTGAGCAGGAGATTGGAGACACGTTCCCTCATGAGTCTATAGATTTTGTTGAGGCCGGGAAAGAAGGATTGCCATGGTTTTGTGAGTTAGCTAATTATCTTTCTAGTGGCAACATTGTGAGAGGAATGACTACACAGCAACGAAGGAAATTCATTAGTGAATCGAGAAAGTATGTATGGGACGATCCTTTTCTCTTTAGGATATGGGGAGATAGGATTCTTAGACGTTGTGTGTCGAGAGAGGAGGGTTGGAAAATCATAAAACATGTGCATGAAGGCCTCACGGGAGGACATCATGGAGCATACGACACCGCTCAAAAAGTATTTGAGTGCGGTTTTTATTGGCCTACCATACTTCGAGATGCCGTTGAGTTCTTGAAGACATGTGATGCGTGTCAACGAACCGGAAATATTTCCGCCAAAGATGAAATGCCTCAAAACCCTATCCAAGTGTTGGAGGTTTTTACCGTTTGGGGCATTGATTTCATGGGACCCTTTTCCAACACCAAAGGAAATCGTTACATACTCGTGGCGATTGACTACATGTCTAAATGGGTTGAGGCTCAAGCTCTTCCCACGAATGAAGCCCGAGTAGTGTTGAAATTCCTTAAAAAGCTATTTTCCCGATTCGGTATCCCTAATGCCTTAATTAGTGACCGTGGTACACACTTTTGCAACGCATTGATGGAAAAATTGTGTGCACGCTACGGAGTCACTCATCGTTTGTCTACCGCATACCACCCACAAACGAGTGGTCAAGTGGAGAATGCAAATCGTGGTATCAAACGAATCTTAGAGAAAACCATGGGTAAAAATAGGAAGGATTGGTCCGAAAAGCTAGATGATGCATTATGGGCGTTTAGAACCGCCTACAAGACACCTTTAGGAACTACACCTTTTATGATCGTCTATGGAAAACCTTGTCACCTCCCCGTAGAGCTAGAGCATACAGCGCTTTGGGCATTGAAAACCGTTAATCTTGACATGACCGAAGCCGTAAGGAAGCGGTTCTTTCAAATCCATGAGCTTGAGAAGCTTAGGGATGCGGCGTATGCTCGATCATTGGGAATCAAGGAGAAAACGAAGGTGTTACACCATAGGAAGTTGAGAAAAGTAAAGGAGTTTAGCAAGGGTGACAAAGTGCTTCTTTACAATTCAAGGTTGAAATTATTCGCTGGGAAAATAAAATCAAAGTGGTGGGGACCTTATATGGTTCACTACGTGTTTCCGTATGGAGCGGTGGAAATCATGGATGAGACGGATGGCCGTAGTTGGAAGGTGAACGACCATCGTTTGAAGCATTACATTGGAGGAGCGATAACCAAGGACGAGATGGAGGAAACTCCTCTCGAAATTCCATCCAAAGCCGCCAATTAGTGTTTTGGGATGAAATACCAAGTGTAGAGTTTGTACCGTATTGTAATTTTGTTAATTTTCGTAGTTTTTCGTGTCTTTGTTTTGCGTGTTTTAGTAATTTTGCAGGAATCGTACCATTGAAGAGCTGAATTTGCAAAGAAAACGACATTACAGGTAAGTCCCAACACTTAGAAAAAAATTTGGGATGGTTTGGGGAAGGTTTAGTAACACTTAGAAATTTGTCTACGTCCTAAAACTTGAAAATTTTCGAATCCTTTTGTCAAAAAAGTGCATTGGTGTCGCGCCACCATAAAACTCTCATGCGGTGGCGCAGCACCACCCCTAGGGTCAACAAAAACCATTCTGAACTCCCATAACCTGAGACCCCTACCTGAACCATGCCGTGGCGTTACGCCACGGCTAAACAGCTCACCCCTGGCGCGACGCGACGACGTAACAGGTCGGTTTAAACCCTTTTCTTATCTCTTTCTTCCCCAAACTCACCAAACCCTTATCCTACTACCTCCATCGCCAATTACACCATTCCCCCACCATAACTCCACCACTTCTCAACCATTTTCTACCATGTAAACACCCCTGTGACCAGAATTCAACCCCGAATAAACCCTACCGCACAAAAATCCACTTTATCCACTAACTCTGCTCGATTTGGGACTCACTTCTCACACAACGTTGACGTTCTTTTTCTTGCATTATTTCGGTGATTCAGGTACGTTTCTTGGCTCTATTTTCTTATATGTGTCAATATGAGTCCTTGTTGAGTCAGGTTCGAGTCAATTTAGTCGGGTCGAGTCTTTGGTTGGGTCCGTTGGTCAGTAGGTTGAGTTGGTCCTCGAGTCTTTTGTTAGGTTCAGTTGTGTCATGTCCACAACCTTTTGTGATAGGGTCAGACATGCGTCGTTGTTATAAGTCCGGTTGAAGTCTTGTTGAGTCGAGTCGGTCTTGTGATATGGTATGTTTGGTCAGGTATGTCGAGTCATATTAGTCGCGTCGTTTTGGTGGTCATTACCTTGGTTTAATGTGTCAAGTTTAGTTCTTATTTGGGGTGCGGATGTTTTTGGTTTGGGATTTATTGGACGATTATGGTATAATATCTTGTGAAACACACGACTTTACTTGCATTTGATACATGGGTGCGGGTGGTGTCGGTTTGGGATAGTGAATGAATTTGCTTGATGATTGAATGTTTTGGGGATATTGAAGCATAAAGTTCGAACCTTGCATGTAAAACGAAATTTTTGCAAATGGAAAACCCTCCTTTAACTAGGCGGACTTTTTTTTTCAAACGCTAAAATTTTGATTTTCAAGCTAAAAAGCAAATGATTTTTAAGCAATTTTGGACTTCAATGTCATTGTTAGGCACTCGTTTTAATTGTGGACAGTTAAAGTGCCGAGGGGAGTAGTGTACATTGAGTCCAGTTTAGTGTTTTTGTGTCGTTTTAGTTAGTTTTATTATAGTTCGAGTCGTATTTAGTTGTTTTGGGTTTACTTGCACGTACAAGTGGTTTAAGCTCGCCCGTACTCAATCTCCATTCGATCGAGTTTAACTATCACTTAGCAATTGTAAAAGGTAACCCGTTTGTGTCAGAATTAGCCTCGAATGAAATGCTATACGGCTATTCTATCTTTTTTCGAAAAAATTTATAAAAATCCAAAAAAATATAAAATTTTCAAAAAATTAAAAAAATTAAAAATACCAAAAATAGTTTGTTATTACTAATTGTCTGCTTGTTTTGTCTTGATTATATCTGTTTTGCAGACATGGCGAGCAGTTCGAGGAGAGGTAGGTCGAGGAAAACAGGTGCGGGTTAGTCGGCACCGCAACAGGATCCACCTCAACAAGACCCGGTTTCACAGGAAACCCCGATCATTCAGATAGCTGCCGATGATCCTAAGTTAAGAAAGATCGAGTATCAGAGGTCTTATAATTTTATTCCGGATAGGAAAACTCATAGAGCTGATTACACGATATTGAAGTTTGAGTCGAGTACAGCAGAATGGAATAAATATGACAAACTGAAGAATACTGATTTGCTTCAGCACAGGGTTATAGGTTGGCTGTGGTTGAGTGAATTAGGCTCGAACCAGGAAGTAGCGGACCTTTTGCGTCCGAAGTTGACAGATGCGTTGGAGTGTACGCAGCCTCAGTATGAGGAGTTGGTACTAGAGTTTCATAGCACTTGGATGCATAAGGAGGGAAAGTTTGATCAGGACACAGCTGTGTCGTTCAGTTTGGGTAGGCAGGTTTTTGAGATGAACATTGCGAGGTTTGCCATAGTGTCGGGGTTTTACATTGAAGAGGAAGTGAAGCGGCCGGGATTTGTTACTAGTTTGAGGGGTGCTTATTCTACGCCTAGGGATTATAGTGTTGGTTCGGCTGAGCTACGGAATTTTTGGAAGACGATTTCCGACCACCCGTTCACTACTACGAACCTGATTACTTCGGTTCGTAACCCGATTTACAGGTATGTGTGGAAGATTTTGTCTACTACGCTGGTGGGTCAGAAATCTGGGGAGAAAAAGGCAAACTGGATAGAGCTATTCATTCTCTTATGTCGAGTGGAGAACAGGGAGATGAATCTGGCTATGGTCTTAGCAGATTCGTTTAGTAGAGGACATCGAGGTGGTCCTCATGCTGGTTTGGATATGGGCCCCTATATTACTCGGATTGCACGAAATTTGGGGGTGTTTACCAAGTATGTCCCCGAATTTCTACACGAGGGGCCCAAGACGGTGACATTTGGGATGAAAGAGTTGCAGTAGGCAGGTATAGTGTCATGGATGGAGCCCTACGGGTGGGAGCCGATCAGGCAGGGCCCGCAGGTGCAGCAGCCATGTCACACCCCGATATTTCCACGTATTACCGGTGGGCCCGGTGGGGGAGTATTGTGACGTGGTTGGTAACATTACAGTCAAACAACACAATATTTAATATGCACAGCGGAAGCAAAAGAAAGATATATTTCAACTGAATATAATTGTAATATCAAGTATCACAAATAGTTGAAACTAATTCAAAGGTGGATAAAAATAAATAGGAAACATTGTTCAACAGTTTTGACATCCAAGCTGGCGAGACTTATTGTGGACGCTAGGAGAAAGCAAGCCTAGTTCGCGTAGTACCTGCACTTAACCTTTTTGGGAAAATACGTCTGTTTACACTGGTAAATACATTCAACTGACTCATTTTGAAAAGTTAATAAAAAATTTTTGAGTGCACGTGGCACAAACTTTTATAACTTAGGATAATTATTTAAACATATAAACTTGTAAAAGGATTACATGTTCCTTATGCGTTCAGTAGCCCGGTTCGTGCCAGGTTAAAGATCAATAGACACACCACATTATTTATTTTGGCACTGACGGGTGTAAGCCTACACCCTACGCTTAGGTCGTGGCCATTTCGTAAAATGATGCCAAGGATATCCGGGACATGGTCATTAACCTCCCAAAGGCGTTAAGCAAACAAAACATATTTTAAACGGGTCATCTCGATAATACTTAACCACCAATCGATTAAGGTCGAATACCCGACCAAGCGGTATTATATATACCGTACCCCAAGCCCGTATAAGGGAAAATAAGTTAAAAGTATTTACCTTTGCAAGTATAAATCACAATTAGCAAATGCGGGTAGCTTTTACCGGGTCTCCTATTCTGGAACAAAGGTTTATAATAACCTATTAGAATCCTAACGGTCTTTAGTTAAGCTTAAGCTTAGACCGATTAGTTTTAAGGAATGATACGGTTCGAACGCGTGATTAAGCGAAGAGTGGAATAGAATGTGATTTAGACCCGACAAGTTTGAAGACTTGTCTTATATGGGTAATCTAAACACATTCTGGATTTTGAGATAAAAACGATAAGGTTTGACCCGTTTCGGCCAATTTATGTAAACTAGTTACATAAACTGAACCGAACGCGAAGAATGCGTAACGGGTAACCATAAGAGCCATATACAGGTTTCCTAAGTTATTATGCCTCAAATATGTTGTGACATCAGTAAGATATCTTTTATTATGCCCGAAACGAATTTAAACTCAAACTATGCCCCGTAGGGGTATTTTGGTCATTTATAAGGTTATAAAAGAGTTTGAACAATATTCTGAGTTACAGGTCTGATGTAATCAGTAAAATACTTAATTTGATAAGTTATAACAGTAGGGTATTGCATATATGTGACAATTATCAATTATAACCAAACTATGCACCGTAGGGGCATTTTGGTAATTTCACATAAGCTTAAAAGGTCAAAATTGGAAATCTGAGTTTAACAACTTTTGCTTACTGTTAAAACATTATAATTTACCTAAGATATCAGTAGGTATCAACCCTTATATGTTTAAAATAGTTTTTGTACATACTATGTGTTAAAAACGCTTAAAAGGCGATTAGAAGCCATTTCCGGGTTCTATAAAGAAAACTGATATTCTTATTATTCTAGAAGGTCTAAAATAATTTATTTATCATATAAAATCAGTAGCAAAAGGTTTTGGGGTTAAAAACATATGTAAAACTCATTTTATAGCCAAAAAGGGTATATTCGGTATTTACCGAATTAATGCCATAACCTTAGGTTATGAGCAGGTTAAAAATAATTAAAAATCTTTAAAAATCCCAAAATATTATATTACATCAGTGGGTAAAAGTTTTGGTGTCAAAAATTGGGTTCAGATAGGCTTTATGCTAATGACGCCGTTAAATTACAAAAAGGCGTTCTAATTACGCTAATGAGCATAACTCCTAATCTAGACCTCCAACTGATGTGAAAATTTAGGGACATGTTTATAAATCAGTAAAAAAATTATTGTCCTTTCACATATCCAAAATTCTCGTTTTATGGTAAAAAGGGCATATTGGTCAACATTAGGCATTTAACGGAAACTTGCATATTAATTGGATAACTAATGAACCAAGGTGTATAATCACAGAGGGTTATACTAGCATGTAACCTAGTCCAATTAAAGCTCTAAGGCATTTCTAAAACATGCTTAAACGGGTCAGAACTGAAAGTCAAAGCAAAAGTCAAATTATGCGACTTTCGGTTCCGAATCGGGTCTCTACTGCAAATTGTCGGGTTGAACATGTTTAGACATGTTCTTACATTAATTACCAAGTTATATTAATGATCAAACAGGTTGTATGGGTTCTACATTGCTAATTATGCATTAATTTGAAATTAAGCATCCTGTTGACTTTTTAATAACAAGTTTGACCCGACAAATGACCTAGTTAGAGTGGGAATCAGAGGGTGCCCTTTTAAGGGTTTAATGCCCACATAATTACCAACTTATAACTACCTTCAATTCGACTAATCACTGGACCACTAATGATTAATCACTAAGTCAAACGGTAATTACGACGGTTTGACTTTTAAGCTAAAACTAAGTAAAAACTCAATTAAGGAAGGCCAAGCATACTTACAGAAGTCCTATGCACGACTAAGGATGACTTGTGTCTGCTTTGGAGCTCCAGAAGTCTTCAAGAATGCAGATGGAAGGTGTGATCAAATGGTTGCAACAAGAGGGCCTTTTATAGTGCTTTTGATCTCATAGATCATTGACACACAAGCCTAGCAATGGTCATGGATCATCCACAGATGTCCCCTACGTCTAAAAAGCATGTAGGGGTCGCCCATGGAAGAGGAAAATCATTTTTAAGTCGGTTATTGCGCTAAAACAGGCTGCTGTCCCAACTTTTTGTAACTGGGGATCGGACGCGGCCCGCGTAAGATGTTGTTAAGGCTTACGCGGCCCGCTTGAGTCATGTTGTCAGATTCCAATCTTTTCCATTATTGCATACTTGGCTCTTGGTCCTCCGAAAGGGAATTCCACTTTATTTCTTGCATTTTGAGCCCTCCAAATTTACCTATAAGGGCTTCGAGACTTATACCCACTTTGTTAAGTCCTCGGTCACTTCATGTTTACCCGAAAGGTCATAATTTTCAACGTTGACGCTTTAACCCCTAGCATACGAATTTGATCATAACTTTCTCATACGATAACGAAACTTTATGAAATTTTTATCGTGCATTCTAGTGAGCATAATCAATTGTTACAAAGCTTCGAGTTTGCTAAAAGGTCACTCAGAGGTATACTTTAAACATGTTGACACATTTAACCCTTGTAGCTTGTAATCTCTCACTTTCTTTCATATTTAGCTTCGTATGATCCATGATTTATTCGTTTGAAGGTATAAACATCATGTAGGGTTAATTAAAAATATATTTATCCATTGTTGACATTTTGAACCCCTATATTCACATGCTTTCCATGTTTGTCAACTTTAGTCCCTCTAGAGTATTCTTTCACACGTTCAAGCTTATGACACGTGTCAATACATTATAGGACGTGAATTTTCGAGGTGTTACATCCTCACCCCTTTAAAAGAAATCTCGACCTCGAGATTTACTGAAACAAATGAGGGTACTTTTCTTTCATTGTGGACTCCACCTCCCACGTGTACTCGGGACCTCTACGGGCATCCCATTTAACCTTGACGATCGGTACATGCTTCCTTCGAAGCTTCTTAACCTGTCGATCATCGATCGACACAGGTTTTTCCACAAACTTCAACCTCTCTTCTATGTGCACATCTGTATGTGGTATGACCAGTGATTCATCAGCGAAACACTTCTTCAGATTGCAGATGTGGAATACATTGTGAATACCACTGAGCTCTTCAGGTAAGTTTAACTTATAGGCAACTGATCCGACACGTTCGATGACCTCGAATGGTCCTATGTACCTTGGGCTTAATTTGCCTTTCTTACCAAATCGCATCACTCCCTTCCAGGGTGATACTTTAAGCAACACTTTGTCACCTACCTCGAAGTTAAAAGGTTTACGCTTTAGATCTGTGTAGCTTTTCTGCCTATCTCTGGCAGCTTTCAGCCGGTCACGAATCTGGACAATCTTGTCCATCATTTAAAAGACTATTTCGCTCCAACTTCCGCCCAACAAACGGGCGTTCTGCACTTTCTACCGTATAAGGCCTCGAAAGGCGCAGCCTTGATGCTGGTATGGTAGCTATTGTTATACGAGAACTCGATCAATGGCAGGTGGTTATCCCAACTACCACCTAAGTCAATCACACATGCTCGAAGCATGTCTTCCAAGGTTTGGATTGTACGCTCACTCTGGTCGTCCGTCTGAGGATGGTAAGCCGTACTGAAATTTAAGCGCGTGCCCAAAGATTGTTGGAAACTTTTCCAAAAATGTGATGTGTATCTAGTATCTCTGTCAGAGATAATAGACACATGTACGCCATGTAAAGCTACAATCTTATCTACGTATAATTGGGCTAACATGTCGGAGCTATAGGTTTCCTTGATGGGTAGGAAATGAGCTGACTTAGTCAGTCTATCCACTATCACCCATATCGTATCATTTCCTTTCCTTGTTTTTGGCAACTTGGTGATGAAATCCATCGTCACCATTTCCCACTTCCACGTGGGAAGTTCAGGCTGTTGTAGCAAACCCGACGGCTTTTGATATTTAGCTTTGACTTGCGCGCACATCAAACATTTTGCTACATAAGCGACTATAGACTTCTTCAGGTCTATCCACCAAAAATTTGCCTTCAGATCCTGGTACAACTTATCAGCTCCAGGATGAACGAAATATTTAGAACTATGGGCTTCCTGGAGGATAACATCCTGAAGTCCTCCATAAACTGGAACCATATTCGTCCGTTCAATCTCAGAATTCCGTCTTTGCTAAGGGATAACTGCTCCTCAGTTACCCCAAGCTTTTCATTAGGATAGTTAGCTTCCAACACAGCTTCCTTCTGTGCAGCTAACAACCTTTCATTCAAACTGTTCTTTATCTCAATGCTCTTGGCATTGATTCGGATGGGTTTCACCCTTTCCTTTCGACTCAAGGCATCGACGACTACATTCGCTTTGCCAGGATGGTATCTTATTTCACAATCATAATCATTTAAGGTTTCCATCCAACGTCGTTACCTCATGTTCAAATCCTTTTGGTTGAACAGGTGCTGGAGGCTCTTGTGATCAGAATAGATCACACACTTGATACCATATAAATAATGCCTCCATAGCTTCAGTGCAAATACAACGGCACCCAACTCCAAGTCACGGATGGTGTAATTCTTTTCATGCACTTTTAACTGTCGTGAAGCATAGGCAATAACTTTGCCCTTCTGCATAAGCACACACCCCATACTAGTGTGTGATGCGTCACAGTAAACCATGAATTCTTCGGTACCTTCAGGCAATGTAAGTACAGGAGTGTTGCTCAACTTTTGTTTAAGGATATCAAAGGATTCTTGCTGCTTAGGGCCCCAATCGAAATTTATTTTCTTCCTAGTTAAAGAAGTTAGGGGTGCAACAATTCTTGAAAAATTCTCAATGAAACGCCTATAATATCATGCCAATCCCAAGAAACTGCAAATTTCTGTGGGCGTCTTCAGCGCTTTCCAATTCATGACAGCTTCAACCTTAGCGGGATCCACTTGGATACCACGCTCACTAACCACATGTCCAAGGAATTGGACTTCTCGAAGCCAGAATTCACATTTCGAAAATTTGGCGTAAAGCTTCTCCTGTTGAAGTAGTGAAAGAATACATCGAAGATGTTTCTCATGATCAGCTTGGTTCTTCGAGTAGATGAGGATGTCGTCAATGAAGACGATGACAAATTTGTCCAAGTATGGTTTGTAGACGCGATTCATGAGATCCATGAATGCGGTAGGTGCATTAGTGAGTCCAAAAGGCATCACTAGGAACTCGTAATGACCATAACGAGTCCTAAATGCAGTCTTGTGTACATCTTCATCTTTAACCTTCAATTGATGATAGCCTGACCTCAGATCGATCTTAGAGAAGTAACTTGCCCCTTGAAGCTGATCGAACAGATCGTCGATTCTGGGCAATGGGTACCTATTCTTGATAGTGACCTTATTAAGCTCACGGTAATCGATGCACAGACGCATCGATCCATCCTTCTTCTTGACAAATTAGATTGGTGCTCCCCAAGGAGACGAACTAGGTCTAATGAAACCTTTGGCTAGCACTTCATCTAGTTGTGTCCTCAATTCCTTCATCTCTGTTGGTGCCAACCTATAAGGTGCTCTAGCAACAGGTGCTGCTCCAGGGATGATGTCAATTCTGAATTCCACTTGCCTATCTGGTGGTAAACCAGGTAGTTCTTCAGGAAAAACTTCAGGGTATTCAGAAATGACAGGGATGTCTTCCATCTTCGGTTTCGGCTCATCAATAGTCACTTGTGCCATGTAGATGACACTACCCTTTTTCAAACACTTAGAGGCCTTGAGCATTGTCACTTGCTCAGGTAGTCCATACTGGGTATCTCCCTTAATAGTAAGTGATTCACCAGACGGAGTCTTGATCACCACTTGCTTCTTATTGCAGACAATCTGGGCCTGGTTATGAGATAACCAGTCCATTCCCAAAACTATGTCGAAACCGGCTAACTTCAAAGGAAGTAGGGACAAAGGAAAAGAGTGGTTCTTAATGGATATAACACATCCATCTAACACATTTGAGACGGTTTCTACGGTGCCATCTGCTAATTCCACCTCATACTTCACACTTAAGGTTTTAACAGGTAAGTTCAGCAATTTACAAAACTTATTATCTACAAATGATTTATCAGATCCTCAATCAAATAACACTCTCGCATAAACATCATTTATATGGAAGGTACCTGTCATCACATTGTCGTCCTTCAAAGCCTCCCTTGCATCCATCCTGAAGACCCTAGCATTGGTCTTCTTTCCTTCATCAGCTTTCTTTGCATATTTTGGGCAGTTGGACTTGATATGCCCTTTTTCGTTGCAACTGTAGCACGTTGCGTCCTTCAACTTTTTGCAATCCAAGGTCTTGTGTTCCTTGGACTTGCATATCCCACATGCAAAAGTTCTCGACTGTGTCTGCGAATTCGCTTCATATCTGCACTTCCCGAAGTGCTGTTTCTTGCAGATCTTACACTTGGGCTTATCTCCAGATTGATGCCCATCCTTCTTGGATCCTAACCCCTTCCTGTGGTCATTGTTTCCCCTATGCTTCTTATCCGAACGTCGTGAGTTGTCATCCTCACGCTTTCTTTTCTCGGCATCCGTGTTCCTCAGCGATCTCTGTCTGACCGCGTCCAGTGTGAGGGACAAGGATATATCAGCTACAGATCTGAAAGTAGCTGGCCGAGAGGCCTTCACGCTTGCCTTAATCTCTGGGGCTAAACCCCCAATGAAACGAGCTATTCTTTTGGGTTCCGGGGTCACCAGATAAGGAACCAACCTTGACATGGTATTAAAGCTCGTAAGGTAAGCTTGGCAATCCAGATTCTTCATCACCAACGATAGGAAATCAGACTCGATGTTTTCAACCTCATGTTGGGGACAGTAGTTGTCCCTGATGAGGGTAACAAATTGTTCCCATGTCATATTGTACAGTGGAATCTGTGACAACTCGTATTTCCAAACTTATCTACGTGCTTGATGTAACGTATTTTAACTAGGTGTAATTATTTGATATGCTAAATTAATGATATTATATGTGATATATGTTATGTGAACGTATGTATGTATACAAACTAAGCGAGCCCAAACGCACAACACAACCCACTCGCACAAGCCCATTCGGGCTACACTCCTTGCATCCGATCCAAGGGCAGCCCAAGGTTGGGTTCGGCCCACTCCCTCATAAGCATACACACACACCCTTAGAGAGTTTGTCTCTCATTTGTTGCAATTTCATAATATACACACAAACCCTAGCTCTCCTCTCTCTCCCTCACGAAACCGAAGGCAGCCAAACATCCTCTCCATCGAAGTTCATTCTCTTGTTCGGATCAATTCTTGTCCCTTTTCTATTCGGTTAGTATGTTAACTATTGTTTGATGGTTTTATGATGTGTGTTATATACACTCGACATGATTGATGATGTATTGTTATGATTGTTTCGAATCTTATGTGATTAAGCATGGATGAATATAATCGGCTATATATGTATTCGATTCGAATCTGAAGGGTTTGATTTAATATTGATCGATGGTTGTATATTGGTACATGATTGATGATGATGTAAACTATTAATCTTAATGTTCTTAAAAATCGGCTCACATGTATAGTACTATAGATCAACATAGGGTTGTTAGTTATTTGATGTGGTTAATGATTGAGAACCGAATGATTGTAAAATTGGTTGTTATGTTGCTATGCTTTGAATTGTTAGTGTGATGATGATTATAATCAGTTGTATATTCATTCAAACAATAATAGTTCCATGTGCAATTCTTTAATGGCTGACATATACTAAATGTTGTTACACATGATTCTGACAATTAAATCACCAAACTCACATGCAAGTATCATATAATATTCAGATGTTTATGGCTGACAACACTTGGTTTGGTGGATGGTAACCTATTCCTTTTAAATACATAGACCTTAGGTGACCTTTTTTTGACTTTGATAAAAAGAATGGATGTGATGGCTTCCTGCATTGAAATGATGATTGTTGTTATGATTGTTTATGATTAGAGTTCACATGAATTGTTGATGATTACTTGGTTTGATCGAACAATTGTTAGGATGGAAACTGTTAATTGAAAATTGTAAATAAAGAAACAATTAAATGATTGTAACTGATAAACACAAATATCGGATGTGGTAAACTGGTCGCACAAGACCCCTAGTCGCACAATGGGTCCATTCGCACAAGTCTTGTCAGTCGCACAAGGCTTGCTGGATCGCACAAGATGTAATGTGTTTAACTGTTGGGCCTCACACCGTGCCAGTCGGACGGGCGTGTACTAATGGACTATGGGCAAAGGGTCAATGCTGATAGACATTGACTTAGGGCACATATTATATTTTCGTAGCAGTCGATATGCGTGGTCTTGTAACACATGGGAAGCCCCCACTAATCATCGCACGCATGCCTGGACTGGCAGCAAGGATTAACGCGATACATGGTTTACAAAACGAATATATACGATTTATGAAATGAATACTTTAACCAAACAACTACCTGTGAACTCGCTCAACTTTGTTGTTGATTCATTGCTACATGCCTTGCAGGTCATTAGGTAGCCATGGAGCTTGCACAGGGAGGAACGGTTGTTGTGGAACATGGACAGTGGTGTGCCATGTTAAACCTTTGGATATTTAAACTACATTTTGGTTTTACACGTTATGCTTCCGCTAAACACTTAACTATGCTTTGGTTTTTGAACACCTTTCATATTGGTTGGTTGAATTATGTTTACTTACATGCTTGTTCAATATGATTGGTGGCTTGATCCTGGTCAGTCACGCCTCCAAGCGATGATACTCCGCGTGTGGATTTTGGGGGTGTGACAGATTGGTATCAGAGCCATTGGTTATAGAGAACTCGGTTTTAATAAAGGGAAAACGTTTTTATTAAAACCAGACTATAACCAGAACAGTGCTCAACGATCCACAACGACGCTTCGCTCCACGTGCAAGACTCAACATTTTAGGTAATATGGTATATGTTTTATTGCCTACTTGCTAGAATTACATAGAACTTAGCTCATCGTATGCTTAGACGCACATAACCCCTATTGCTTGAGAACACTTGTGTGCTCACTCTCTTCTGTCATCGCACTATTCGCGAACTTCTTTCACTCATGTTCTCCTTGATATTAATAGTAGATGCGTTAACCTAACTCAAGCCTAGTTGGCGGCTTCGATCACTGAACAAGTTACTGCAGCACTCGCAGCTGCCCAGGCAGGAGGTGTAACCTGCCATCACCACTTACCCTAGGATCTTTAGATCCTACTCTCGTAAACCAACACTCGTGCTTCGGTATGTTTACTCTTACGCACACGACAGGTCAACACGCTCAGCCACCTGTTTGCACCTTCAAAACTTTCGTGGACTGTCGTCCTACTACTTTCAGTGGCACGGAAGGAGCAGTTGGACTCCTCCATTGGTTTGAAAAGCTCGAGTCCTTTTTTGAGATGTGTGAATGCCCTGAGGCTCGCAGGGTGAAGTACGCCACTGGTACTCTAGAAGGCATTGCGCTGACTTGGTGGAAGGCGCAAGTTCAGATGATAGGGTTGGCAGTTGCTAACGCCACACCCTAGAACGATTTCAAGGAACTAATCAAGCAAGACTACTGTACACGTGATGACATCCACAAGTTAGAAGTCGAGTTCTATAACCTGAAGATGACAAGGTCAGAGATAGAAGCGTACACGAAACGATCCAACGAACTGACAGTGTATGTCCAACAATGGTGGATCCTCTCATCAAGCGCATTGAGTTGTACCTCAAAGGCTTAGTACCAGAGATTCAAAGTCATGTGACATAGGCCAACCTTGCAACCATTCAGGATATTACTCGTCTTGCTCAACGTCTCTCAGATCAGGCGATAGGACAGAACAAACTGCCGAAGCATATTAATGCTGCTACAACTACTTCGGATGCTCCCAGTGACAACAAACGCAAGTGGAATGGAAATTCGAGCAAGGGTTCCACTTCGGTTCAGTCTCGGTCGCAGCAGCGAAAAACGGATGAGTACAGGGGCCCCAGTCAGCAGTCTTTTGGTATTTGAAGTCAGGGTGGATACAAGGGAAACCACCCTAAGTGCTATCGATGTAATTTACACCACAACGGGTCGTGCAACAAAGATCGTTGTCAGAGATGCAACAAGCTTGGTCATGGAGCCAAAGATTTTAGAATCTCACGTCCTGCAAACCAAAACCGTCAACATTAGCCACAAGCTCCACAGTATCAACAGTAACAACAGGGTAACAAGGGATGCTATCAGGGCGATGCTTAAGGTCACTTCAAGAGACACTGCCCACAGTTGAACCAGAACCAGAATCGGAACCCCAACCAAGGAAACGGGAATAATAATGGAGGCAGCAACGGGAGTAATGACGACGGCAATGGTGCCAGGGGTCGAGTCTTCGTGATTGGTCGGGGTAATGCTAGGAATGACCCCAACGTTGTGATGGTTTCGACATCGTTATTGGTATGGATTGGCTACCTCAATATTGAGCAGAGGTTCTCTGCAATGAGAAGGTCGTTCGTGTTTCTCGTACAGGTGATGAACCTATTACGATTCGTGGCGACAAGAGTGGTGCTGTGGTGAGCATCATCTCTTTCCTTAAGGCCCAGAAATGTTGGAGAAAGGGCCACACTGCCATTTTGGCTCTTGTTACTGACACCTCGAAGAAAGAGAAGAATATAGAAGATTTTCCGATTGTACGCGACTACCCTGAGGTATTCCCTGAGGAATTGCCTGGTCTCCCGCCTCATAGGCAAGTCGAGTTTCAAATCGAGCTAGCTCCTGGAGCAGCGCTCATAGCTCGTGCACCGTATCGCTTAGCTCCATCAGAGTTGAAAGAGTTATCTACGCAACTACAAGAACTCTTGGATAAGGGTTTTATTCGTCCTAGCTCTTCTCCCTGGGAAGCTCCAGTGCTATTCGTGAAGAAGAAAGACGGTACGTTCAGAATGTGCATCGACTACCGTGAGCTGAACAAGGTGACTGTGAAGAATCGATATCCTCTTCCACGCATTGACGACCTATTCGACCAACTGCAAGGGTCGAGCTACTATTCAAAGATTGATTTGAGATCAGGATATCACCAGCTGAGAGTCCGAGAAGAGGACGTCTCCAAAACAGCCTTCAGAACTCGATATGGACATTATGAGTTTTTGGCCATGCCGTTTGGGCTAACAAACGCACCGGCGGTCTTCATGGACTTGATGAATCGCGTGTGCAAGCCGTACCTAGACAAGTTCGTTATAGTTTTCATCGATGACATCCTGATCTATTCTAAGAGTCAGGAGAAACACGAGCAGCATCTACGACTCATTTTGGAACTCCTTCAAACAGAACAGCTGTACGCCAAGTTTTCTAAATTTGACTTCTGGCTTCGTGAAGTCCATTTCTTAGGCCATGTAGTGAACAAGGATGGGATTCACGTTGATCCATCCAAGGTAGATTCTATCAAGAGCCGGCCTGCACCTCGTACACCAACGGAAATTCGCAAATTCTTGGGATTGGCAGGCTACTACAGGAGGTTCATTAAGGATTTTTCTAAGACTGCTCAGCCTCTTACTTCACTAACGCAGAAGGGCGTTGTTTATCGTTGGGCAAATGCACAGGAGTTAGCGTTTCAGCACTTAAAGGATAGACTTTGTAGTGCACCTATCCTTTCATTGCCAGAGGGCACAGACGACTTCGTGGTCTACTGTGACGCATCTATTCTGGGTCTTGGCTGCGTGTTGATGCAGCGGGATAAAGTTATAGCCTACGCCTCACGCCAACTCAAAGTTCACGAAAAGAACTACACTACACACGACTTAGAGCTGGGAGCGGTTGTTTTTGCACTTAAGATATGGAGACACTACCTGTATGGTACCAAATGCGCTATCTACACTGATCACAGGAGCCTCGAGCATATCTTCAAACAGAAGGAACTGAATATGCGACAACGACGATTGGTCGAACTGCTGAATGACTACGAATGCTCGATCAGGTACCACCCGGGCAAAGCTAATGTTGTGGCTGACGCCCCCAGTCGAAAGGACACTGCGCCCAAGCGCGTACGAGCTTTACAACTTACTATACAGTCTAGCCTTCCTTCTCAAATACGAAATGCTCAGGTAGAAGCATTGAAACCAGAAAACGTCAGGGCTACAGCCCTACGCGGCTCAAGGCAACGCATAGAACAGAAGGAAAACGGTGCTTACTACATAACAGGACGCATTTGGGTCCCACTTTATGGCAACCTACGAGAGTTTGTGATGGATGAGGCACACAAATCTCGCTACTCGGTACATCCTGGTTCAGATAAGATGTACCACGATATCAAAACTACATATTGGTGGCATAGCATGAAGGCCCACATAGCAACTTACGTTACCAAGTGCTTGACTTGTGCGAGAGTCAAGGCGGAGTACCAGAAACCTTCAGGCCCACTTCAACAACCAAAGATACCACAATGGAAATGGGAGCAAATTTCCATGGATTTTGTTACTAGCCTGCCTAGATCTCAACGTGGTAACGATACTATTTGAGTGATCGTGGATCGACTCACAAAGTCTGCTCACTTCTTGGCAATCAAAGAAACGGATAAGTTCTCCGCACTAGCAGACGTATATCTTAAAGAAGTTGTCTCGAGGCACAGAGTGCCTACCCCTATTATCTCGGATCGAGATGCACGTTTTACATCAGAACTGTGGCAAGCAATGCACAAGTCCTTTGGCTCAAGGTTAGATATGAGCACAGCTTATCACCCGCAAACGGATGGGCAGTCGGAACGTACCATCCAGACCCGTGAAGACATGCTTAGGGCATGTATGATTGACTTTGGCAACGGCTAGGAAAAGCATCTGCCACTTCTGGAATTTTCGTACAATAACAGCTACCACACCAGCATTAAAGCTGCTCCGTTTGAGGCATTGTAAGGGCGTAAATGCCGGTCACCTCTTTGTTGGGCAGAGGTGGGAGATAGTCAGATCACTGGTCCAGAACTTGTGGTAGACACAACAGAACGAATTGCTCAAATACGACAACGAATGGCGGCAACTCGTGACCGTCAGAAAGCATACGCCGATATGGGCAGGAAACCACTCGAGTTCCAAGTTGGGGATCGAGTACTACTCAAAGTTTCACCCTGGAAGGGTGTGATTCGTTTTGGCAAACGAGGCAAGCTCAATCCGCGATATGTCGGACCGTTCGAAATCATTGAGAAAATAGGCAGGGTGGCCTACAAACTAAACCTACCCGCAGAACTCAGTGCAGTTCACAATGTCCTTCACGTGACGAATCTGAAGAAGTGTCTGTCAGATGAGACCCTCATAGTTCCTTTGAAGGAGCTCACGATCGACGAGCAGTTACGATTCGTCAAGGAACCTGTTGAAATCACGGACCGGGATGTTAAGGTCCTCAAGCGTACTAGAATACCTCTCGTTCGAGTTCGTTGGAACTCACGTCGCGGCCCAGAGTTCACCTGGGAACGCGAAAATCAGATGAAACAAAAGTATCCCCAACTGTTCGCAAACGGTACAACTACTACTGAGGCTGAAGCTACAGAATTTCGGGACGAAATTCCAGATCAACGGGGGGAGGATGTGACACCCCAGGAAAACCAGGAAAACCATGCAACTTAACTAGCTACCTCAGTGAGTACGTGCTAAATTTCGGGACGAAATTTCTTTCAACTTGGGGATAATGTGACAACTCGTATTTCCGAACTTATCTACGTGCTTGATGTAACGTATTTGAACTAGGTGTAATTATTTGATATGCTGAATTAATGAGATTATATGTGATATATGTTATGTGAACGTATGTATGTATACAAACTAAGCGAGCCCAAACGCACAACACAACCCACTCGCACAAGCCCATTCGGGCTACACTCCTTGCATCCGATCCAAGGGCAGCCCAAGGTTGGGTTCGGCCCACTCCCTCATACGCATACACACACACCCTTAGAGAGTTTGTCTCTCATTTGTTGCAATTTCATAATATACACACAAACCCTAGCTCTCCTCTCTCTACCTCACGAAACCGAAGGCAGCCAAACATCCTCTTCATCGAAGTTCATTCTCTTGTTCGGATCAATTCTTGTCCCTTTTCTATTCGGTTAGTATGTTAACTATTGTTTGATGGTTTTATGATGTGTGTTATATACACTCGACATGATTGATGATGTATTGTTATGATTGTTTCGAATCTTATGTGATTAAGCATGGATGAATATAATCGACTATATATGTATTCGATTCGAATCTGAAGGGTTTGATTTAATATTGATCGATGGTTGTATATTGGTACATGATTGATGATGATGTAAACTATTAATCTTAATGTTCTTAAAAATCGGCTCACATGTATAGTACTATAGATCAACATAGGGTTGTTAGTTATTTGATGTGGTTAATGATTGAGAACCGAATGATTGTAAAATTGGCTGTTATGTTGCTATGCTTTGAATTGTTAGTGTGATGATGATTATAATCAGTTGTATATTCATTCAAACAATAATAGTTCCATGTGCAATTCTTTAATGGCTGACATATACTAAATGTTGTTACTCATGATTCTGACAATTAAATCACCAAACTCACATGCAAGTATCATATAATATTCAGATGTTTATGGCTGACAACACTTGGTTTGGTGGATGGTAACCTATTCCTTTTAAATACATAGACCTTAGGTGACCTTTTTTTTTACTTTGATAAAAAGAATGGATGTGATGGCTTCCTGCATTGAAATGATGATTGTTGTTATGATTGTTTATGATTAGAGTTCACAGGAATTGTTGATGATTACTTGGTTTGATCGAACAATTGTTAGGATGGAAACTGTTAATTGAAAATTGTAAATAAAGAAACAATTAAATGATTGTAACTGATTAACACAAATATCGGATGTGGTAAACTGGTCGCACAAGACCCCTAGTCGCACAAGGGGTCCATTCGCACAAGTCTTGTCAGTCGCACAAGGCTTGCTGGATCGCACAAGATGTAATGTGTTTAACTGTTGGGCCTCAAAGCCCAAAATGAGTCGCACAATATGATCCAAGCCGCACAAGATGCATGAATCGTACATGTTGGATTATTTGTTTAGTGTTTGGGCCGTACATGTTGGGCCGGGTGTATTGCCGAATCGCACAAGAATTGTTATTAGGGCCGTGTACATGTTATGGTTTAGTTTGGGGTTTCTTGACATATGGGCCGGGTTTGAGTGGGCACCAGCAGATAACTCGCACAAGACCATTAAGCTTGTGCGAGCCCAATCTTGAATATGTTATAACTGTTAACGTGATGTTGCATGTTACCATGATCCGTATGTGTTTCTTATGTGCTATCTATGTGATGCTTGTATGCACTACTTGAAACCAAAACCTGACTTGTATTGGTAACCATGTTAGGACATGGTTGACCACTAGCTGCTAGACTTGACCTTTCTGTGTATCTGCCGAGCAAACCAAGGTGAGTTCACACTAGCCAAGGCATGGGATTCCCAGGGGATTGGGAATGGGATTGAATAACTACTCGTACAACTATTAAACAAATTATTACTGTCCTCGGTTGAAGGGCACGTACGTAAAACCTACGTACATATATACTTACTACTGTCCTCGGAATGAAGGGCACGTACGTAAAGCCTACGTACACGATCTTAAGACCATCACCTCTATCAAAGGAAGTCCCTCAATTATCAACTTAATCGCCGAGGCCTAGGGCGAGCGGGTCATTAGTTAATAGCGCAATTAGGTTTAACAAACCTCACACCGTGCCAGTCGGACGGGCCTGTACTAATGGACTATGGGCAAAGGGTCAATGCTGATAGACATTGACTTAGGGCACATATTATATTTTCGTAGCAGTCGATACGCGTGGTCTTGTAACACATGGGAAGCCCCCACTAATCATCGCACGCAAGCCTGGACTGGCAGCAAGGATTAACGCGATACATGGTTTACAAAACGAATATATACGATTTATGAAATGAATACTTTAACCAAACAACTACCTGTGAACTCGCTCAACTTTGTTGTTGATTCGTTGCTACATGCCTTGCAGGTCATTAGGTACCCATGGAGCTTGCACAGGGAGGAACGGTTGTTGTGGAACATGGACAATGGTGTGCCATGTTAAACCTTTGGATATTTAAACTACATTTTGGTTTTACATGTTATGCTTCGGCTAAACACTTAACTATGCTTTGGTTTTTGAACACCTTTCATATTGGTTGGTTGAATTATGTTTACTTACATGCTTGTTCAATATGATTGGTGGCTTGATCCTGGTCAGTCACGCCTCCAAGCGGTGATACTCCGCGTGTGGATTTTGGGGGTGTGACAGAATATTTCCAGTAGCTTGAATCAACGATCTCCACCAGGCTCAGGCCTCACCTTTGAACGATTGAGACACAAACTTTACCACATCTCTATCAGCGAACCCGCTGATATCCACCAGTGTGTCCATCTCATCCAACCATGTCATGCAATCTATTGCCCCTTTTTCCCTAGTGAAATCCCCGGGTTTGCATGACACAAAGTATTTGTAGGAGCAACCCTTATCACAGGGTCCTTGATTCAGTATGATCCTTTGAGATGGGACACTTTGATGGTTTGAAGAGTGACGATCGTCATCGTCTTTCTTGGGTTCTTCCTTCTTGGATGGTGGCTTGCTGTGAGCCTCAGAATGAGTCTTAGGCTTTGAACGGGGTACTGATTGGGTTCTGCTTCGAGTACCACTTGTTTCACTATACTGCCTATCCAAGGCTTTTGTGACGGCATTGTCGATTAATGCCTGGAGTTCAGCACCAGACACATTGAATCTGGTGGTGTCATTATTCTCCTTTGGCTGACTATTGATTTCATCAGAGTCCGCCATGTATCTTGAATTGTTACATAAGATATCGACAATAATTTATTTTGGGAGTTTATTATGGAATTGTCTTTTAGGGAAATTCATTAACCATGGTAAACATAGACCATATTTGGTTAATTTGTTACTCATATTTATTTAGGATTTTTATTATAGTTTATCCTAATTATCAAATAATAACAGTGTTATTAGCAGAAAAGGCCTAGTCACAGGGACATTTTTAAATCATAAGCCATGATTTCGGAGAATCAAGGCATTAAGGTTTGAACATAGTTCATTACCTTTCTCTGATAGGGAGTCGTAGACTACTACTGTCTTTTGTCTTATATGACAATGAGTATGGCCCGTAGGCACTATATTACCAATGTATGGTCAAAATATGTTCATCTTAATTGATGATTTAAACCCATGATTTATAGATCATTAAGTTAGGTTAGGAATCTTTTGAAGAATCCTTATATAAGAATGACGTGTGTGATTTTAACGAATCATGTCTGCCAGGAGCGTTAACATGTTTTCAGATGTTAACAGGGATCCGAATCTTTTCAACAGGTCTTACCATCTTGGCCAAGTCTTATAATGACATGTAAGCTAGGTTATACCTTTGAGATTCTTATTCAATATATAATAGGCAGATCATTTTAAAAAAGGATGATTTTTATTTATTTATTTCATGTAATATATTTATGCATATAATGGCAAAAATGAAATTTATAAACTTAACATTCCAATAATCATAAAAAATACACACTGCCCTAAACGGGTCTTTCAACATAACAACTTGCCCACGCAGGGGCTTAACCATACAAACATACCCATACAAGGGTCAACAGAAAGACATGCCCACGCAGGGGCAGAATACAAGAAGTCATACGGCTAAAAAGACGAGTCCACGTAGGGACTAAATACACAAATACACAAATAAACGTCCACACAGGGACTGATTGAAATAGATAATACAACAACACATGCAGGGATTTAATGATCCCTTTTCTTCTTCTCCTTTTAGCAAGCTTGCTAAACCTTTGAGGAAACCTTGTCGTTCCCTGCGATCTCTGTGAAAATCTCGCTTGACATGGTCCAATCTTTGAAGAATTTCTTCCCGTTCTGGCGGGAAAAACCGTGGCGGCTGCGATTGTTGTCGAATCGGTGGTCGAGCTGGTACTTGATATCCATGAGTTGGATATCCTACTCCCCAAGGAGCTCCATACGGTCCTTCAGGGTGAAGGGCGAGGTAGTTTGATGCCACTTGGTAAGGGTCTTCAGCATAGTTATAATGGGTGTGAGCCGGCTGCTCAAACGGATTGTAACCATTGAACCGGCGTACGCAGGGATCGGGTTATCAAATCCTATCGGTGGCGGCTGTGGTGCAACTGGTGCAGAACTCACCTCAGGAATTGGGTTTGAGGGCCCACCCATCTGTGGGTCTTCCTGTAGTGGCGGGTAGTGGCTGCCACTAGAGTGTCGAGGGGTGCTAAAGTGGAAATCCCCTGCTCGTAAAGACATATGTGCGCCCGTTCTCCTACGCCTTGGTGGTTCTGGAGGTGCTTGATGAACTGGTGGCGGTGGAGGCGGTGACTTGACTGCCACGAATCGTGAATCCCCAGAGGGATCCTGCTGTTGCTGCTGCTGGTGAGGTGATGAATGGTGTGAAGGTGTGAAGTACCATTCGTGTTGGTTAAACCTCGCTTGATAACTATCTGGACCACCGTAGGGTGATCTGTGGAAAGAAGATCCATACGAGATCTCGATGGGATGGTTGGGGGTACCGCCTGCAGGTTCGACGTGATCCGTGTCCTCATCCATGTCCATAGCATTGTCTTCCGATAAGTGGTCCTCCGGTCCCAATGGGTTAAAACCCACTGGTTCTTGAATATAATTTGCCGGGTTGAACCGGACCTGAAAAATAGGAGTGGGGTTACCAAAGGAATTGTGCGAAAGAGATCGCTGAGGTGGTATATATGAAGGTTGCGGGTTATCGGGCTCGTTTTCTGACTGTGGCCCATAGGAGTTACGATAGGGAGGCGTTGAACTGTGCGAGACAGATCGTCTGGCGGGCTCAAAAAGGTTCCTCCTGTTTCCTTGCGGATCGGCACTTGCAGTCGTAAAAGGAGTTCGCCAGTGCGAAGGCCCGGCTTCGTGATCGTTGGGGTCGCTCATCGGCCCCTTTCCTCGTCCTCCTCTCCTCATTCTTGGTGCCATATTTCTGTCAATAAGAACAAAGATAACAACAAGAATATATAAAATAGAAGACAAAGTTAAAAATTTAAAACAAATTTGGATTGTTCCTATGTTCTCTATCTAGACTCAAAATTTTTTTAATGTGCAATTGTGTAACTGAGATTAAGCAAAAAAGGCTACTGTTTAATTCACTCAGCTTCGGCTCTGATACCAACCTGTCACACCCCGATATTTCCACGTATTACCGGTGGGCCCGGTGGGGGAGTATCGTGACGTGGTTGGTAACATTACAGTCAAACAACACAATATTTAATATGCACAGCGGAAGCAAAAGAAAGATATATTTCAACTGAATATAATTGTAATATCAAGTATCACAAATAGTTGAAAATAATCCACAGGTGGATAAAAATAAATAGGAAACATTGTTCAACAGTTTTGACATCCAAGCTGGCGAGACTTATTGTGGACGCTAGGAGAAAGCCAGCCTAGTTCGCGTAGTACCTGTACTTAACCTTTTTGGGAAAATACGTCAGTTTACACTGGTAAATACATTCAACCGACTCATTTTGAAAAGTTAACAAAATTGATTTGAGTGCACGTGGCACAAACTTTTATAACTTGGGATAATTATTTAAACATATAAACTTGTAAAAGGATTACATGTTCCTTATGCGTTCAGTAGCCCGGTTTGTGCCAGGTTAAAGATCAATAGACACACCATATTATTTATTTTGGCACTGACGGGTGTACGCCTACACCTCGCGCTTAGGTCGTGGCCATTTCGTAAAATGATGCCAAGGATATCCGGGACATGGTCATTAACCTCCCAAAGGCGTTAAGCAAACAAAACATATTTTAAACGGGTCATCTCGATAATACTTAACCACCAACCGATTAAGGTCGAATGCCTGACCAAGCGGTATTATATATACCGTATCCCAAGCCCGTATAAGGGAAAATAAGTTAAAAGTATTTACCTTTGCAAGTATAAATCACAATTAGCAAATGCGGGTAGCTTTTACCGGGTCTCCTATTCTGGAACAAAGGTTTATAATAACCTATTAGAATCCTAACGGTCTTTAGTTAAGCTTAAGCTTAGACCGATTAGTTTTAAGGAATGATACGGTTCGAACGCGTGATTAAGCGAAGACCGGAATAGAATGTGATTTAGACCCGACAAGTTTGAAGACTTGTCTTATATGGGTAATCTAAACACATTCTGGATTTTGAGATAAAAACGATAAGGTTTGACCCGTTTCTGCCAATTTATGTAAACTAGTTACATAAACTGAACCAAACGCGAAGAATGCGTAACGGGTAACCATAAGAGCCATATACAGGTTTCTTAAGTTAATATGCCTCAAATATGTTGTGACATCAGTAAGATATATTTTATTATGCCCGAAACGAATTTAAACTCAAACTATGCCCCGTAGGGGTATTTTGGTCATTTATAAGGTTATAAAAGAGTTTGAACAATATTCTGAGTTACAGGTCTGATGTAATCAGTAAAATACTTAATTTGATAAGTTATAACAGTAGGGTATTGCATATATGTGACAATTATCAATTATAACCAAACTATGCACTGTAGGGGCATTTTGGTAAGTTCACATAAGCTTAAAAGGTCAAAATCGGAAATCTGAGTTTAACAACTTTTGCTTACTGTTAAAACATTATAATTTACCTAAGATATCAGTAGGTATCAACCCTTATATGTTTAAAACTAGTCGTTTACCCGCGCGATGCGGCGGGAAACATATCACTAAGGTTGGTGAGTGTAGGGCTATGTACGGGGATGTAGTTTCTGATGTGGCGCGCGACGACGATGGTTGCAATGTAGCAGAATGTGAGGGTCGGTTGCGGCCTTCTTCAGCGACAGAAAATCAGCGGTGTGCGGCGATTGGTGGTTTCGTGATGGCGTTTGGTGGTGATTGTGCGACGGCCGGTTACCGGTTTTAGGAGAAAACAAAAACAAATTGTGTGATTCTTGTTATGTTATGAGGGGTTTTAAAGATGTGGGTAAATCAACGGTTTTGAATGATGAATCGTATCCTCAGTTACAATAAGGCCTTCGGCAGTGGCGAAGCTTGATGTTTTTGACTGGGGGTTCGAAAACGTATATACCAAAAAAGTTCTATACGAAAACGTATTTAAACAATAAATATTTTTCTCAAAAATATCAAAAGTAGATTTATCCACAACCTTATTAACAATAATGATATCAGACGCTAAATGTATCGGTTTATACACAAGAAGAATTTGTACACATCCATATACCTTAATTCAATCTCGTTTTCATATTAGTGGGTTGAAATAGTATTTCCACCTCTACCTGTGATCTGCTCACAAAGAAGTAATATTAATTTAAAAAAAGAAAACACTAATATCTGCATGATGCGTCGGAGGCAACTATGTAAATAACATTTATTTCAATATAAGTATGTAACTTTGCTAGCAAAAAAAAAAAAAAAAAAAAAAAAAAAAAAAAAAAAAAAACAGTAACATAACATGTTAACAAACCTCAATTCTTATGGTATGAAATGATAATATCTAAAGAAAGATTCTCCAAATAAGTTTTAACAACAAATATGCTACAAGTGATGTCAATGTGGTTGATCACAAAGGCTTCAACCACTAAACCATCTGTCGGGGAAGATCAACCTCCTGTCGGGCAAGCTCCACCACCATAGCCATCAAAGAACTTGTTAGAGGCGCACATTCTCACTCATTCCCTATCAAATACAACAAAACAATGTGCTAATTATCCAAAACATTTAAACAATCTTCGAATTATAACATTCACAATGTAGGAATGGGTCAGACGGATTAGGTAATGTGTTGAACCGTTTAAAGCTTCAAGTTTTCTATAAATAATAGCCGAAATTGACACCTCTAAACTTACATAGGAGAATTACAAGCCAAAATATGAAATCCATCTCCAAATACTTCAAGCCATATTATTTGCAATCCCATCTCCAAAAGATTGAAAAATGTGGTTTGACCAAAATTTACCTAAGTTAACTAATATTTTTTAATGGAGTTGGTTGTTTGGAAAAAATGGGAAAAATGGCAAAAGTCATGGACTAAAATGGCAAAAAATAAAACTATTTGGACTAAAATGGCAAGAAAAAAACTATTTGAACTAAAGTGCCAATTTTGGTCAAACCTCAGGGACTAAAATGGCAATTTACTCTAAAACTATAAATCCACTTTCAAACTCTATGTGACATTATGAACTAAAACTATAGCTACCCCGTAACAAATTTCTGTCAAAAAGATAGCGCTATGGTCAAACAAGTTTTCATATATGCGGCAACCAAGTTCTACATCAAAAGCCTCTTGTTCAACGATTTTTACAATCAATCAAAGTTATCACACCATTTATGTAAATCAAAAGAAAAGAAAGAAATGTTTTCATACTTTATCCACCCATTTATGTAAATCAAAGTTATCACACCATCTTGTTCAACTTGCACTAAGAATTTGTATACATCCATATACCTTAATTCAATCTCGTTTTCATATTAGTGGGTTGAAATAGTATTTCCACCTCTACCTGTGATCTGCTCACAAAGAAGTAATATTAATTTAAAAAAAGAAAACACTGATATCTGCATGATGCGTCGGAGGCAACTATGTAAATAACATTTATTTCATTATAAGTATGTAACTTTGCTAGCAAAAAAAAAAAAAAAACAAGCAAACAAACAGTAACATAACATGTTAACAAACCTCAATTCTTATGGTATGAAATGATAATATCTAAAGAAAGATTCTCCAAATAAGTTTTAACAACAAATATGCTACAAGTGATGTCAATGTGGTTGATCACAAAGGCTTCAACCACTAAACCATCTGTCGGGGAAGATCAACCTCGTGTCGGGCAAGCTCCACCACCATAGCCATCAAAGAACTTGTTAGAGGCGCACATTCTCACTCATTCCCTATCAAATACAACAAAACAATGTGCTAATTATCCAAAACATTTAAACAATCTTCGAATTATAACATTCACAATGTAGGAATGGGTCAGACGGATTAGGTAATGGGTTGAACCGTTTAAAGCTTCAAGTTTTCTATAAATAATAGCCGAAATTGACACCTCTAAACTTACATAGGAGAATTACAAGCCAAAATATGAAATCCATCTCCAAATACTTCAAGCCATATTATTTGCAATCCCATCTCCAAAAGATTGAAAAATGTGGTTTGACCAAAATTTACCTAAGTTAACTAATATTTTTTAATGGAGTTGGTTGTTTGGAAAAAATGGCAAAAGTCATGGACTAAAATGGCAAAAAATAAAACTATTTGGACTAAAATGGCAAGAAAAAAAACTATTTGAACTAAAGTGCCAATTTTAGTCAAACCTCAGGGACTAAAATGGCAATTTACTCTAAAACTATAAATCCACTTTCAAACTCTATGTGACATTATGAACTAAAACTATAGCTACCCCGTAACAAATTTCTGTCAAAAAGATAGCGCTATGGTCAAACAAGTTTTCATATACACGGCAACCAAGTTCTACATCAAAAGCCTCTTGTTCGACGATTTTTACAATCAATCAAAGTTATCACACCATTTATGTAAATCAAAAGAAAAGAAAGAAATGTTGTCATACTTTATCCACCCATTTATGTAAATCAAATTTATCACACCATCTTGTTCAACTTGCACTAAAAATTACATGGTTTAACCCAACCCTTTATCCCCCCCCCCCCCACAAATTTTACCACTACTAAACCTAAATAAAATCAACCAACTTATACATGACCAATGACTAACCAACACTCAACACTAATAAAAATGAAAACTTGTAGGTCTTGCAACTGAAACAATCTTCCCCATCATTATACAAAGATCACAATCTATATAGATGAAGCATAACTGCAGATGTTAAACAGGAACAACCAACATCAATATAAGGCTTCAAATCGTCAGGTTGAAGATCCTCCATAACGGCGCACAAGAATAGCCCGATACACGGTGCCAACATGTAGGAAAAAGATAAGGGCTATAATGACATTATCCAATAGAGCAAGTACTCCAAACAATGCTGTCAAAAATCAAAATAACCAGCATTTTATAAAACATATATTTGAGTTGCTATATTGTGAAGCGGGCTTGAAGCAATGTACCTTCGGGTGCCGCCGTATTAGTGTGAGAGTGGATTTACTGTTTACGTGGAAGTCAAAAAGGGTGCCGCCGTCCCCGAGAACAATTCGGTTGAAGATCCGCATCTGCTCATCAACAGAAATACCAACCTTAATCTTGATCATCGCTTTCAGAGGAAATGGTGTCTGTTGGCTTTACTTCAAGAGAACAGGTTATCCTTCGAGGTTCTTGATGGATATATTCATGGAAGCGCTTGACTTAACTGGAACAAAATATCAAACCAAGCTTTTTTACCTCACCAACAAAAATAAATAAAAAAATCTCAACATTACACATACAGTTGAAGTCAGATCATTACTTCTTGAATTTAAAATTAACATGGATTGGACCGCAAAACTTAAAAAACCTCCACAAATTTCTCTACATTACACACCAAAACAACTTAAAAGGCATCAATATAGGTCAAGAATAAACAATGAAGCATAAAGACTGAAGCAATCTGAAAAAAAAAACCACTAAATTAAACAGGAGCAAAAAAAAAAAAAGAACCAGCAGATTCAATGAAAGACAACAAGGTGGTTTACACTTATTTATTAGCCTCAGGATTGTAGTTATATGTTTAGTTGATCATCATGCCAGATAAAGTAGCCATGATTCAATTTTTTTACCAGATACACAAACATTGACGATGATAGGAAGAATCGTTACTGTTTCTCACTTTCTCTTACCATAACATCAGTAATCTAACTTATCATATATAACTCGCCTAAAACAACAAAACTTATCATCCTGAAGACACATCGCAGTTATTGCAACCATATGGTGCACCGTACGAAAATCGACCACGCAATAAAGGGTCCAGCAATTGAACATACAACTTATAATCAAACTATACCATCTTCACAGCAGCTACCATCTTCGGCTCGTTTGCACCCTTACGTGCAGAAGGTCCCTGCAGTTCGAAAGTCCAATTGCATGCATCAGATCAGCATGTATAAAAAAAAGTGGAGCTAGGGTATCCCGTGTGTCCACGAAGATTTAACAGCAAAAATAAAAACGAAAAAAAGGCTTTAATGATTGTTTTTCTAAACAAATCTAATGGTTACCTCTACAACATGCGTTAACTCCCTCAAAAGCTGCAAGTCACCAGTTTCACTCCCCTAAACCCATTCCTAGTAAATGACAGTTGAACTAATTCATTAATAATCTAATATAGTGATAAAAATAGTTTGAAGAATCAAAGATATGAGACCTATTATGAAAAGAACGCATAATAAAATGAACAATTACAGCTGCAAGATAGTGCTTGTGGTTTGGTGTCAACAACCAGAAAGCAGTTACCTACGCTGCTTGTGGCGAAACCATAGAGGCCGTCACCACCAGATGATGCATCTCGCCACCAGCCGTTTCACGATTTTGTTGACCACCTGTCATTTCACTTTTTGTTCATGACCGCCACGTGTACCCTCTGCTGACATGCAGTCCAGATGATGCATCTCGCCACCCGGTGGGTGCATATATGAAAATATGCTTTCTGATCTAGACTGGAACCCTTCCCTGGTTTAAAAAGAGCCATATCATTCATCAAACGACAGTAACAAAAAAATCACAATACACTTATCCAGAAGTATTTAACAAGAGCTGGGAATTTTGATTGGTTTATGGGTAAATGGGTCAACTCCGGCTATACCTCATATGGTATATGTGTTTTCTAGAAAAATAGCTATAACTCAAACCGAGCTTAGACTATCAGTGTAATAATATAGCTTTTTCAAATCATAATTTATAAGACCATAAGCATCTGGTGGGTATGAACCAGGTCATAATGGTAGCCTCACAACCCTATAGCCGGAGGCAGTTGATTGACCAAAAGCACCTGACGCGTACGAACCACAGAGCTTGTTACCTGTCATGAAACATGCGTTAAGTTATTAAGAATATCATCTAAAAACGCAGTTAGTTGTTTAGTCCACATTACTCACTAAATTATTAAATGAACCCACAAAACAAGTTTTACCAATTCACATTACAAAAGACGATCTCATAAACAGAAATTTGGTCACCTTTTAGGAAAAAAATCACTAACTGAATCAGAATAGCTCATTGTGTTATTACAACATATATAAATATAAATTTGAAGCACCCGAATAAGCAACTCATTTTCAAGTCATCTCTCAGAGTGTATCATATACATTTTTAAAAAGTATTTGTTACATGAATAAGGAGCTTTTGACATTTTCAACCGCAACTCGACGAAAACCGGTCGGTTTAACCAGTAACGATCCAAATGCCCTCAACCAGAACAGCATTGATCCAAATGCCATGATGTAGTGAGTAGTGTGATAATGAAGATCAAACACGTTGATTCTACGAATACCCGTGTAGTTCTTCCCCAACCCCCAAATTGCAACCCAAAGGCCACGGAATTTGAAGTGAAAATTCAGTTTTCTCAAAATTCAAGTCTGATTGTTTCAATTACTAAAGGGACATATAAATAAGAACAGAAATTCGAAATGGGCCTAAAAAAGATAACGGGCCAAACACAAGCCCAAAAACAAAATGCCCAAAATACTTAAAAAAACATAAAAATGCAAATAACTAATGGAAATAAGCGTTTTTTGGCCCGGACGATGACCCAAACCGCCAAAGGCGTTTGCAGGAAGATGGAGTTTTTCCTCACGTTCGTTTCGCCTGGTCGCACGTCCAAAACGGAACTCCGTAGCCAAAGTTAGAGCCATTTTAGTGAAGCCCCTTTTGTTACACGATCTTGGGCCTCCAAATACAAGATGGCCCGCTCCTCCACACTTGGGCCCGCATCATTCCCTCCTGGGTAGACAAAATTCGACCTCGAATCCGCAGCAACCTCATCATCAGACGAATCCCCATAAAAAGGCAGCAAATGTTTGACATTGAAAACATCGGAACAACGAATGTTGCTTGGTAACTTCAGACGATAGGCATTAGAATTTATCTTCTGCACAATCTCCACTGGTCCAATCTTCTTGGCTGAAAATTTATTATACTCCCCAACTGAAAAACGATCCTTAGTCAAAATGGCCCAAACAAAGTCACCCTCTTCAAAATCAACTTGCCTACGCTTTTGGTCTGCAGCTTGCTTGTACTTTGAATTAGCGTTGGCCAAGTTATCCTGCACAGCTTTATGAACTTCATGTAACCCAACCACAAAATCTTGCACCTTCTTGGGAACAGAACCTGGGGTGGAAAGTGACATCAAATCAAGAGGACCCCGAGGCTTAGCAGAATAGACCACCTCAAACGGACTAAACCCAGTGCTCCTATTAACAGCAGGATTATGAGCAAACTCAGCCTGACAAAGCTTTTGATCCCAAGACTTCACATGATCACCCACAAGACACCGCAGAAGATTACCAAGTGACCGATTAACAACCTCCGTCTGCCCATCAGTTTGTGGGTGGTAAGCACTACTAAAATTGAGCTGAGTGTTCACCATTTTCCATAGACTTCGCCAAAAATGACTCAAGAAACGAGTATCCCGATCAGAAACTATAGAAGATGGCAAACCATGCAAACGATAAATATCTCGAAAGAACAACTGAGCCACATTAACTGCATCTGTTGTCTTCTTGCAAGGAATAAAGTGCACCATCTTAGAAAACCAGTCCACCACTACAAAGATCGAATCATTACCACGCTGAGTACGGGGTAATCCCAATACAAAATCCATGCTAATATCTACCCAAGGTTGCTGAGGAATGGGTAGAGGCATATAAAGCCCTGCATTGGTAGCTGTGCCTTTTGAAACTTGACAGATCCTGCAACGTCTAACAAACCGATCAACATCCCTCCGCATAGTAGGCCAAAAATAAGAAGACTGCACCAATCGTAAAGTACGGTCTCTACCAACATGCCCTTCTCCATGCAGTTCTTTAATTATTTGAAGGCGGAGGCTGGAATTAGGAATACATAATTGATTTTCCTTAAAAAGAAAACCGTCATGCACAAGAAAATCTGTCCTCTTCCCAAACTGCACATCCTGCAAAATGACTGAAAAATACGGATCTGTTGTGAGTTGTTCCATGAGATTGTCTAGCCCGGGTACAACAACTCTCATAGAAACAAGCAGGCTACTCCTTCTGCTCAATGCATCTGCCACACGATTCGAAATTCCAGATTTATGCTTCACAACAAAAGTAAATTTTTCCAAGAAAGCCATCCAACGGGCATGCTTATGTGACACTTTATCTTGACTGCGGATATGCCTCAACGAATCATGGTTTGTAAATAAGACAAACTCCTTGTGAAACAAATAATGTCGCCAATGTTTCACAGCCTGGACCACTGCATAAAATTCAAGATCATAAGTGCTATAATGTAACTTTGGCCCAGTCAACTTCTCACTGAAATAAGAAACTGGACGCCCCCCTTGACTGAGGACTGCCCCAATACCACCCTGCGAGGCATCCGTGTGCAACTCAAAAAACCGAGAAAAATCTGGCAATATTAGAATTGGTGCTGTGGTAAGCTTTTCCTTGATTAACTGAAAAGCTGATTCTGCCTCCTCAGTCCATATAAAAGTCTTCCCTTTCATGCAGTCAGTCACTGGCGCCATAAGGGAACTGAAATTTCGAATGAACCGTCTATAAAATGAAGCAAGACCATGGAAACTACGTACTTCAGTTATCGTAGTACGAGTTGGCCATTGCCTAACCGCCGCTACCTGTGAATCATCCACCTGTATACCGTCACCAGAAACAACATACCCCAAAAATAGCACCTTAGGCACCATAAAGACACACTTCTTTTTGGCTGCATACAAGTTATCCCTACGGAGCAAGGTCAAAACCTGTCGTACATGCTTCACATGCTCGTCAAAATTAGGGCTATAAATGAGAACATCATCAAAATAAACCACCACAAATTTACCAATAAAGGGTCTAAACAACTGATTCATGACCCGCATAAACGTACTAGGGGCATTGGATAAACCGAAAGGCATCGCTAACCATTCATACAACCCTTCACGAGTTTTGAAGGCGGTCTTCCACTCATCACCAGGCCTGAGTCGAATCTGGTAGTACCCACTCTTTAAATCTAGTTTTGTGAAAATAGTGGCACCACTAATTTGATCAAGTAAATCATCAAGTCGGGGAATCGGGAATCTGTACCTCACAGTGATCTTGTTGACTGCACGACTGTCAACACACATACGCCACGTCCCATCCTTCTTAGGAGTCAAAAGAGCAGGCACAGCACAAGGGCTCATGCTTTCTCGAACGTACCCCTTAGAGATTAAGTCTTCAACCTGCCGACGCAACTCTTCATGTTCTTTTGGGCTCATTCTGTAATGGGGCTTATTGGGTAGTTGGGACCCCGGTTCCAAATCAATGTGATGTTGGATGTCTCTTAGGGGTGGCAACCCGGCAGGTAAATCATCTGGGAAAACATCAACAAACTCCTCGAATAACGGAACCATACATTCAGGAATCTCGACTTCCTCGGGCACTGCACTACGTCAAAAAAGGCTTACAGCCACACAAAAAAAGTGTGACCATAAGCCTTTTGTCACACTTTTTTTTTCAACTCAAGTGTGACCAAAGGTCGAGTCATCGTAGGTATCATACGGCCACATTCACGTTTAGTGGCCGTAGCAACTTAAAAGTGTGGCTAAAGGGTACCATTATTTCTTGCTGGAATCAGACAAAACTGTGGCTAAAGGGTAACAACAGTCACATGAGTTTACTTTGCATGTGACGGTCTCTATTATCTGGTCACATATATTTACTAAAAAGTTTGTTTTAGCCACATCAATTAAAAAAATGTGTGGCAAAAAAGGTTGTTATAATCAAACATTTTGTCCATTACGTGTGGCTAAAGGGTAGCAACGGCCACATGAATTTATTGTAAGTGCGACCAATTCTATTATGTAGTCACATGAATTTATTGTAAGTGTGTCTAAAAACCTTTACTAGACACACAAAACAATTTTGTAATTTTAAGTGTGGCTATTGTCTAACATTTGGTCACACATATTTCTTTTTCCCGTGACGTTTGGTACCATTCTGTCACACAAACAAAATAAAGTAATGATGGTGTGACTATTGTCTAGCATTTGGTCACACAAATTTGTTTTTCTCATGACATTTGCTATCATTCCGTCACACAAACAAAAAACAAAGTGACGAAAATGTGGCTAATGGTTATATATTGCCTTATCAAATTTTGTAATTTTAAGTGTGACTATTATCTAACCTTTGGTCACACATAATTTCCTTTTTCCCATGACCGTTTGGTATCATTTCGTCACACAACAAATAACAAAGTAACTATGACGTGGCTAATGGTTATTTATAGCCACGGGGAATTTAGTAATTTTAATTGTCGCTATTGCCTAATATTTGGTCACACGTATTCATTATGTTTCTATGTGACCATATTCGTATAATTGCCCACTTTGTTTCCAATTTTTTTGTAAAATAAAAACTGCACTAAAACATGAGAAAATCTAAAAACAAATGATATTAACAATCATAACTGAAAATCCATAAACAAGTTTTCAATTTGAATACAAATGAAAGACAAACTTCTAATCAAAACCTATCTACAAAGTTGCAAAAAGAAACCACTGTACAAATAAACTAAGAACTATTTCTATGATGTTTTCTTCAAGTCCATATACTCATTGTTTTTGAACTTGAAAGTGCTGCAAATTTGCATCCATGGGATGGTGGCCATCTTGTTGTGGTGGAGAGTAATCTTGTAACTGTTGGCTAGTTTAATGTCTCTTAACCCATCCATAATAGCGTGTCATTGGCATGCATTACCCAAACCAGTGCTTTGCCCCTTGCTGGTACTTTTGTATCGCCTGCATTACATCATATAAAAAACTCAGAAACTATAACAAAATAAATACCTATACAGTTCAGAAAAGGCCACAACTTCTGATATGTTCTGAACTTTTAATGTTTAGAGAAGGCCACAAGTTTTGTTTCAGTACAATAATTATTGTCAGTTTGAAAGGCAGGTTACCTATGTTTTAGCTCTTTAGCAGCCATGTCCATATAGACCAACCGGAATTGAAGGTGCCTGTAGTGTATAATTTGAATTTAATTAACGCTGTTCAATGGAATATGATAGATCAGTTCCAACATTGGCATTTACCACAATCTACACCTACCTCAACCCGTCTTTGAACCACGTCGATATTGTAAGCCTTCAAATTAGGAACTCCATACATCATAAGTCCTCTGATTTGGTCAGCGCGCTAGAAAACGGCGACTGTATGGCGTATCCTATTCAGTTGATCAGCAGCAACTAACCCAGCAGGATCACTTCCAACGATAGTTACTTTTTTCTGTAGAAAAAATGGAATGGTCAAAAAATAAATGAAAATGCAAAATTAAGCAAATTAACGCAAAGAAATTCTAAATTACCAACCTCTCTTGAGGGTGGTCGAGACACCATCCTTCCTCAAAATCCTTGTTTATGATTGAGCACTCGATATTTTTAATCGAGACTGGATTTTCGATTATGCTGAGCGCACAAGAGCCTTCACATTGAAGTCTATCTAATGCATCACGCCATCTGTTCCGATAAACCAGCTCGTTGAATTTAGGAATTTTGTTGCCGCTTAATAAACAGAACAAGATGAAGGTTATTGTATTATAGCCAAGCATAACGAACCATCTACAATCGATTTTGACAACCAGTATGAGGTATAAACATCAAGATTTTTCACTTTGACCTGGCAATATTAGCCCAAACGTTTAGTTTTGGGCTGGTTTGGACTGTAAATATAAAATTATGGGTTAGTTTTAAAGGGATGGGACAGCCACATTCATATATTTAGGTTACCAGAATAGTTTACATACCTGCATGCATGACTTATGGCTAGGAGACTTTGAATTACGAGAGGATTTTAAAGTTAATTAAATCAAAGTTCAAGTAGTCGTAAAGGAGCGTTCCCAATATGACTGAGTCAAGAAAATGAGCAAGTCTTTAGCACTTAGGAGGGCCTATTCTTTAGCCAAAATACCTGTAGTTAGTTTAATTTCTATTTATCCAATTTCTTTGGTGTGTACTTCTGGCTATATATAGCCTTGGATGATTGAATAATAGCCTTTGAAAATCGAATAAACATGCGACATTTATGCTGGAAATAATCAGTGTTTCAATTGTGTATGCAAATCACAAAACATATCCCAAAGAACAACACTTTGCACCAAAGGATGCACCTTAACATCACCTTCGGATGTATGCATCATCTGTTGCGCCTGCTGCTGTTGCTGGGTCCAAATATGTGGCGGCAATGGCTGTTGATTGTTCTGTTGTTGCTGAGGCAGTGGAGGGTTCATCCAGTGCTGCTGTAGTGGCGATTGCTGGTTAATAACAAGAGAGTGTCACAAAGTAATTAACACAATTCACAATGAAAAAGAAAGAGAGATTGACGCATACAATGTGTATAAACCTATCTAAAAAAACATCAACACAAAACTGGTTGTATACATACCTGCTACAAAGGTCGATCAATGAAACCCCTTCTCACCATCTTCTCAACAAATTCTTTGTGTTTCTTGATCTGCCCAGCCTGCCTTAACTGCCACAAAACCATTTCATAATCACCATGACTAGATTTCACACAATTCTCCTCAATCATATCTCTAAAAAACTTATAAGCATTAATCCAATGTAATACTGTAATATATATATGTCATGGAACTTCGAGTAATACTGTGATATGTCATTGAACTTCGCTTGAACACATAATCCTTATGTTTCTTGATTTTACCACAGGTAGAAAATTCAAATGATTTTACAACAAATCATCATTCTGTACCAGTTGGGACTTCTTTTTTGTAGCAATTTTTCGTCAGCCTTTTTATTTACTTCATCCCAACATTTTATCACATGAAAGTGTTCTTTTATGGTTTACCTAACCTCATCTTAACAACCACGTTTTCATCCAAATGCCCAAATCAATATTCAAAAAACACGCAATATTAATACAAATCCAACCATCTAATTTAATCGAAGTGATAAAACGAAATTGGAGTTTTGAGCATAAAGCGTCATACGGTCGAAGCGATAAAACCTATAATTATAAATGTTACCTCGCTGTTTCGGGAGAAGTGGTTGGTGAAGACGGAGGATGGTGGTTCGACGGAGAGTCAAAGGGCGGTTGTAACCGGAACTGACAGATGGTGGTGGTTCGATGGAGAGTCAAACCGAGCGAGATTTCTCTTCCCACCAACAGTCGCCAATCTACACCTTCATCCACGCCCACCGCATGACCACCTCTAACCTTGTTATCGGTTTCAATCTCACGCGTTATCGCCGTTAATGGACCATATTGGGCAATCACAGTTCACCCGTTATTGCCGTCAATCTCACCGATCCACCACCAGTAGCCCCCGGCCACCACCACCTTTCTGCCGATTGTTTATCAATGTAGATATAAAGAGAGTTGATTGTTGGGGCTGTTAATGTTCAAAATTTAGGGTTTGTGTGTGTTTGAAACATAGAGAGAGGAAGGGACGGAGAATGTGTTTGGATATTGTGTGCATGTTTGGGATTCCTTTTAAAAACGACTTTTGGAGGCTTTTTGACTTATTAACTTCTGAAAAGTTAGAAGGAATACTAAACACTTTTTTGGAAAAGTCCTTTTATGCCTTTGGAAAAGTCCTTTTATGCCTTAAAAGCCTTAAAACCCTTAAAAGAAAGAAGAAGTTAGAAATTATAACTTCTCACTTTTGAGAAGGACTTTTGATAAGTTAGAGGTTAAAAAGGAATACCAAACACCCCCTGTGTTTGCGGGCTGGATTGGATATCTACACAAGAGGTATAGTTGAAAATTTCAATTTTGGTAGGAGGGAGTGAACTAAAATTATTATTTATATTTAATTAAACTTTCATTATTCATGATAACTATATATACATATTGGTAGGAGGGGGTCAAAGGGGGTGCAAACGAGTCGAGCGGCTCGCGAGCTACTCGAGATCGGCTGGAAAAAAATCTTGAAATGAGCTGAGCCTTATGGAGCCCAAGCCGGCTTGGCTCGTTTGCACCCCTAGAGTCAACTAAAATAATTGTTTATATTAATTAAACACTGATTGCTATTTACATTAAAAAACTTGTCGTTCAAAAAAATTAAAAAAAAAACTTTATTAAAATGACTTGATCAACATTTAACACTGACTTGAAAGAAAATACCAAATCAATTGAGACAATGATTTAATATAAGATTATCGATAAGAGATCAGATCTCTAAAGTGTATTAAGCTATTTATTCATTGTGGTACCTTGGATACGTAGAAAATACATAACTTAAAAATTATAAATGAATTTATTATAACGCTTAATTGTTTAGAGTCAAATGTCTGAATCATTAAGTTTTGAAAATGTTACATCAAACACATATATGATTAGGGATACGCTCGGTACTTGTATCGAAAATGTTCGATATGGTACAGGTACCGAGATGGTACCAGTAGTTAAAAGTAAAATTCCGTAAAATACCGGTACCGTGTCGAACTAAACTACTCGTATCGAAAACACCAAAAAGTGGGTACTGAATCGGTACCGAAAACAATTTTGTAGGGGAAAACAATAATATTTTTTTATTATTTAGTCGACGTCGTCCGTAAGGCGCGTACGGGCCTCGACGCTCGTTAGGCCCGTACACGCCTCACGGACGACGTCGACTAAATAATATTTTTTTTATTATTTAGTCGACGTCGTCCGTAAGGCGCGTACGGGCCTAACGAGCGTCGAAACTAAGTCCGTCGTTAAAATATATATTTTTTTATTGTTTAGTCGAAGTCGAACCGTAAGGCGCGTAGGTCCCTAACGAGCGTCGAAACTAAGATCGAAGTTTTATACTTTAACGGCGATCTACGTTTCGACGCTCGTTAGAGTCCTACGCGCCTTACAGTTCGACTTCGACTAAACAATAAAAAAATATATATTTTAACGACGGACTTAGTTTCGACGCTCGTTAGGCCCATACGCGCCTTACGGACGACGTCGACTAAATAATAAAAAAATATTATTTAACGACGATCAGGCGCGTACGGGCCTAACGAGCGTCGAAACTAAGTCTGTCGTTAAAATATAAGACGGACTTAGTTTCGACGCTCGTTAGGCCCGTACGCGCCTTACGGACGACGTCGACTAAATAATATTTTTTTATTATTTAGTCGACGTCGTCCGTAAGGCGCGTACGGGCCTAACGAGCGTCGAAACTAAGTCCGTCGTTAAAATATATATTTTTTTATTGTTTAGTCGAAGTCGAACCGTAGGCGCGTAGGTCCCTAACGAGCGTCGAAACTAAGATCGAAGTTTTATACTTTAACGACGATCTCCGTTTCGACGCTCGTTAGAGACCTACGCGCCTTACGGTTCGACTTCGACTAAACAATAAAAAAATATATATTTTAACGACGGACTTAGTTTCGACGCTCGTTAGGCCCGTACGCGCCTTACGGACGACGTCGACTAAATAATAAAAAAAATTATTTAACGACGATCTTAGTCGATGTCGTCTGATTATTATTTACTGACTGGTTTCCTTTTGTGCATGTATTTACACAAAATGATTTCCACTTCGATCACTACTCGAAACAAAAGCCGGGAGTGGTGCACTAGTGGCGATTTATTTTTCTTATATTGCCTCTTATACAAGAGGCCGTGCGCTCTCGCCCACGGGTTGGCGCAATACTTCGCCTCCGCGCATCATCGACAGGAGCGCGGATTGTTATTCGGTGGAGCCTACGTGACTAGGATAGCCCTTTCGTTGGGCTATCATCCGGAGACTGACCGCGACAATGTAGGTCCGCCGGCACAGCCGAAGCGGATGGGGAAGAATGTTATATCCGGAATGCACGTTACCAAAGACTTCCCAGGCGGGAAGCGGTTTAAGAACAAGGACGGCACGCAATATCAGCTTCAACAGCTGCCGGCGGAGTTCCCTCCGTATTATCCCCCGCACGATCCGGAGCCGCCGGAGCCGTATGAGCCGGCCGTCGTCATTCCGCAGCCACCACCGCCGCGTGGACCACCAGGGGCGCCTCAGTTCCCACGCCATGTTTGGTCCGGTGCTGACCCATCATATCAGCGGCAGCTTCGGTTATCTGAAAGAAACAATTATCTGTTGGAGTGGGTGGCTGCGGCGCTGCAGCAGCAGCGACAGCATGACGGGTTACCTCCACTACCCTTCATTACGGATGCGGAATGGGATCAGCATCAGCAGCAGCAGCAGCAGTAGTAGTATTTTATCATTTTGTTATGTATTCACAAACTTTTATTGTATATATCAAACTCTTTTATATATCATTTTGTTATGTATGCACAAACTTTTATATTGTGGTGTACATATAAAATTATGGCAGGTTATATAACATGTTTTGTTGTATCGATATGGTTCTGGAATATATCCGGTTATTTAACAGGTTCTGGAATATAACAGGTTATTTAACAGGTTCTGTGTGAAATTAAAATTCAGAAGGTTATATACGCTGCGTATTGACCTATACGCAACGTATATAAAGTGTCCATATACGCTACGTATAGGTCACTACGCAGCGTATATGATAGCTACTACATATAAAAATTAAGTTTCATATTCTAACAGCTCTAGACAGAGGATAAACTGGTTAAGGCGTTGCGGTTCTAAACGAGAGGTCATGAGTTCGAGTCTTGCAAGGGCCGGTTCTTAAATAAAGACCCCCTTTTTCCCCTTTTTTTTATATATTTACAAAAATGGTCCCTGAGATTTCGTAAATTTACACAAATGGTCCCTGCTTTTTTGATATATTTACAAAAAAGGTCCCTGATATTTCGTAAATTTACAAAATGGTCCCTGGTTTTTCGAAAATTTACAAAAAGGTCCCTAAATTTTCGAAAACTGACAAATATGGTCCCTGAAGTTTCATAAATTTACAAAAATGGTCCCTGGTTATACGCTACGTATTGCTCAATACACAGCGTATTCAAACCTGGCAAAAAATTGACACTTCAAACCTACCAAAATGACCCCAAATTTGCATCAGTTTTATATATGCTGCGTATTGACCAATACGCAGCGTATGGGAACATTGTTCTCTGTGCAATGATTGGTAATCAGGCACTGAGATCTATGGTTTATCTACGCTCCGTATTGGTCAATACGCAGCGTATAAGGGTAACCCTATACGCTGCGTATTGACCAATACGCAGCGTAGATAAACCCTAATTTTGCTAGGGTTTGGTGTGCCAATAGGCACACTCATTAATAAAGTAGAAATTGAAAAACAAAATGAAGTATATGACAGTGATGAAAAAGCCCTGTCTGGCTGTGTCGGGAGATGAGAACTCCTTCCACAAATCCTGTAAACAAAAGATCAGTACAATCAGAATTAGAAACATATTGTTAGGATCGGAGGCTCTCATGATTGTGTTTGTTTGTGTAAATTGTATAATCAATAGAGACGAACAGAGTTTAAATGCAGCGAAAATGAACAACAAACTTTGTGAACACAATCAGGAATAAAATAGTTTTGATGAACACATGATTTGCATTAGTCGAAAGATTACAAAGTCAATCAAAAGATTACAATGTATGCTTACAAAACTAAGCTCCCCCTCAGCCTGATGCCCCAAGGTTGGATTGCACAAGATGAAAGGATTGAATTGAGGAGAAGAACTCTCTCAAAACGAATCAAATGTAGTAGTACAGAGTACTGTTCCATTTATAGACAAACCAAACCACTGAGGCATCTCAGCTGACGTCACCATGAAAGCGACGTCTAACAGCCTAACAACCTGTATCTACTGTTCTCATACAAACACTGCTAAACTTAACAACTGACTATACATGAATCCAATGATATACTAAACTACTGCTCTTTCTAATCATCAGTGCTTTCCTCAAGGTTGATCAGTCCTTGATTGGGCAGTGCTTTGACATCAGTAGTTTGTACCAGTAGTGCTTAGTTTCCAGCAGTCTTCTAGACTTCATCAGTAGTTAGGCACAACATCAGCAGTTGTATGCGGGCAGTGGATATAAGGCCTTCAGCAGTTGTAATCACTTTCAAGGGAGAAGACTTAGTGTAAACAACTGCTTATTTCGAATCCACTGTTCTGACCTGGTTTTGGCTTTCATTATCTGTTCCCCTGGTAGGGTTCAATCCCAACAATCTCACCCTGGAACAGATAATGCCAAAACCTTTCATTATTCTGGATCTTTATTCCTCATCAGAAGTTCCCTTGCTTTTCTTTTAAATTCTTCTTCAAATTCCTTGGAACTTAGATCATCCTCATCCCTGCACAGTGTAAGCTCAAGGAGATCCTGCAAATCTTCAACACTAAGGCCTAGTGCTTCTTTCCTTGATATGTACTTCACTTCGCCATTGGATCTGACCAGGGTCAATACGTGGGTCTTTTGATCAGACATCCACTTTAGTACTTTTAAACCCAATGGGTTTCTTGGGAGAGATTTATTCATTGATGAGTTGGGAGATGTTGGCCTTGTGAACACTTGCAGACTTTCAGACATTCGTTTGAAGGCCATTTCAATAACATTGTTTGCTGCAGCTATGACTTCTGCAGTTTCCTTCTCTATCTGCTCCTGTCTCTTTTGTTGATCTGGCTCACTGTCTGAAACTTCTGAAGTATTTGGTGATGCAGGGTTAGTTAACACCTTCTTAAAAAGGTTTTGAAGTTTTTCCGAGCTCTCTTCTTTTAGACCCATTTTCATGATGGTTTCTGTGAAGTACTCAACTTCCCTTTCCTTTACCTCTTCACTAGTAAGATGTTCTCTTTCTTCTCGGTTCATTGACCTGAACAGTGTTTTGAGGTTTTCAATCTGCTGTTCAAGCTTCATCATTTGTTCAGGCTTCTTTGAAGTGCCTGATGCAGTTATCTTCCTTTTCTTCAGCCTTTCATAGGCTTCATCAATTTGCTGCTTTGACCATTTTGATATGGCATTGGCAGTGTCCACCTTTGCATCCACCAACTCTTGTTTCTTTCTTTTGTACTCAGCTGTTAGGTCAGTGATAAACTTTTTGTATTTGCTCCAATTTGGAGCATTTTTCTTCTTTTTAGGATCATTCTTGATTCTATCAATCCTATCAGCTTCATGCTTTAAAGCCACTATTGGCCATTCTTCAAATTGGTTTTCTTCAGCAAGATAAAATTTTTCTTGCATTATGTATGCAAGAAGTTTTCTTCAAATCTCTTTTCGTTGTTCTGCCTTTTCTTTGCTCAGTTCTTTTGCAAAATATTTTATTTGTTTAACTTTTGTGAGCAGAAAATCCAATCTTTCAGCAATGGCTTCATCACCTTGACCTTTACATTCAACATTGGCTCTTATCTTAGCCTGTCTTACTTTGAGCTCAAGATATTCATCCATGTCTTCTGGAACCATGAAGCCAACGAGTGAAGAAAATCTTCTGTTTGAAGGATCATCGTCAGTGTAGAATTGCCTCATCTCATTTTTTATAGCTTCCAGTTCTAACGGATATCTTGCAGCAGTGGGATCATATTTGTCCTCATCAGGCTGAGTAAGTTTTCTTTTTCTGGTGTAGAGCTTTGCTGGTTGTGATGTGAGACTGGTGGAAACAGTGGTGGATGTCTGACTAACAGTGGTTGAAACAACTGGTGTTTCAACCGCTGTTGTCATTACAACTGCTGATATGTCAGCAGATGTCTTTTGCTTTTGAGCAGGGGAAAGGTGGTGAGGTAGTTTTTGGTGGCGGTGATGAATCATCAGATATGACAATCCTTATCCTTTTTATTGTAGGAGAGGCTGATGATATCTTGGGTGGCTCAGTGGTTTGAGATTGAATGACAGCGGTTTGTGTTTGTGATTGACTAACAGTTGTTGAAACAACTGGTGTTTCAGCCACTGTTGTCATTACAACAGATGTTGTAACATCTGTTGTCTTCTGTTTTATGACAGGAGGTAATGGTGGTAGAGCAGTGGTTTTGGTGTTGTGTGTTAAAGTTGTGTGTGTTGATGAGATGGCAGCTGTTTGGCTACTGACAATAGTTTTTGTAACTGCTGCTGTATCAGCTGTTTTAGATGTCTGTTTTCCTTGCTCAGGTTCAACATACAGACCATCTTCAATTCCCTTTTTTTCATCTTTTTGACATTCTTCACCTTTTTGGCATTATCTGCAAGGGGGTTATCCATAAATAGGATAGTGGAGGGAACTTTTTCACCATGGGCAGTCTTTTGTATGCTAGCCTTTATAGCCTTGATGTCTGCTTGAGTATCTTTGAATCTTGACTCCACCATGTTTGTCAGCATTTTTACATGCATTTCATGCTGATGATCAGCCATTTGTTTCTGTTTTTCCAGCATGGGTTGAAAGATATTCCAGAGCTCATTTGCAGCAATTGCTTGTGGTGGAGCAGATGCTTGAGTTGGAACACGCGCTTGTGGTGGGGCAGCAGTGGATTGTGCTTTTTGAGCTTTTAAAATCTCTTGCACCATCTCCTTTATTTCAGCAACTGAGGTTTCCAGTTTTTCAACTCTTCCCGTCAATTCCTGGTATTTTGAATCATCACCCACTTTAATGGGATCATCTGAATCCCCACCTGTAGTGGTTATATCAATGTTTGACTTCGGAACTGAGTCCCAAAAATCGCCCATTGATGCCCCTTGTTCTTGGTACTGGGGACTTCTTTCTTCAGCACTTGATAAACCTTTGATGGTACCAGTGGTTAGAACCAACTCACTGGTGGTTACCGATGGTGCTATGGAAGAAATTTCCTTCAAGGGAGTCTTACTAATGAAACAACTGTCCAACTGAAGATCTGTTGATCCGTCAGTTGTAGTTGCTGCTCCACTTGAACTACCACCGAGAGTTACTTGTAACTCAGGGGGTATAACCTCCTCAGTTGTTGCTGGGGTAGCAGAGGTATAAGCATCAGACCCAGTCACTTGTGGGAGTATACTCTCAGTGACAGGTGATAGAGAGGAACTGGTTTGTGTCTGAGCTATAACAACTACATGCAACAAAGGTAGCATGGATTGTGGTAATATCATTGGTGTGGGTGTGGGAGTTGAAAGAGACATGTCCTTGGGATCAGGACTGAGGAAGATGGATCCGATTGAATCCAGAGCTTCATATTGTGGGGTCCCTGTGCTTACAACCTGATCCTTTTGTGAGGATGCAGGAGGAGTTTTAGGCAAAGGTGGAGATCTTTCTACCAACTGCTGTGAGGAAGTAGCAGTAGTGGTTTGTGGTGACATTTGTGTTATCACAGGCAGTTGCTCTGGGATCTCATCTTCCAGAGTTGCCTTTTTCTTGGGTTTGGTGGGCTTTTTGTATGATTTTCTTTTGATCTTTTTGGTAATGTCAGGTGTGGGTTTCAATGCAGTGGTACTGCTGCTATGATCACCTGGAGCAGTGGGCTCAGCAGCAGATGTCTGAGGGGCAGTGGTAACTGCTGAAGTCTGCTCAGACACCTCTGCTTTTGTTTTTATTGGTGCCATCATTCTGGAAAATGTTTCCTTTGTTAAGCCTTTTATTTGAAAATAGACACCTTGTTTAATCAAATTTTCATTTTCTTTTTCAAATTTTTGTTTGAAATAATAGCTCAGAAATCTTGGAAAAAGTAAAAATGATTTGCTATCAACGTTCTTTACCAAGTCGTTGAAGATTTCCTGGGAGTAGTTGTAATCTTTATTGTTTAAAATAGCATAGCCCAGGCATTGAATCTTCAATGGTATTTCATTAAACGCTGTTGTTTTATTTGAAACACAACTTAAAAGTGTGTGAAATAAAAATCTGGGTGCAGATGGGAAATAACCTTTTTGTAAGGTATCTACCTTTGATTGTTCTGCATATCCCCTTTTCAGAAAATCAGCTTTTAACTCGTTTTTGTCAAAGGAAGTTTTACCATTCTGATCATCGAGTTTGAAGACTTCTGAGATTGTTTGTGGAGTGATTTGAATCACTTTACCCTGTATCGAGGAGTTAATGGCTATGACTTTGTCGTCTTGTTTTTCAAGCGTCGCCTTTTTCCAGAACTCTCTCTGGGTTTGCAAATAAATGGGAGCATCTGCTGTCAACAAAGTTTTGTACTTTGATGCAGATATTGTATCAATGATGGAGTCGAATGTGTGGTTATCGGTAGGTTTTGTGAGCAAACCCAGATAATTATGAGGAGATTTGTATGGTATCTCGATGGATTCTTCGGCCGTTTGAGCGACCTCTTTTGAAGATGATGGTGATTTTGGTTTAGATTTTGATTTTGATTTTGACTTCGTCATTTTGATGAAGAAGAATCGGAGAGTGATTTGGGAAGAAAAGTTGGAAACTGCTTTGAGAAGAGAACTTTGGAATTCAATTCGACAGTGTAAAACCCTGTTTGGGGTTTTGATCAGGGTTTTATTTAGGGAAAAAAGTGATCGCTGATGTGGTAGTGGTTATTATGATCTGAAGGCTAAGAACTGACCACGTGTCAACTTCTGATGATATGGATGAAGAATGGAGGACATTTGTTTTAAGAACCACTGATGTATCAAGTATCAGTAGTTACAATGGTAATAATGTGATGACAGTGGAAGATTTTTACTATCAGTGGATAAGACACTGATTTTGAGCATCAGTGCTTGCCAAGCAAAATGAGGATCAGTGGTTGACTTTCAGCAGTGGATAGTAATTAGGAAAAAGATGTTTGAACAAAGCAGTGGTTAGGAGTGGGATAATGATAGTGATTTGAAAGCTCATTATGTCAGCAACATTCAAAGAGATTTTCATTCAAGGTTTTTGCCACATGTCAATTACACATTTTGAAGCTTTTTCAAATTTCTGACAGTGGATTAGTACCCCAGATGATTCGAAATTTTTGCTAAGGCAACTCATTTTCGTTTAATATTCAAATTAAAACATGAGTGCCCCAGTATTTTAAGCACTATTTAGTAATCAACCTCTGATTAATGTTTAAAAACAAACCTGAGTATAACATGACCTTGACATATGCACCATTTCTTTTGACCCATTTAAAAGGACAATAATACCAATAAAAATAAGGTACTATTTCCTGACAGGTAACAAAGATAATTGCCAATAAAATCAAGCAAAAGTTCAAAATATATCATTCTTAAAAAAAATGAACAATATATCCTGGCTATTCGAGAAAATCCTTTGAATAAAAAAAATTAAAGGATTTTCTGAGAACAACATCAAAAAGAATCTGGTATATCTTCAATAAAATACGTAATCATATCATTCTCAAGTTTATGAAAATGGTCAGTGGTTTGACAGCAGTGGTAGGAAATACATTTTGACCACTGTTTGGTACCATTTTATTATCAGTTGATTACAAACATGAGGACACATGAGTTTTGAAGAGTTTTCTAGTCCTCTTGTAAGTTCAATCACTGAGAGTACTATTGTCACGTGATCTTTCATGAACCAATGAGCATAAACAGTTGCTTAATGACCATTATTACCCCAAGCTTTGACTCTTAAGTGTTTTATGTTTATACTCTTTTCTTTTGACTTCAAAAGTTTTGAGATAAACACACTTCTGAACTTTTGTTAATTTTCTTCTTCCCCTTTCACCCTTCCCATTGATAAGTAATGAATTACTTACTGGGAGGTCTTTATTAAAGGAACACTTAATCCAGAGTCATTTTATAGTAATGTTTTTAAGAGAATTGGTCGTATTTTCATAAGTTTTCAACCCATCTCACATTACATATGATACGGACTATGTTGACCCCTGATTTTCTTAGTGTAATTTTAACAAGGTTGATTTGTTCCTTTTGAGGATCCTCAACCTGTTTTTCAACACACCAGATCTTATAACTAAATTTTTAAATTCCCTCTTTCATGTTTACCAAAAACACTAATGTTTTAAGAACATAGGTTTTGTTCATCTGAGGTTCATACTTTAGTTTTAAACATGATGAAACAGCACAAAATTCACAACAATAGTTGAAATCAATTTTGAAAATAAGAGATAATCCCATAGTTTTAATAGATATGTTTTCAGATCTAGAAACCATGAGTGTCTTGTGTATGAAATCACTTGTTGTGTGAGATTTGTGTGTCACATGACATCTTGATTGATTTACAGAGTTTTTGAACAACCATTTTGATCATGGTTTACTTGTTACTCTGTTTTTCAACTAAATACAACTAACCTTAGCATCAATGAATTTTGAGCCGAACTGTTATGTCAAATTGATTGTTAGAACGAATTTGACTGTCCAAGCTCTGATACCAATTGTTAGGATCGGAGGCTCTCATGATTGTGTTTGTTTGTGTAAATTGTATAATCAATAGAGACGAACAGAGTTTAAGTGCAGCGGAAATGAACAACAAACTTTGTGAACACAATCAGGAAGAAAATAGTTTTGATGAACACATGATTTGCATTAGTCGAAAGATTACAAAGTCAATCAAAAGATTACAAAGTATGCTTACAAAACTAAGCTCCCCCTCAGCCTGATGCCCCAAAGTTGGATTGCACAAGATGAAAGGATTGAATTGAGGAGAAGAACTCTCTCAAAACGAATCAAATGTAACAGTACAGAGTACTGTTCCATTTATAGACAAACCAAACCACTGAGGCATCTCAGCTGACGTTACCATGAAAGCGACGTCTAACAGCCTAACAACCTGTATCCACTGTTCTCATACAAACACTGCTAAACCTAACAACTGACTATACATGAATCAAATGATATACTAAACTACTGCTCTTTCTAATCATCAGTGCTTTCCTCAAGGTTGATCAGTCCTTGATTGGGCAGTGCTTTGACATCAGTAGTTTGTACCAGCAGTGCTTAGTTTCTAGCAGTCTTCTAGACTTCATCAGTAGTTAGGCACAACATCAGCAGTTGTATGCGAGCAATGGATATAAGGCCTTCAACATTTGTAATCACTTTCAAGGGAGAAGACTTAGCGTAAACAACTGCTTATTTCGAATCCACTGTTGTGACCTGGTTTTGGCTTTCATTATATGTTCCTCTGGTAGGGTTAAATCCCAACACATATAATATACACATATAAACATGAATGTAGACAATCGTATGATATGTATGTACTTACATCGACTTTGGAAAGCTTTCGTTCATCGAGTACTTTGAAAAGGGCAAAACCCGCTGGGGTTTCAAAAAGCACTAACATTCTTGTGACTTCTTTCAATTACTCCTGAAAAAAGAATGTAAATTAGTTAATTTTTTTCACAAATCTGAATCTATTTCACAAATCCATTTCACAGATTCATATCAAATACATATCGTTGAAGAACACAACACATATTTGAAACTATTTCACAGATGCACGACCACTATATTTGAAGAACACAACACAAGTTCTGTTTTTTTGTAGCCCAGAACAAGGGCTTCTTCTTTTGAGCTTTTGGTGGTCTGCTCATTCAATACAGACAATTTAATAACTTCTAATAGCTAACCCTGCTTGCAAAAAGAGAACCGATTTAAAGTAAACAATCTAAAAAGATGAATCCAGATCAAAGAAAACCTTTTATCTCATCATTCAGCAAAACTCCATTGCCATCATTAACGCCCTACTCTCTTTCCATCCCGTCGTCATCGTCGTTCTCCAAGCAGAGAAAAGAATCGGGATGTAACTGCAGGTGATGGAGACGAATGGGTTCCACATATACCCTAAAAACTTCAAGAATTTGCTCTCCTAAACACACCTTCATCATAAATTCATCAAATAACAACCAAAAACAAACATTAACATAATAATAAAGTTTGACCAAAAAATAGAGAGTGGCAAGTTTTAACCTTACTATGGCAATAAAAACCCAGATCTGAATCGCACACACAACATCTAGATCTGAATCTCTTGGATCTGAATCTCCTTGGATCTGAATCACTTGGATCGCGCGAGAGAGAGAGAGCAGATGGAAAGGCGGATCTGAATAGCTTGGATCGCGAGAGAGATAGCAGAGAAACCCTAGATCTGGATTGGAATCGCCAGAAAGAGAGAGAGACTGGTGAGATGTGAGTTGTGAGTTGTGAGAGAGATTGGAGAGAATGAAGGGGAAAGGTGGATCTGTCTGAAAACAACATCATCCGTCAGATCACGATCCGTGTGAAGACATGAAAGAAAATGAACGGCTGATGATGGATCGGGGTAAAGGGTAAAAGTTTTGGAGGGCATAATTGGAATTGTAAATTATATTGTGCTTTAGAGGGTTGTACAGCATGCTTTAGGGGTGTTTTAAGGAAAATTTTTTGGACTTTAAGAAGTCCTTTGGATATGCATTATAAAGTAGTATAGATAGTTTTTGTACATATTATGCGTTAAAAACGCTTAAAAAGGCGATTAGAAGCCATTTCCGGGTTCTATAAAGAAAGCTGATATTCTTATTATTCCAGAAGGTCTAAAATAATTTATTTATCATATAAAATCAGTAGCAAAAGGTTTTGGGGTTAAAAAGATATGTAAAACTCATTTTATAGCCAAAAAGGGTATATTCGGTATTTACCGAATTAATGCCATAACCTTAGGTTATGAGCAGGTTAAAAATAATTAAAAATATTTAAAAATCCCAAAATATTATATTACATCAGTGGGTAAAAGGTTTGGTGTCAAAAATTGGGTTTAGATTGGCTTTATGCTAATGACGCCGTTAAATTACAAAAAGGCGTTCTAATTACGCTAATGAGCATAACTCCTAATCTAGACCTCCAACTGATGTGAAAATTTAGGGACATGTTTATAAATCAGTAACAAAAATTATTGTCCTTTCACATATCCAAAATTCTCATTTTATGGTAAAAAGGGCATATTGGTCAACATTAGGCATTTAACGGAAACATGCTTATTAATTGGATAACTAATTAACCAAGGTGTATAATCATAGAGGGTTATACTAGCATGTAACCTAGTCCAATTAAAGCTCTAAGGCATTTCTAAAACATGCTTAAACGGGTCAGAACTGAAAGTCAAAGCAAAAGTCAAATTATGCGACTTTCGGTTCCGAACCGGGTCTCTACTGAAAATTGTCGGGTTGAACATGTTTAGACATGTTCTTACATTAATTACCAAGTTATATTAATGATCAAACAGGTTGTATGGGTTCTACATTGCTAATTATGCATTGATTTGAAATTAAGCATCCTATTAACTTTTTAATAACAAGTTTGACCCGACAAATAACCTAGTTAGAGTGGGAATCAGAGGGTGCCCTTTTAAGGGTTTAATGCCCACATAATTACCAACTTATAACTACCTTCAATTCGACTAATCATTGGACCATTAATGATTAATCACTAATTCAAACGGTAATTACGACGGTTTGACTTTTAAGCTAAAACTAAGTAAAAATTCAATTAAGGAAGGTCAACCATACTTACAGAAGTCCTATGCACGACTAAGGATGACTTGGGTCTGCTTTGTAGCTCCAGAAGTCTTCAAGAATGCAGATGGAAGGTGTGATCAAATGGTTGCAACAAGAGGGCCTTTTATAGTGCTTTTGATCTCATAGATCATTGACACACAAGCCTAGCAATGGCCATGGATCATCCACAGATGTCCCTTAGGTCTAAAAAGCATGTAGGGGTCGCCCATGGAAGAGGAAAATCGTTTTTAAGTCGGTTATTGCGCTAAAACAGGCTGCTGTCCCAACTTTCTGTAACTGGGGATCGGACGCGGCCCGTGTAAGATGTTGTTAAGGCTTACGCGGCCTGCTTGAGTCATGTTGTCAGATTCCAATCTTTTCCATTATTGCATACTTGGCTCTTGGTCCTCCGAAAGGGCATTCCACTTTATTTCTTGCATTTTGAGCCCTCCAAATTTACCTATAAGGGCTTCGAGACTTATACCCACTTTGTTAAGTCCTCGGTCACTTCATGTTTACCCGAAAGGTCATAATTTTCAACGTTGACACTTTAACCCCTCGCATACGAATTTGATCATAACTTTCTCATACCATAACGAAACTTTATGAAATTTTTATCGTGCATTCTAGTGAGCATAATCAATCGTTACAAAGCTTCGGGTTTGCTAAAAGGTCACTCAGATGTATACTTTAAACATGTTGACACATTTAACCCCTGTAGTTTGTAATCTCTCACTTTCTTTCATATTTAGCTTCGTATGATCCATGATTTATTCGTTTGATGGTATCAACATCATGTAGGGTTAATTAAAAATATATTTATCCATTGTTGACATTTTGAACCCCTATATTCACATGCTTTCCATGTTTGTCAACTTTAGTCCCTCTAGAGTATTCTTTCACACGTTCAAGCTTATGACACGTGTCAGTACATTATAGGACGTGAATTTTCGACAGCGGCCACCACAGAGACATGAGTTGCCGGCACACAAGTACCCTCGCAGGCAACCACCACCTATGCCTCTTACTCTAGAGTCGTTCTCTGGCTATGTGGAGCAGAGATTCGATAGGCTGGAGCACCTTATCCTAACAGGTCAGGAGAGGCAGGATGATGCTCTCCGATATATCATGAGCAGGCATAGTATGGGGAATCCAGACTTCTTTCAGCCGAGGCAGCAAGGTGGCTCGGCTGGTGCTGCTGAGAGGTTTGATCCGATTCCCCTGATTCGTGTATTTGGAGAGGGTAGCTCTGATGCAGGTGGACAAGAGGAGAGCAGTCATGAGACTGCCAGCAAGCATTACGAGGACTAGTGTGGGGATGGAATGAGGATTCAGGAGCAGCAGTTGACTATATCTTTTGTTTGATTTTTTTCTTTTATGCTGTTTTTGATCCTCATTTGTTGGTCTGTACTGATATTGATACATGTTAAACAGGTTGGATGGGAAGGATGGGTTGGTTTTTGTGGTTGAAACTGCTGATATTTTGAATATATATATATATATTATGATATGTTTTGCTAGTTTGTGATGTTGATTAATAGGTTGATGTTTAGTCGCTTTCGTTCATGTGTCCGAGGGTAGGAGTTGTTTGCTGAGCGCGTTTCGAATTGGGGGGCTTATGTGGAAACGACTGGCACTTTGACAGTCTCACATATTCAGCTAAGTCGTTTCCCTTTTTGTTGTTGTATTTTATTTATTTATTTCGTCTTTATTTGTTCATTTCTAGTTTGTTAGGTAGTGTTGAGTCGTATTTCCGTTCTTGCATTAGGGACAATGCAATCTTTAAGTGCGGAGATGGGATACATGTAAATAATCGAGTCTTAAATTGAAAAATACAAAAAAAAAAATTTGAAAGATTCAAAAAAAAATTGAAAAATCAGAAAAATGTCCTTTGAAATGAGAAGTTTGCATATTAAAACGGAAAATGATAGAAAAGATGAATTTTTATTTGGGTTCAAATAATAATAATAATAAGAGATTAAATAAATCGAGCTTGCGTTCAGTTAGGGATGTGTGGATAGGCCTGGATTTGGTTTTAAGTCCCTTTGAGCTAATACACCTTAATTGACGGTTTGCTAGTGGGTTTTCGCCTGGGAGATATGGGAAATCAAAACTGGCAATAAGAGCATAAGGGACACCGTTATAAGTTAAAGCCGTTAGAGTTTTTGATCATGCGAAAAAGAAAAAAAATAGAAAAAAAATGAGCTAGAAACTGAATGAAAGTAGTGCATTCCTATGTAGTCTGGGTTGGGGATAGTGACTTAACAACCGGATTTCCGCTAGGGTGTGTGAAATCGACCTTGCAAAGAAAAATAAAAAGTACCGAAGCCTAAGTAATCCGAGTTGGGGATAGCGACTCTATAGCCGGAATGCCTCTTGGTTAGGGAAAGCAACGTCTACGCTCATTACAAGAAAATAAAAAGAATGAAAAAAATGGAAAAAAGAAAAAAAATTGATTGTAAATTCTCTTGGTTTTGATATATGACGGTTGGGAATTGGTCCAGTGATCGTTCCTTTAGTTCTATAAGCTTGAGGCGGGAGTAGGTGGACTGTAGATTCAAGTGTGAGGCCCTAGGTAGACTGACCGCACTTAAATTAAATTCACATGATAAGGGCTTGAGATTGGATTCGGGTTTAAAGGGACAAGTATATTCGCAATCGCGGCTAACGTAAGCTTTGGTTTTAATAAAATATACATATGCTTTTGACCCAAGTGATTATTTATCTCTAATTCCATTGCATAATTTTTTTTCAAGGACGAAAAAAGAGTAAGTGTGGGGATATTTGATATATTGCAAAATACATCCTTTATTCGTGTATAGTTTGTATAGTTTCTCGTTTTTTTAGTTTAGTTTTGGTTAGAATGTGCATACTTTAATAAAATCTTGTGTTTCTAGGTCAATTATGCTGAAAATGTTGAAAAAACGAAGTTTTAGATGCTGGGAAACAAGTTGAAAAGAGTTAGAATTATTTTTGAAGTTTTTGAGAAGTTAGAGCTGGGAATTTTAAGCAACATTCTGTGGAATATGTGTCGTGGCGTCGCGCCACGGCAATACATGATCATGGTCGCGTGCCGCTAGGATTAAACAAAGAATTTCTGGATTATTGTACCGTCGCGCTACGCCACGACGTAGGAGGTTACCTATCACGTGACGCGACGGGGTTGAATGACGGTGATTCTTTGTTACGTCGTTAGGGTTGGTATAAAAACTCAAGAAAATCATTCATTAACCCTAATTTACGATTGGAGATCATCTGGGGCGATTTTGAGAGCACGTTTTGAGCACTTTCGGAGATTTTGAAGCTTACGAGTCATTGGTACGTGTTCGGGATGAAGGATTGAAGACTACACGAGTTTTATAGTTCTTTGTTTTTGATTTTTCCTTTCGAAACTCGTTACAATAAATTCTTGTTGGATTATCTTTGTTTTGCTTTCATTACATAACATGCTCGGCTAAACTTTTTTAGCCACCTAGACTTAGTTGAATGGATTGAATGAAGTTTTTACCTTTTTCGTTATTTGCATGAATATTATGGATTGTTGTGTTTAGTAAAGAGTTTGTTTTATTGATTTGATGCACATGCGTACTTTAATTTGGTTTATTATTGTCAATTGCTTCGTATGATTCTTAGTGACGGTCTTTATCACAATATAGAGTCGTGCTAGGGTTTAGGATTTTGGTGAGCGTCTATATCACGTAATAAATCTTAACTCTTTAGGGTGGAACTTGCCAATAACCCCTAGAAGTAATTGCTAGTAATTTGCTAGGTTTTAGTGTTATGCTAGACCTTATAGCTGGAAGGTGCGGGGATATTGATAGGTCTTACCCGGCGAATTGCTTTAGACAGTCCTTGGAAAAGGTCGCGCCTTCGTTGCCACGTCGGTTTATTAGTCTATCAAGTCAAGTTAAATAATCCAAACTACCCTAGATATATGATTGGAAAATAGTAGGTCAACGTTAGGGTACTTATACAATAATTAGACAACTGGAAAGACGTCTAATAACTGGTAAGATTAACGGCCTAGGTAACGCCATAAGTTTCACCTCGAGAAGGGTTGAGGGGCTTAGTTGGTGTTTAATAGGTTTAGTACTATAAGATCCCGGTTCCATAAATCATGCATTTAACTTAGTCGGTAATTCTTAAAATCAATCCAGGAATCTAGTCTAGGTGGTCCTCGTTATCATATAAGAATCGTCTTTTCCTTCTTTCATATTAGTCTAGTTTTAGTTTAAATAGATTTCCTTAGATTTTCCGTAACCCCCCCCCCCCCCCTCCCAAAACAATTAAACATTTTAAGTCGTGTCTGTCAGTATCTATTAGAGTCTAGTTTACGTGATACATAGAGTCTCGTGGTTCAATATCCAGACTTCCTAGGGTTATACTACATTGATCGGTACACTTGCCGATTGTGTGCTTTTAGGTTGAGTCTAGAATTAAAGCTTTTTAGTGTCTAGCATAGAGAGTCTAATTTAGTTAATTTTTATAGTCTGTTTAGCACACATCAGCCATTACAAATTTACTGTCATGCCATTTGGTTTAACCAATGCCCTAGGTGCATTTATGGACATGATAAACCGAATATGTAAGCCATATTTAGATAAATTCATAATTGTCTTTATAGATGATATTCTCATTTACTCTAAGAGTAAAGAGGAACATGCAAATCATTTGCACGCACTTCTAAGTTTATTGAGAAAATAAAAGCTTTATGCAAAATTCTCGAAATGTGAATTTTGGTTAGAACAGGTACAGTTCCTTGGACATCTAGTCAATCATGAAGGAATTCATGTGGATCCCACAAAGATCGAGGCGATTAATAAATGGAAAACCCCGGAGTCACCAACCGAGGTTAGAAGTTTCTTAGGATTGGCCGGTTATTATAGAAGATTATTCAAGATTTTTCTAGAATAGCCATTCCCTCAACTAGGCTAACCTGTAAATATGTTAAGTTTGAATGCGTGTTGATGGATGTGTGTTGATGCAACGTCAAAAGGTTATAGCTTATGCATCTAGACAACTTAAAAATCATGAAGAAAATTATTCAACCCATGATTTAGAATTAGGAGCTATAACTTTTTCCCTTAAGATTTGGAGACATTACCTATACGGTAGTAAGTTTACCATTTTCACCGACCATAAGAGTTTAAGGTATGTTTTCGGGCAAAATGAGTTAAATATGAGACAAAGACGCTGGATGGAGATACTAAGCGATTATGATTGCAATATTCAGTACCATGCAGGAAAGGAAAACGTAGTAGCTGATGCTTTAAGTCAAAAGTATCACGAAAAAACAAAAAGAGTGCGTTCTCTTAAGTTAAACCTGCAGGTAGATTTAATTGAACATATTAGAAAGGCACAAGAATCAGTAATCAAGGATGATACTGAACATTTGAAAGGAATGATTAAGGAACTAGAACAAGGAACATATGGAATTTGGAGATTCCATAAGAAAAGAATGTGGATACCTAAATTAGGTAACCTACGCCACCGTATATTAGAAGAAGCCCATAAATCTAAGTATACGATGCATCCTGGAAGTGATAAGATGTATCAAGACTTAAGAAAGAATTTCTGGTGGATAGGAATGAAGAAAGATATAGTAGCTTATGTTTCTAAATGTTTAACCTGTTCACAAGTTAAAGCTGAACGTTAGAAACCCTCAGGTTTATTGCAGCAGTTAGAAATGCCAGTGTGGAAGTGGGAATTGATAACAATGGATTTTGTTACCAAATTACCCAAAACAAGGAAAGGTAATGATACAATTTGGGTAATTGTAGACAGGCTAACCAAGTCTGCACATTTCTTACCAATGAAGGAAACTTTCAGTATGGAACAATTAGCTAAATTGTATGTAAATGAAATAGTTTCATTACATGGAATTCCTTTATCAATTGTTTCTGATAGGGATAACCGTTTTACCTCTCATTTTTGGACAAGTTTCCAAAAGGAAATGGGAACCAAATTGAATCTAAGCACAGCTTATCATCCTCAAACGGACGGACAAAGCGAAAGAACAATTCAAACAATGGAAGACATGCTTAGAACTTGTGTAATTGATTTCGGAGGTAATTGGGACGATCACTTACCATTGAAAGTCTCTCCTTGGAAAGGAGTGGTAAGATTCATCAAAAGCGGAAAGCTAAGCCCCATGTATGTTGGACCTTTTGAGATTATTAGAAGAATAGGACCTGTAGCTTATCAGCTACAACTGCCAGACGAAATGGCAGGAATACATGATGTATTTCATGTATCGAATCTCAAGAAATGCTTAGCTGATGAATCACTGGTAGTGCCTCTTAAGGATATAGACGTAAATGAACAATTAAAATTTGTGGAACAACCTCTACAAATTAAAGATGGGAAAGTTGAAAACCTCAAGCACAAGTGATTAGTTCTAGTCAAAGTAAAATGGGACTCCAAAAGAGGACCAGAATACACATGTGAGCTTGAATCAGAGATACAAAGGAAATACCCGCATCTATTCTAGTAGACCTCGAGGACGAGTTCTAAAACAAGGTGGGGAGGGTATAACAACCCTCCAAAATATTTTCAACACCCTTAATATGTTTAAAATGTCCCTATACGTCCTAAAATACACCCCGAATATGAAAACGGGCCCAGAATACCTTTATTTTATTAAAATTAATTAAAAACAATTTTTATTAGGGCTGTGGCGGGCCGCGAAGACCTACCCCTGCTCTTACGCGAGTCGCGAGCGAAGGGACATGAGGCGCAGCCCGGTGCTGCCGTGTGTCGTGCAAGTGTCGAGCCTAGTGTGATGACCCGTATCAGCTAGGGCCTACCTACCCTATGTCGCGGGCCGCGTAGCCCTTGGCTACATCCTTCGCGGGCCGCGAGGGACCGGAAATCAGGCCCTATAAATTGAGGGCATCGGCTGTTTAGTCGAATTTGCTCACAAATCTTTCTCTCTCTCTCGAATTTCTACATAGCAAACATAATTTTCGGGTAGTATACCCCCCAATTAATGAAGTTCTGCCCCGTTGTAAGTATCATAATTCCTGTTACTTATTAGATACGCTGCTCGATTGATCCATGGTTCCGAAACGACTGTCGTGGTTCTGCCAGACATAGTCGTTGGAATGCCGTCTCGGGGAGGGTATTACTAATGTAAATATTGGGTTATTATACTAACGCATGTGTATTTGTGTAATTTACAGATAATCACCAAGAAATCCTTAAGGAAAACCCCAAGACAGCAATGTGAGTAATTCCTCTTTTTTGTAAACTGTTTTTACAAAACCTCAAATGTTTAAATTATATTAAACAGTGATTGAGTATTTGTATTCTACAATTATCGTCGGTATGTTGGGGTTTTGTATACAAAATTTGTTACTACATTGTGAGTAGTAACATGACCACAAGTCAGGTTGACAGTACCGTGGGTGGTAATTAAAGTAGATGGAAACAAATGTAATTGTGCGACCGCCCTCAATGCTGTAGACTGATAAAACCTATTTTGATTAAACTGGGATTCACTCACCAGTATCTCCCACTGACTAAATGTTTTTAAACGCGTTTCCGGTATCAAAATATGAAAGCCAAATAGAAGCCAGCTGGACAGCACTGAAGGCTTGGAAAAGTGGCAATAAAAGTTACCAAAATAAAGAGATGTTTTATTTAAATAAAATAGGGTTTATCCCTATGAAAATGTGTGTACTTTAAACTTGGAAATTTCGCATGTATTTAATATTATAAAAGCGTGGTATTTTACTCTGATAAAATATTTCCTAACTACGGTCCTGATGTAAACTCCGCTGCCAAAATGATAAACACCGATACCACCAAAACTGTCCGCGGCCGCCCATTTTCGGGTTGTTAGGGGACGGGGGTGGCGATAGCTCGATTCTTTTCTAAGATTGATTTACTCTCAGGATATCATCAATTGAAAGTACAGGAAGATGATATTCCTAAAAACTGCTTTCAGAACAAGGTACGGTCATTATGAATTTAGAGTCATGCCATTTGGTTTAACCAATGCCCCAACCACATTTATGGACATGATGAACAGGATATGTAAATTATATCTAGATAAATTCATAATTGTCTTTATAGATGATATTCTTATTTACTCTAAAAATAAAGAGGATCATGCGGAGCACTTGTTTATACTTCTAAATTTGTAGAGAAAAGAAAAGTTTTTTGCTAAATTTTCAAAATGTGAATTCTGGTTAAAAGAAGTGCAATTCCTTGGACATCTGGTTAATCATCAAGGAATTCATGTAGATCCCACAAAAAATCGAGGCGATTACCAAGTGGAAAATCCCTGAATCACCGATGAAGGTGAGAAGTTTTATTGGACTAGCAGGTTATTATAGACGTTTTATTCAAGATTTTTCTAGAATAGCCATTCCCTTACCCAAATTGAACTGCAAATCAATTAAGTTTGAATGGGGACCAAACCAGGAAGAAGCCTTTAAGATTTAAAGCAAAAGTTAACCAACACACCCATACTTGCGTTACCAGAAGGAATTGAAGACTTGATAGTCTATTGTGACGCTTCTAAGTTAGGTTATGGATGTGTGTTGATGCAACATCAAATGGTTATAGCTTATGCTTCTAACCAACACACTATCTTTATGGTAGCAAGTTTATTGTCTTCACAAATCATAAGAGTCTAAGATATGTTTTTGGGAAAAAGGAATTAAATATGAGACAGAGACGCTGGATGGAGATTCTTAGTGATTATGATTGTGATATCCAGGATCATGCAGGAAAGGCTAATGTAGTAGCTGATGCTTTAAGTCGAAAGTATCATGAAAAGCCAAAACGAGTACGTTCTCTCAGATTAAATCTGCATATATATTTAAATGAGCAAATTAGAGAGATACAGGAAACAGTAATCAAGGATGACACTGAATGATTAAAAGGAATGATTGAGGAATTAGAACAAGAAACAGATGGAATTTGGAAATTCCATAAGAAAAGGATCTGGATACCCAAACAAGGAAACCTACGCCACCAAATTTTAGAAGAAGCCCATAAGTCTAATTGTCTAAGTATACGATACATCATGGTAATGATAAGATGTATCAAGATTTAAGGAAAAATTTCTGGTGGATAGGAATGAAAAAGGATATAGCAACCTATGTTGCTAAATGTCTAACATGTTCACAGGTTAAAGCTGAGAATCAGAATCCCGCTGGTTTATTGCAGCAGTTAGAAATGCCAATTTGAAAATGAGAATTGATAACAATGGACTTTGTTACTAAATTACCCAATACACGAAAAGGTCATGATACAATCTGGGTGATTGTAGACAGATTAACCAAATCTGCTCATTTCTTACCTATGAAGGAAACTTTTAGTATGGAACAATTAGCCAAGTTTTATGTAAATGAAATAGTTTCATTACATAGAATTCCTTTATCTATTGTTTCAGATAGAGATAGCCATTTTACTTCTCATTTTTGGACAAGTTTCCAAAAAGCAATGGGAACCAGGTTGAACCTAAGCACCGTTTATCATCCTCAAATGGACGGACAAAGTGAAAGAACAATTCAGACGATGGAAGGTATGCTTAGAGCCTGTGTAATTGATTTCGGAGGAAATTAGGACGATCATTTACCATTAATAGAATTTTCCTATAATAGCATCTATCATACCAGTATAAATGTTGTACCATTTGAAGAACTTTATAGAAGAAAGTGCCGAACTCCAGTCTGTTGGGCATAAATTGGAGAAAAGCAACTATCTGGACCAGAGATAGTACAAGAAACAACAGTCAAGATTATTCAAGTTAAGGAAAGACTAAAAGCAGCACGAGATCGTCAAAAGAGTTATGCAGATAACAGACGAAAACCATTGGAATTTCAAGTTGGATATAAGGTATTATTAAAAGTTTCTTCATGGAAAGGAGAAGTCAGATTCGTTGAAAGAGAAAATCTAAACCCCGGGTATGTTGGACCTTTTGAGATTATCAAAAGAATAGGACTAGTATGTAACGCACCGCATTTTCGCACTTTCTTATTTTAGCTAGACGTGTTGTACTTTCTATATTTAGACACTTGTACCCTCTTTGTAATCTATTTTCATTCCGTTTGTAATTCAAGACTATTGATCATAATGAAAACGAAGTTATTTTAATCATGTTCGTGATTTCAAATTAGTCTTATGTGCATCTGGTAATTTAATTCTTGTTTGAACGAAATACTATTCAAGGATTCTTGATTCTATATTTTACGACACTTGATACTCGTTAAACTGGTTAAAACTCTTAAAATAATGAGACTCGAAAGCTTCGTGAAATGAATAATCGTTTAAAGACTTTTATTCGTTTATAAATATGGTTATTTACCTATCCTATTTTATTTAATTAATTAAATTAATTAATTTTACAATTTAAAAGTTTATTTTCATTTTTTTATAATATCTAGTTAGTCTCGTTACATATTAAAGTTAGTTTTTTTTTTGTCAAAAAAAGATATTAAAGTTAGTAAACTAACTTAGTTAGTTTAAACTATAATGTTAGTTTTATTTTTAAAATAATATAACTTGGTTAACTAATAGTTCAGGGGTGATTTGTGCAATTTCTGAAAGTGTATAGTGCAGGGACTGGTTGTGTAACTTCTGAAAGTATAATATAACAAAGAAAATAAATAAACAAAAAAGCTGAAGACCACGGGACTCGAACCCGGGTCAACAACCACACCAAACACGCACCTGACCAACTGAGTTGCGGCCTTTTTAGTGAACAAACCTGGCCTGCATTTCATTAAAGCACTCGTTTAAACGACTTGTTAAGCGCACACAGACCTGAACAGACGCGGATTTAGGCGCGATTTTGAGTTTCTTTTTTAGTTTAAACCTTGTTTTAGCATTAATTATCCAACTACAAACTAACCTAACCCTTCCCTATAAATACCAAGTGTTCTCCAAGCCATTTACACTTTTCAAATCACTCTAAACACTCTCAAATCCTCCTCTAATCAGCTGCAAAACACAAGTTCGAGCAGATTCATCACCTTTCACAAAAGTATGCATAACTTTCTCATTTCTTAACGTTTTTCATCGATTCTTTTTCCTACTTCTTTGGATTGACCTTAGCTACGTTTCCATTGGTTTTCATAGAAAACCAGGCCCTGGAACGTCACCAAAAAGGCTCCAAAGTTGACTGACTTTTCTGTTTTCATCTAAAACTTTGTTAAACTTAGTAAACTTGAGTTAATCTCATCTCAAACCTATGTCCTAATACTCATAATCAATCGAGTGGTTAGTTGGGCTTAAAAACAAGGCTGAGAAATGTTAAATCAGAGGTTAAAACCTCACAAACATTCTGTTTTAGTTAGCGTTTTACCCACAAGAAGTGTTCATGTTTAAAGCTTGATGAATGTGTGATTGTTAGACTAGCTTGGGCTATCTTTCATAAAAATCCACTAACTTCTTGATGTTTTCTCATAGATTAGTTGTTGTATTTCATTATTCTTGTAAGTTCATGACCCTCCTTGTTGTTCATAACAAAAAGTGTAGTGGTGAACAATAGAGGTACCTAAATGGAAGCTCTGTTCTTGCTACCTCATGTATGAATTCCATGATACTTAGAGGTGCCTAAACGAAGACTTTAATCTTCTACCTCATGCTTGACATATATGATATAGTATACTCTATCTAATACTTATGTAATATTCAAACAAACCGAACCCTTGATGATGAACAAGTGGACATTGTTAAGTTAGTAAGTATATCATCTAAGCATCATATGTGATGGATGATTATTTTCATATGGCTATGTTCATGTAATTTAAATTCCGAATCTATAATCTTCTGTTATTCCCCAAACTCACACACCTACGTTTTCTTCGTGTAGAAGGACAAGGTGCTCCAAATTAATCCATCCACCAACAACACTCGCAGGATTACCAAGTTGGAAAGCTTTCAAAAACTGTGAGCATACTCGATCCCTTTTTCCTTTTAATCACTTTGCGGTGCAACATGTATACTATACAACTACACTTCACTTTGAAACTATTTTAAACAAACTCTATACATTGTTCAAACATGAAACTATGTGCGATGCTTGTTAATCTCGTATGCCATGTAAACTATTTGTGTTCATATATGCTCATTAACTTTGCTAGCCTACCTTAACAATTATAGCGCTATAGGATTAACGCACAGCCCGAGACTTGGGGTATTGTTAAGTTAAACATCTTAACCTCCCGCGATACATTGGGATAGGCAAATTAAACGTGTTGGAAACTTCAGTTTGAACATATTGTTACACAATCTAAGCATACTAGTAACTCGCATATTATGATTCATGTGGATATGAGCAACTTTCTTGTCTATATTATGCTATGTAATCAAACTTGTATGCTCGCCAACTTTTTGTTGATATATTTTAATACATTTTGAAGGTTAATAGTTTGATGATGATGCGATGAAGAACAAAGATTAGATGGACTTAGATACACACCTAAATTTAGTTTATCATTTCATGTTATGTTTTGTTGAACACTGTTATCTTTCCTTGGATTCTTGTATGATAATTAGCCTATTTATGAAATTTGAATTTTAATTATATTGTCACATAGTGTTATGAAGTCTCTTGCAGTCTTATTTTCGTCTCATCCCAATGTTTCCGCCATTGGTTGGGGTGTGACAGATTGGTATCAGAGCCATAACTATGGGGAATTAGAAATAAGTAGGAATGCTTTGCCCTAGTCTATAGTTTTAGGAACTTTGTCTCTTATTTGTTGTTTAAAACTTATGCATTCTACCTTACATGCTTCCTAGCAATACTTCTTGTTTGTTAAACTTACATTCCTTTCCTAAGGCTAACTCGCATATTATCATTCATGTGGATACGAGAAACTTTCTAGTCTATATTATGCTATGTAATCAAACTTGTATGCTCGCCAACTTTTTGTGGATATATTTTAATACATGTTGCAAGTTGATATGTAACACCCCGAAAACAGGTTCGGTGATTAAACCCCGGTAATACTAAAAGACGGGTAAAGTACCGTTAGTGGTCAAATTAACCCGGTGAATATTAGGATTTTAAATAAATAAACCTAATATCGAATAAAAGTTAAATGAAAGCTTTTAAACAAATAAAGTTTATAGAAGGCCCGAGTTAACGGGACTTAAAATAAACCGAGTCCTAAATTCCCCAAACCCACTAAGTTAACTAGGAATGTTTAACCTAATTAATAAGTGGGAATATTGTTAGAAATAAGCATGTTGTGGCCTACTTAATAACTAACCAAACAAGAGGGGCCAAATCAGGATAACTTGAAAGTTAGGTTATAAAAATAAAAGTTGAAACGAAACACACACTTAGTGTGTGTTCTGTTCGACCAGAATACTCCCCAGGAGTTCAAAACCCTAAGTTCTAACAATATCATCAAATTGAAGGCTCAAATGAAGCTCAAATTCACAATTGAACGTGAATTAACGACCACCCAAGCTTGGGTATGTAAAATTTTGATGAATTGTGAAGTTGTGAAATTTGAATAATCATCATAATCGCGAATTATGAATGAATTATTGAAGCTACGATTGAATTTGTGATGTATACTTGCTTAGGAACAAAATCCTAAGTGAAAATTATAAATATGATGCTATGAATTGAATGATTATATGATTTACCACACTAGGATAAGTGGGTTTTAATCATATAATGAAATTAATGATATAATTACGATTAGAATCATTATATCTTATATTAGTACGATAATACTTGAACAATTTAGGTGTTTAACTATATAAATCATACTTTATAAGTAGTGAGTTTAGTATGATATGATAAAAATTGATGATATGTTCATGTTCAATGATGTTTAATATCATTGTGTATTAACTCGGTAAATTATGATTACAAGAACTTGGTTAATAAGTGATTAAAACGGTAACATAAGAATGATGCTTACCGGATAATTGACCAAGTAATTAAACGAGTAGTTGAGCTACTTCGTGTAATTATTTATGTTAATAGGCAGTTGACTTTAAAAAGTCAAACTGACCTTTGATATGATCGAATGATAATTTCGACATAAAATTCGTAGGATGGAATAGTCGTAAATGATTATGACTAATCAAACCATCATACAAATTTCAATGATAGTTTGACGCTTGACGAGCTAGGTGAAAGCTTAGGAAGGAAGCGGGTCAAACGAATCAAGAAAGAAGGAAAAGCACAATCCGGATGTAAGGTAAGTAAAGCTTACTGTAACACCTGTGCCTCCACGGACATCAAACAAATACCGAACCAATGAAATATTATATTTCATACTTTGGGATTTGTAAAAATATGTGTATCATTTGCACATATCAATTTTTGTTCAATTCCAAACTCTAAATCGCTTTCTGGGAGGTTATACGCGCACCAATGCGTAAATATAACCAGTTTAATGCAACAAACACTCCGGAATAGTGACATAGGCTTAACATACCTTAAATAACCTTTACATAACTTAGAAATAAGTTTTGAAGGCTTTGGTATGGCAAAAACAAGTTAATACGCTTACAGGGACTAAAGTTGACAAACTGCGAAAGTATGCGAATTTGAACTGTAACAGACATTCCGGAACATGACCATAAGTTAAACACACCTTAAATATCCTTTACATAGCTTAGAAATAGGCTTTGAGGTGTTCGGTGTGCTAAAATAAACTTTTGGGTCATTCAGGGACTAAAAGTGTCAAAAAAAATGCATAAGTTTGCATTTTAGCGCATAACTTACGGTCTGAATACATCCGGACATCCAAAAATTTATGTAAGCACTAAAATATTTTATTTTAGTGTTTGGCATGAGAAAAATCCATTCGTCACGCAATTTGGATCGTTTTTCACGCTTATGCGCATTCCGTCGTAATTAACCGAACAACGCGATTGTACGGCTAAACGAACCGACATCCGGCATATTTTTGAGCATGTTTCATGTTCCCTATACTTTAACATCCTTTTGAAGCTTAAAAATGGTCTTGACGGGTGTTAGAAATGCCAAAACACGACGATACGCGCTCAGGAACCAAAACTGCAAAACTGCAAAAATAAAAAATAAATAAATAAAAAAATGCAGCAAAAAGCCATTTTAAACATAAGTTAGCAGCCCCTAACACTTCCCAAAGGTCAAGTGCCACATGTTAATCTCCTATGGTGGCCAAAATAAGTTACCACAACATTTTGACAAGTGTACGGCCTAGATCGTGCCCCCTTTTCCAAGAAACGATCCTAACGGTTGTGGGTTTACTATAAATACCCAACCCATTTTCACTCATTCCTCACTAGAATCTGATCTAAAAGACTCTAAGTTGAAACCATTGTTTCATACCTGAGTTATTTGGATCTAGATTAGCATTCGGGGACCTTTCGTAAGTATTCTTTCGTTCTTTTATTGCTTTTCGAGTCTTTTCGAGTCTGAAAGTCAAACTTTGTTTGACTTTCTGCATTGACCAGTTTATGGTTAATGCGAAGTTCGTTTGAACTTCGCAACGTGATTGTAATCACGATGGTTATAGTCCCTTGTGACTATGCCTACTGATTACCACGTTGTAGGGTCGAAAGGATAAGCGATCTAATAAATCGCTTATACCTTCGAACCCGACCCATTTGGTCGATCATTAGGATCCGACCAAGCACATTAGGTGACCATAGTATATATGGAATAACCTTCCGAGGTTATACCTTATGGTCGCTTCGTTTAAGTAGTTGTATGATAGGTAGTTTATATGCCTTAGGTAAATTACCAAAATACCCCTATGATGCCAAAATTCGTTTTAATCATATGTAACATAACTTTTGACATCTAAACTGATTTGACAACCATATTAGACATGTTAAGGCATATTTTACTTGTCATAGGACTAGTTAGGCGTTCCGAACGCGTTTTACGCGAACGACGCGTTAAAGTAGCATAAGCTACCTAAACGGGTCGTAATGGGTCGTAAGCACTTAGGTTAGGTTTCATTTAGTATGTAGGCTTTATTAAACCATACTACATGAGTACCCATACTCATTTGGTTTACGAGCCCTCATTCTACCCGATCTTCCAATATAGGTTCGGTTTATTAATGTAGTTACCTATATTAGGTGCCGTTTGATATTCCGTGATCTCTAGCATTGCTTGGTGGTTATCTTAGGACTTCTGAGCAATCTCAAGTGAGTACATAGACCCCTCTTTTACTGTTTTCCAAACGTTTTGGGGTGAAACACATGTGCCTACCTGTTACTTTCATGCTTTTCCATGTTTTCATATCATATGCTTGCTATGTTCATTAGTACACTATTAGTACATCGTTTTACATTACATTTTATGCTATGTATGTCCATTTAGTTCATACTTAGTACATCGTTTCACATCACATCACATGCTATGTATGTTCATTTATTTGCATACTTAGTACAATTGTTTTCATCACATGCTTACATTTTGTTATGACATTTGGTTTGTTTAAATGAGACAATGTACATTCATTAATACCGATCATGCCGCTCGGTAGTAGGTAGTGGTACCATAGGACTTGACAAATCCCATTCCTGAAATCTCGGGTTTGTTTGGACGTAAGGAATGACCGAATCCGAATACATATTCTTTTGATAACTCATTATTACATAGTTATCCGACTGTCGCAAGGCTTGGATGTATGAATTTTCACAACACCGCATAAATGTTTATATCAGTATAGCATGCATTTACTACACAGAACATAACTTTGATTTAAACCAAGTTTTACTTCAATACTATGTTCTTGTGCATATGGTTTAGTTGATGCATTTCACTAGCCATACATATCATTTTGGTTACACATTACATGGTTTACATTTGACACATAAACACTTTTGACATTGGTTATACATTACATGATTTACATCTTGACATAAACATTTTAACATATTATTTCAATACATTTGGAAGTTGGGTTAAACATAGACATCTTACATTGTTGGTTTGGTTTGAGTAAGTGATTTAAGTAACGAGACGTGTGTAATACGATACAAGCATGGTGGATACGCCGCTGGTACTTCCTATATATAAGTGATTGTATGGTATTACATATCGTTGCGTTATTTGAAATCATTTCAATTTAGACATATAACATTTTATACAAATAACATACTTTTCACAAGACATTGTTTTACAAAACAACTTATCTTATACATACTCATTTTTACTTGGTTATTCATTTAACCATACATTATTCTCTTACTTATACATATCATCTGATCTTATTGCTTTTCAAACGATTTACCAAAACAAAGCAAACTACAAGGTTCATGACTAAACATTTTCCTAAACATAAGTCATGAATCTCATTTTCACAAAACCTATGTATCTCACAGGCATTTTTATGCTGACGTACCTATTTTCACATGTGTTTTTCAGGAGCTGTTGCATAAGATGATCAAGATACACATAGGCAGACTTGGGCTTTAGTGACAATAAAAGATGCAAGACTAGTTAATTATGTTGTATTTCCTTGTTTGTTAAGACATTGTAACACTTTTAAATCAATAAAACGAAACTTCAATTGCCATGGATTTGAAATAATTAATTATGTTACAACATTCCCCGACATTTCCGCCACGTTTTGTATGTTCTACGTGGTCGGGGTGTGACACTTACACTCTATTTATTTAATACTTATTGGTTTTATAGGTTATGAATAATATAAAGTTTTGTTTGAATTATGATGTTCCGACACGACATGTGCGGTTCGGAATAAAAGACAATAATGATAAACCACGTTTAATGGTTAAAAAGAACTAATATGATTTTTTAGTCATGCAAAGACTAATAGATAGTGAGTTTTGAATAGTTACCATATAAGGTAAACTAATACAAATAATAAGGGTAAAACGGTAATTCAGTCAATCGTTGACGATAACCGTTAGTTTTTTAAAGACACTTTATGGTGTAAGCCATCAAGGGGTCAAAAGAATTAAGAAATGGTTTATAAGTAAAATGACCGTACGGTGTAAACCGGAGCGAGTCATATAGATGAGATGGTAATAAATACCTTCTTGCAAATATAAACGATCACTTAAACGAAACGGGTCAAAAGGTGAAGATATCACCTTTTTACAATATCGACTAATGATTATTGTGGAGTTATATGATTTCAGGAGTAAATGTCGAATGGATAATTGCATCGCTATTACTTAGCGGTTGGTTATTAAAGCAAGGTATTAAAATGGGTCAATATATTGATCCGAGCTAGGTATGCTTAATAGGATAACTACTCATTTAGGACTTAAAGTTCAATGAGAGTTAAATAAAGTTAAAATGGACATTGGGTTTCCTTAATAGGTAAACTTAATAATTTAAATTATTATCATGGTGTTTTTAGAAACATAATGGTTTCTAAACAAGATTATAGTTAAAAGGTCGGATTTTGGTCAAACAAGTTATTGAAAGTCCTTCGTCATAAAAGAAGGACTAAACTTGACCAAAACGCCCTTGTAAGCTAAATTGAGCAAACGACCCTTAAAGGTTGTTTGGAAACGAGTCTTATGATCAAATAAATACTTAGAATAAGTATAAAAAGTGAAAGGTGTGAATCTTTGGGTCAAATGACTCTATATGAGTAGACTGGCATAACATCTACGATTGGATTCAAAAAAGCATAGGCTTCGCGCAATTTGGCGAAGAAAAGACTACTCGGATAAAGGGCAGAATTAAGACAGATCAAACTAAAGATATAAAGCATAACATATATTTTTTTTCGTCGAGATAATTGCATTTTGATTGAGTTATTGATATAAGGAAAAATGAAGAAAGTAAGGTAGACAAAAAAATCCTTCTTTTTCCACTCAATCAAAAATCCTCCAATTCTCAAAGGAGAACAGAAAAAATCATACTTTCATACAATATCTTAATTGAATTATATATAATGATCATTAAATTCAATTGAATTCTAGATGTCGTAAAAAGAGAATCCGAGGGGCAAAACTTGGAATAAATGGATTTCCACTTTAAAGCCACCACAAATATAGTTGTGGTGGAAGATTATTTGATAAATATTGTAGAAATAAGATGCTAGAAATGAATGACAGAAATTTTATGCTTAAAAGTGCTTAAACACCCTTAACAGGTCAAAATAAGTATATAAGCAAAAACGGGTTAAATATGTATATAAACCCGGGATTTGGACCTAATATAATAGGAAAACATTTATAACATGAATTTCATGATTATTTGAATGTAACAAGCGTGTTTGTTTGATAAAATCATGAATGGGTCAAAATTTAGTAAAGATATATTAAGCCGAAGGCTTAAAAGTCTCAAATTTTGTTATTCCGGATGACAGATTTTAACTCCATATGATGGGGGATCAACTTACGATCACGTAGGAAGAAACAGATCGCAAAACAGATCAAAATTGAGTGAGTTATGACCAATTAAGTTGGATTTTGGTTTGCTGAGTTTATGCAGCACCAGCACCACACATTCTGTCGAAATTGACCTCTCGCATCGCGCGACGGAGAGGAGATTGAACGGTCGCGGCCCGCAAGGATGCTCGCACCAGGCGAAAATAAAGCCCCAAGCCCGTCGCGTGGCTCGACAGGTTATAAATCCTGAAATTGTTGCTGAAACTTGCTGTTTGAAATGTTTCGACTCACAAACTAGCTCGGACATCTTTTTAATACTAAATGACTAAAACCATTTCATGTTTTATGAAATGTAGGTTTACAGCAAAGCACCAGTGGACGATCAAGCTTAACGAAGAACTGAACACGATCAAGATTCAAGCTTCCGCTAAATGTTTTGTGGTCATGTTTTAAACGGCGAATGTTTTATAAAATGTTGAATTGTTTTATTTCTTAAAAATTTTAAGAAATACGTTTTTTGTAAAGTATGTGTAAGCATAATTAAACACTTATAGTCATAAACGATATGAAAGTCGTATAAATGGACTAAGGGTATTACATGATAGTTTGATGATGATGCGATGAAGAATAAAGATTAGGTGGACTTAGATACACATCTAAATTTAGTTTATCATTTGATGTTATGTTTTGTTGAACAATGTTATCTTTCCTTGGATTCTTGTATGACAATTAGCCTATTTATGAAATTTGAATTTTAATTATATTGTCACATAGTGTTATGAAGTCTCTTGCAATCTCGTTTTCGTCTCATCCTGATGTTTGCGCCATCTTTTGGGGTGTGACATAGTAGCTTATCAGCTACAACTGCCAGAGGAAATGGCAGGAATACATGATGTATCTCATGTATGTAACCACAAGAAATGCTTAGCAAATGAATCATTATTGATACCTCTTCAGGACATAGAGGTAAATGAGAAGCTAAAGTATGTAGAGAAACCATTACAGATTGAAGATAGAAAGATCAAGAATCTCAAACACAAGAGATTAGTTCTGGTCAAAGTAAAATTGGATTCCAAGAGAGGAACATAATATACTTGGGAGTTCGAGTAAGAGATGCAACGGAAATATCCACACCTTTTCCAGTAGACCTCGAGGATGAGATCTAAAATAAGGTGGGGAGGATATAACAACCCTCCTCAAACCCTTAACATAACCCTAAATGTTCCTATTATACCTCGAATACACGTTAACGGGCCTAAATAACATTTATATTAACAAAAATCAAATAAAAACAAATTATACACCTTCTCGCGTGGCATGACCCATTCCTCTAGGTCTGTCGCGGGCCGCGACCTAGTGACACCAGGCGGCACCCTGGTGCGCCACTTGTCTTGCTACGTGTTGATGCTAGATAAGTGAGTCGACAAGGCTAGGCTCTAGTCTACTAGCCTCGCGGGTCGCGAAAGGGAACCAGAGGGCGTCACGGGGCGCGAGCCGCCTTTGGTCAGGCAATAAATAGAGGCCTTCGGCCTCATTCTTCTCTGTTCAAATTTCTTTTCTTCTCTCAGACACTATAATAGCAATATTTCTCGGGAATAATACCCCTAAAAACCAAAGCTCTGCCTCGTTGTAAGTATTATAAACCCGATCACGTATTTGTTACCCTACCCAATTGATCTAGGGCTCCGTAACGCATGTCAAGGCTCTGCTTGACTCAGTTTGTTGGAGTTCTGTCTCGGTAGTATGGCTAATATAAAGTGGGTTATCTTCCTAACACATGTGCATTGTTTAATTTTAATAGATAATAACCAGGAAAAGCATCAGGAAGCTATAGTAAAACCTAAGTCAGCAATGTCAGTCCATTCTCTTTTGTAAACCCTTTTTAAATCATTGCTTTAAATATTTTACAAAACTATAAATGACTTACAGTGATTAAGTTTCTGTGATTCTACAATTATCATCAGTATGTGGGGTTTTGTATATATTACTTGAAACTCGTTACTATTGCGAATAGTGGCATGACCGCAAGCACGGGGGACAAAGGTTGCCATGTAGCAATGATGTATTGAATAATTGGATAGATATAAGCTTTGTAAATCTTAATACTGTAATGTTATAAAACTTTGTTTTGATTAAACTGGGATGCACTCGCCAGTATTTCTTGCTGATAAAATCTTTTTTTAAAACGCGTTTCAGTTAACTTAATGTGAAGCTAATAGAAGCCAGCTGGAGAGCACTGAAGGCTTAAAGAAGTGGCAATAACAGTTTTTATCCCTACAAATGTATTGTCAATGAACTTGGGTTTTATCTTATTTATTATTTATAAAAGTTTGGTGTTTAAACTCTGATATTTCCTAACTACGGTCCTAATATTTAAATTCACCGCTGCCAAATTAATAAACACCGATACCACCAGCTCTGTGTCACGCGGCACCAGCTCCCGGGGTAGGGGTCGGGGGTTGCGACAAAACCTCTTTAAACTTAAAATGAAAAATAATAAGTAGCTCTATATAAGATGTATCGGTAGGCTCATAGTCGTTTTAAAGTGTGCAGGGTGATATAAACATAATCGACTGAAGACCTTATAGGAACCGCTCATTGGCATATGGTCTTGGTACCGAAATTTCGTTTAATAGATTGCCGAGGTTTTGAAGTACGTGGTTTTTATGTTTTTTATCATTTGGGAATCATGGCTGTTTCTTTTACCGAAAACAACGGGGACGCAAGTCTAGAACTTCCATGATACAATACATACATGTATATAATACATGCTGCATACGACCATCAATAAGTGATAAAAATATCACAATCACTCCTGAATAGATGATTCTAAATCACATCTATCATATGAGAGTCAAGTTCGTCTCTTTGTGAGTACAATGGCACTAACATGTTCACGGACTTGCTCTCGTGCCCTGCATGCATTCGAATATCAAGTTCCTCATTAATAAGTGATTTTATCACAAAGGGCTTGTATTCATCCTCAAATAAGTGAGTATCTCACATCATTATACGTTCAAAACAGATGATAAATGGTATACTCACCAGTATGATGACTCGTGCATACGTTGATACGGGAATGTATCGTGAGTGGATGAACACGAGTTAGTAAGTATAAATCATACCTTAACATATCCTTAAGTCACATGATTACATCTGATTGTTGAGTTTAATTGGAAAACAATATCGATAATCGTTATAGGATGCTTATCTAAATGTTAACTAACTGAACAACAAGTGTGTTTTGGCATGACCGTACACTAATATGATTCTCTTACCATCGAAGCAAAAAGAATGTCTGTAAATATTTATTTATAGTTCTCCGCTTCCGCATATTTGTAAATATTTATTTTCAACTTTCTGTCTTTACATTTGAAATATTCAAAAAAATTCCAAAAAGATTTTAGGTGTGTTTTAATATAAACTTCATAAAACCGAAAAGATTTTATTTCTAGTTTATTTTTGATAGCCCGATGTCGGAACTCTAATCTTTCCACAAAAATCCTGATTAAAAGCCTAAGATAATTGCATCTTCATAAACGGTCGAAGTTAACAAGTTTTGAAAGTTAAAAATCTAAAACTGATCAAATTTTAAATCTTTCAAAATGTTGTCAGTTGGTAGTTGATTGAGATTTGGTCACATGTATGTCGTGAGCTTGATTAGTTTGAAATCAACTATTAGTGAGGTTTTCGTTTGAAAATGTTTCTAAGGTTGATTATATTCTGAGCGGTTGTTCTCATTACGTGTTTAGCTCTGTTGTGTGTATAGATTTGGCACTCGAACCAACTAAAGGAAAAGAGGACGTGTCAGACGACAAGCTTTGGAGTGACGACACGACAGAGGATCAAGATGATCAAGTTGCAGCTGACCACTCATCAACACCACGAGGATCGGAAGTGTCAAAAATCGAAGAATCACGAGAAACATTCAAGGGGTATAAGGTTTATGCAACTCCGGATTGTGACACGTGAAGACATTTGAAGATCCTACAGTTGTTGCTTATAAAGGACCAGGGTCGACGAAAACCTATTGCTGTCGACGAAACATCAAAGTCGATGAAACCTTAAGAGTTTCGTCGACATACATGCTCAAATAATGGATTTCGGCCCAAGTGCTTTGATTGGCCCAATAGTAGTTTTCGGCCCATGTGGCATTCTGATCTCCCATAAAGATTGGCCCAATCACAATTCTCAAGCACGTACATGAATTCTGTAACTTCAAATTGTGAAGATTAGTCAAACTTGTGACATCATCATGTCATCATCATGATCATGATGATGTTTCAGCGGGAAACGTTCTTGGCTCTCCGTGCTTCACATGTCGAACTCTGGGGCGCACGTCGGAGGAATGTCATGACGTCGGGCTTGAGCCGAACCTAACCGTGTCGAACCGAGTCGAGTCGCGTCCACATAAAGTGTACCAACAAACTCCCCCTTGGACGCTACTCGTGATGGTTCGTCTTCCATGTCTTTCATGTCGGAGGATCTTCAAAGTCTTCACGTGACACAATCAGGGAGTGTATCAACAAACTCCCCCATGAATGTTGCTCGTGAATCTTTTGATCTTCAACACTTTAGATCCTTGTGGTGTTGAAAAGTGGTCAGTTGCAATTTTATCATCTTGATCTTCAGATTGCATCACTGTCGTGTCTTCACTTTACGGCTTGTCATCTGACACGTTCTCTTCGCTTTTAGTTGGTTCAAATGCACCATCTGCACATACAACAGAGCTAAAAACGTAATGAGAAAAACCGAGAAGAATAAAATCAATCTAAGAAAGTTTTCAAATGAAAACCTTACTAAGAATTGACATCAAGCAGTATAAGCACATGACACATATGAGACCAACTCTCATTTAAACACCGACCGACAACAGTTTGAAAGTTTAAAAATTGATCAATTTTAATCCTTTAACTTTCAAATCTTGTTAACTTCGACTGTTTATGAAGGTGTAATTGTTTTCTGGCTTACAATCAGGATTTTGGGTAGGATAGACTCGAGTTCCAACATCGGTCAATCAAAAATAAAATAGAAGCAAAATCTTTTTGGCTTTTATAAAGTTTATATTAAAACACACCTAAAATCTTTTTGGAATTTTCATTTTTCAAATGTAAAGACGGAAAGCAATAAATAAATATATACAAAGATTCAGAAACGAAAGCAGTAAACAAATATTTACAGACATTCTTTTTGCGAGTTTCGAGGGTAAGAAAATCATATCAGTGTACGGTCATGCCAAAACGCTCTTTTTGTTCAATTAGTTAACATTTAGACAAGCATCCTATAACAATTATCGGTATTGTTGTCCACATAAGCTCAACTTCTCAGATGTAATCATGGCGAGGGGATACGTTAAGGTCTGATTTATACTTACCGACCGGTGTTCATCCACACACGACACATTCCCGTATCAAGGTATGCACGAGAGTTCATCTTACCGGTGAGTATACCGTTTATCATCTATTTGACCGTATAAAAGATGTGAGAAACTCACTTATTTTGTTTTGAAAACAAGCCCTATGTGATAGAATCACTTATTGATGAGGAACTTGATTTTCAGATGCATGAGGGCACATGAGCAAGTCCGTGAACAGGTCAGTACAAACGTACAGCAAAGAGACCAACTTGACTCCCAGATAAATGTGATATATTATCACTTATTTTGTTTGGACATTTGATTGTTGATCACTTATTGAGGTCGAATGCAATATGTACACGTATGTATGGTATCATGGAAGATCTTAGACTTCGTCTCCGGTTTTTTTTTTTTTACAGTTTGATACAACCATGATACCCAGATGATAAGACAGCATAAAGACCGAATATCTCAGAACCTCGACAATCAATCAAACGAAATTTCGGTACCAAGACCGTATGCCAATGAATGGTTCCCACCAGGTCTTTAGTCGATTTAAGATTTATATCACCCGGCACACTTTAAAATGATTGTGAGCCTACCGATACATCTTATATAGAGCTGCTTATCGTTTTTCATTTTAAGTTCAGTTCGAAGAGGTTTCGACAGACCAATGACTTAATATCATATTCTCTTTTTCTCGCCAGGAAACTCATTTTTGTTTTTCTATTGTTTTTAAGTTTTGAAATTTTTCAATGTTTTTGAATTTTTAAATTTTGGATTTACTCCCCCTAAAATCAACAAACTATGACAAATTTTAAAAACACAAAGGTATTTATAAAAATGATTTTCCGATGTCGGTTAACTCATGTGTTACCTCAATGCCATTTACCAAAATTAATTTAATCAGAAATGATTTATCAAATTTTTGGAAAAATCAGTTGGCATGACGGTAATCGGTGCCGACCATGACAACATTGACGAGTTTCATAGTGAAACAATCATGTGTGAGGTGATATTCGAGTTCAACGTGTCAGGTCAAAGAGTGTTGTACGAGAGGATAATAATTCATAAAGCAGCTTAAATATCGACAAGTATAGGAGAGATTAGAAATTCGAAACGTATCCTGCAACTGCTTCGTGCATTGCAAGGAATCTGAGTGCTCTCCCAAACTAGATATCCACCCGGTGTGGATTTCAAAGTCGAATTTGCAGCTACTGGGAAATCTCTTCACAACAACAAGATCATAAACCTCTGGGTCCAGCTGGTCGTCCATATTGCACCAGCGAAGGTCTTTATCTTTCTCTTGTGAAGTAGTGTGTGGTTGTTCAATCCACGCCAAGGCATCCGCACACCCGGTTGGTTTATTCAACAAACACATTTTCTTCAATCAGACCGCGAAGAAATGTACACTGCACGTTCATCTTGTTGATTTTGAACCTCTAACGTGCTGCAGGTGTGTACATTTTGATTGAATCTATCGTGGGGACCCGATCAAAGCCTTTAACAATCAAACTTTGAAATGATCTCCATTTTGTCGAAGCTTTCAATTTCTTTCATCCGATATTTTTGTCTACTTTTCTTTTTCTTCTCTCCATCAAAGGCAACAACTTCTTTGTCTCCAATCTTGTGCATGGACAATCCACTATCAACAATCCGATGATTATCAATAGTTCCTCCTGGAACATCCTACACACTCACTCAGAGATTAGTTGGAGAGGGGGACCCAAGCCTTCATAGACTTGGGTCGTCCGTCATTATCGAGGATTGTGACTTCGATTTCGTGATGATTCGGAATTGATTGAACTCCCCCTGAAACATTTACCGTTTTTGGTTTCCAAATCTGTTTTTGTTTTTCATTTTTAATTTCTAACTTAATAGACTGTGTTTAGATAACCTCTGGTTTCAAAGCCTTTTCAACTTCTTTTCGTTGTTTCCTTTTCTGTTTCACTTCTCGTTGTCTAACAAGACGAGGGTCCTGTTTTGGTGAAACAGATCTTTTATGGTAACTGTTATCAAGGGGGGCATCAACTTTTGCCTTTCCTTTTGTGAGATATGGACAGTTTCTAACAATGTGTCCATTCTCACATCATTCAAAACATGATCTCCGCTCAACAAACCTCGGAGTATCATATCTGTAAGAGCTTGATGATGAACTTCGTGATCTTGAGGTACTTGGTCCTACATCACAACCGTTTGTGTGTTGTGTGTAATTGTTTTGACTGTTTCTTTTCAAAATTTTAACTTGTTTAACAAAATCCGTGTTGGATTTGTTTTCGAAAGTTTCAATTTTATCAGTCCCTCTTGATTTCACGAAGTTGATCTTCTGAACCTTTTTCTTGTAACGAGCTCCCTTTGTTTCCACCCTCGGTTGTGAAACCTTAGGCTTTTGAGCTCGTTGTTCCTTTTGTTTACCTTTAAAAGCGATAGGTTGTTGCTTTGTCGGTAATCTTTGATTTCCAAATTGTCTTCTAACTTCAACTTTTGGAGTAGGATCACACTGAGTTACAGAAACACTCGGGATCGTTTTTCCCAAAAACTTACTTGTAGAATCCTCGAAAACTTTATCAATCAAAGATGGATTGACATTTTTAATTGGAAAATCCTTGTCTGAATAAATTTTAGCATCACCGACCAAAGTATACAAAACATTATTACTCTTAATGGCAGACACAGATTCCTTCACTTCCTTCACAGGATTAATCACTTGTTTGGCAACAGGTTGCACAATAGGAGTATGAGGATCACAAAGAATATGATTCTCAATCGGAATTTCTACTCCCTTCATCTTATCAAGTGATTCATCCAGATCACTCACATCTGATTCATCATCAGACGAATCATAGTCCTCAATGATTGGAGGACGTTGTTTCGTAAATGATGGCTTTTCTTTCCTATCAGATGAGCCCTCCGAGGAATTGTCCGGTTTGAACCCTAATCCTATAGTAACTTCCTCATAATCGAGAGGCACACTTGGTTCGAACCGAGGCATATCCTCTTCATCGGGCATTCTGGTATAGTTGTGTCTCAAAGGAGGCGGACACGACTTATACCCAACGCCTTTCACGTTACCTTTCAGCTTTTGAACGTCTATGATGTGATCAAGCATATATCGGGAGTTAGAATAACTAATCCAATTTGAGCTTGATTGCATCATGCTCGCATTTGGCAACGGCTAGCTCCTTTTTGGTTTCCTCGATGATAATAATGTAATTGTTAATACCAATGTGTTTGTTAAAAACAATTTTTGTAAATTCGAAAACACTTTTCTTTAAAGTTTTGATTACTGATTTGAAATCCTTTTCATTGCGAGCTAAGGCCATGTTTGCCTCTTTGCACTTTGACAGTTCAATAACCAAACTCTTATTGTGACTATGAACCATTTCAGATTCATGTTTCAATTCTGCACATTCATGTTTCCTATCAGCACAATCACTACATATGCTAGGAGTTTCAGATTTTACCTGGCTTGTAGAAGCTGTGACATTAGCCATAAAGGCAGTCTGAGAAGAGAAAGATCCATCTTCAGTGAGAATCTTCTCCATTTCTTCTGATGTAGCATCAACTTTCTTGACCAAGACATATTTCTGATACTTTACCTCCTCAGCATCATTCAACAAACTATCACCTTCAGAATCAGTTCTCTTATTCACATCTGATTCTGAATCGGAACTGCCACTGTATCCCAAAATATCATCATCTTCAGAGAATTCTTCTTTGTGCACATGCTTGATGTGACTGATGATCTTCGCATAACATGCAGTTCCTCTTCCGAACTGTACGGACCAATCACATCCCTCATCGGCTTGTACCACTAATGCTCGATTAGTATTAGATGGCCCTGACTGGTTTGTTTGGTTGTTATCAGCTACTATCCCTATTTCGTTGTTAGTTTGATTTGAAGTACTTGTTTGATTTTGGAAGGGATTTTGGTTGCCTTGTTTGCTCGGTCGCGTGCATTCACGTTTGAAGTGACCCTTCTCACCGTAATTGAAGCACGTCACGACATCTTTATCAAAACCGTACTTTGTATCCCGCTTTCTTTCCAAGCTAGTCTTCCCGGTTCTCCTCATATAATCCTTGGCTCGTTTAACCGCGCTCGCAAACGCCCACATGATATCCATTAACTCCATTTCATCCCTGTCTATCTGTTGATAGTCTTCATTTGTCAAATTAATGTTGCCAATCTGACTTGCGACTAGTCCACAGTAGGCATTGACCATTGTGTTAAGAAGTTCCATAGTTTCCCTTGCAGTTCCCACATTCACTTTGGATAAGTTTGCTTGTGGTTGTTTGGATTGAGGTTGTGGTTGGGCTTGTGATGGTGTTGGAATATAGGCATTTGGATCAAATTGAGGTTGAGTGGGAGGAACTTGTGGTGGAGGTTGGGGTGTTGGTAGCCAAGCACTTGCATCGAATTGAGGTTTTGAGAAAGCATGAGCTTGAGCAATCATATGCACTGGAGGATGATAAGCACTTGGATCGAAAACCAGTGGTGGAGCTGACTGTGGAAACGGAGATGAGCTTGTATTGGACACAAACGTCGTTTGAAGCTTCGGTTGCTGAACGAAACTAGAACTAGCTGAAGGAGCAAAACCAGGCAAATACATTTCTGTGTTTTGAGGAGCTGCAATCCTTTTAGCTTTCCGAATTTCCTCTTCGTTCTTGTGCTCCAGCTTCTGAATGAATTCATAGATATCAACCGTATCCAGAACGCCCGTATGCTTTAGAAGCTCAATGAATGGACTCCACTTAGGAGGTAGAGCATCAGCAAACCATGCAACCATTTCCTAATGAGTTGCAGTAACATTATAAGAACACATTTCACTAATCAAATGATAAAAACGAGTAGTCATATCATTTAGGGTTTCATTCTCCAAGAAATGAAATGATTTGAATTCATTCTTCAACAGATCATAACGTGTCTTTCTTGTCATTTCATTTCCTTCACCTCTTGCTACCAATGCATCCCATAGTACTTTCGTGCTCATACAATAAGAGAATTGATGATAGATGTTTTTGTGGAGTGCTTGCGTGAGAATAGCAAACGCCTTCTTCTCTAGATCATACGTTTTCTTGTCATCTTCTAGCATATTAGCCAATGTCGCTGCACTTGAACCTGCTTCTTCTAGATCTTGATTATACGGCGAAATGAAGCACATCCATACTTCGGTATTTTGCCCTAGAACGTACGTGTGGAAACGACCTTTCATTCATGTGATTCAACTTTGGCGGGCGATTATTGCTACCCGTTTTGCTTTCACTTATCAACAGATTTTGAATACTTTGATTCTGATTCGTCACCAATGCCCATTGTTTTGCACTAATAGATTGTTGAGGCATGACATCATTAACCATGCGGCCGTCGAAGTCTGATCTTGACCTGGTCGTGGGTCCGTACTCCAATCCCATGGACTCGTACTACTCATATTTGATATATGAAGGTGAAAACCTGGTTAAACACTTAAAAACAAACTGTTATGATGGATATGCAAAGCTTCTGTTAAAATTTTAACAAGTTTCGACGAAACCCTGTATAAATTAATGAACGACGAAACTCAATGCTGAAACTCTTGTTATGATCGACGAAACTGTTATGATCTTGGACGAAACCTGTTTAACTCAGCTAAAGACGAAACTTTATGTGCTTGTGAAAGACTTGGCGAAACTCTATATATGTTTGATGAAACCTTATGTTTGACGGCGAAACCTCAGTTATGGCGAAACTTCATATTGATTGACGAAACTTTATGACGACTTTTTGTAACGACGAAACCTTGATGTGATTTTTGTTTGTGTTTTGACGAAACCTTCATAAATCACAAAAACTCAAGTGACGAAACTCTATTGGAAATGTTTGTGTTTTGACGAAACCTTGGTGAGTTTTGGGATAAGATCTGGGAGTCGGTGAGATATATCAAATAAAAACTTATCCTTTTCTCACACACAGAACACCTATTTCAACTTAAACCATACTTATCTTACCAAACTCACAACCCACCATGCTTTTGAACACAATTTTCAAACAACATGTAATTTTTAATTCCCAAACAATTCAAACAGTCACTTCACTAAAGATTGAAAAGTTGATATCATGAAGAACACTTTGAAGGTTCTTTGAAGAACACTTGAAGATTTGAATTTTCCGGCCACTAACAAATTTTCCGAACAACAGATTTTGACGTAGAAACTCGACACAACTTCTACCTTCGATAATCTCCAACACTTTTCAACAAGTTTTGAAAAAAAACGACACCAAACAACACCTATTTTCGAGTTTTAATTCGTATTTTCAGAAAAAAGAAACTGGGTTTACGATTTTTGTCCAAGAAAATCGCACCGGTAACTCGGTTTTCAACAAGAAATCGAGCCTTACGCTCTGATACCAATTGTAGGTCCGTTTGCGGATCGCCGGACAACTGCGAGATCTTGTTTCGAATACCGTAACGAGTGCGGAATCCACGTTACAATACAAACCGAGCGAGAGATAAACACAACACAAAGATATACCGTTTAACGATTGTATATTGATACCGATAGAGTTTCGTTACAGAAAGATAATACAAGAAATACAACTAAACGCTCGGTTCTCTCTCTCTCTCTCACTGTGTTTCTGTCTCAGTTTGCTGCTTATAAAGGACCAGGGTCGACGAAAACCTGTTGATGTCGACGAAACATCAAAGTCGATGAAACCTTAAGAGTTTCGTCGACATACATGTTCAAATAATGGATTTCGGCCCAAGTGCTTTGATTGGCCCAATGGTAGTTTTCGGCCCATGTGGCATTCTGATCTCCCATAAAGATTGGCCCAATCACAATTCTCATGCACGTACGTGAATTCTGTAACTTCAAATTGTGAAGATTAGTCAAACTTGTGACATCATCATGACATCATCATGATGATGTGTCAGCGGGAAACGTTCTCGGCTCTCCGTGCTTCGCGTGTCGAACTCTGGGGCGCACGACGGAGGAATGTCATGACGTCGGGCTTGTGCCGAACCTAACCGTGTCGAACCGAGTCGAGTCGCGTCCACATAAAGTGTACCAACAGTTTTCAGGCATCACTTCTTTTTTATTGCCCCTTTCCTATATTTCTATCATTAATTCATTTATAATTTCAATGGAAATCTAGGCAGAATTGGAGGCTGAACAAAAGGAAACAAGATCAAACCATACAAAATGAAATGAAATTAGTCAACAGGAATCAAAGAAAGACTTACTATCTACATCAATTTAACACGAGCCAAAACTTGTAGGGTCATGTTGAGTCATTGACACTTGACCTTCCATCATATTTTATAACTTATATATAGTTACCGTATGTCTGTATTGAATATGTTTCAAATAGTAAGGTCGATATAAGAGGTTGTGATCATTTATATACCTGTTGCTCAACTTACAACAATTCAGAACCTTTCGACCCAGTTTAGTTTTAGATAAACATTTGAAAAAAGTACACATTTGACCCGTTGAAGAATAACGTATACTTGTCCATTTCTCAGTTAATGGGCCAAAACCGTCACATCTTAGCCCAACATAAACAATAGTCACAAATTAAATAAAAGGTAAAACCAAGTAGTGGCATGATAAAGATAAAACTTTGATTCATTAGGGTAAGGATAAAAGAAATCAAAATCATTTCAAATGACCATCTAAATGATGAGCAGTCCAGGTGGATGCCAAACTATCTAACAGAAAAACACACTCATCTAGCCTAACAATTCAATGAAATCTCAAACGGGTCAAACGGATTGAGCGTGAAGTTACCATCTTCTTGTTACTCTACAAGCACATACACCATTACAAATTCTTTCTCATTTATATATTATGCATTTACTCAGTTCAGAGCAAAAGATATAAAAAATAAAATTTTGGCTCTTTAGTTTTGGTTGTAAAAATTTGATCAAAATGCCAATTTCTCCTTCTCCAAGATATCATATATGGGCTCCAAACTGTTTGCATCTTAATCTTTTTTGTTATCTTAATCTTTTTTGTTATAAGATGGTTCAGATATCAAACCATAGCCCAAGCTCCCGCATCCTAACATCATCATCATTAGTTTCTTCTAGAATTGATACCACGCGTGACCACAGTTGACTTTCCAAAGTTTGTATGACTTGTTTTTATTGCATTTTGAGGTCTGCTTAAGCAACTTATATATGACATAATACGTTCAGTTTTTACTGCATTTTAACTGCCTTTTTTACTGCATTTTAATGCATTTTTTATTTCATTTTGCAGCATTTTAACTGTATTTTTTCCAGCATTTTACTGCATATTTGACTGCTTTCTAACTACATTTTTCTAACTGCATTTTAACTACATTTTTCTAACTGCATTTTAACTACATTTTTCCAGCATCTTGGGTTCCTTTTTTACTGCATTTTTAACTACATTTTAACTGCATATTTACTGTATTTTTTATCGCATTGATACCGACTGTTGCTGTTGGTGTCTTTCCTCCGTTCTTTTTAATGCCCTCTGTGTCAACCATATGAAATACAACTTACTCTCACTTTTTTTATCAACAGTTTATCTCATCATTTTTGTTTTGACACTTCCATTTGTAAAAGAAGGCATAAAAGATAGATTCCATCTTCTCATATAAAATTCCATTCTTTTGTGCATCATAACAAGTAACCCAGAAGTTATAAATAAATATAAAAATACGAAATAAAAATAAAAATAACCATTAAAACCAACAATTCTTAAAGCATAAAGAAAAAATATATGTTTAACATATAACATATAAATTGGTTTGTAATACTATACTTTTGTTGTTATTTTTAACAAGAGTAAATTATGATTTTGGCCCCTGTGGTTATATCACTTTCTGTTAATTCCTACCTTATATTCTAAAAGTAAGATGATGAAAGCTAAACGAGCAGGTTCGGGAAACTTGAGAAAGGCAACCTTTAAGAGCAACCTCACATCTTCAATGATGACCATCCAACCCAGGAGGACGATGCTAAAGGAGAGATAGAAGATGGAGATACTCGATGCCAGTACTATTAGGGTGCACCATTACATACTTGATTCACACGGGCAGTTTTTTGGTGGTCTCATTTTATGGGGATACTCATGAAATAGGTACCGCTGAGAATGGTGACACATGCTACTATCCTTTGGTTTACTATCATGGCTTACAAGGAGCTGTTTACACAAAAAGTCTAGCGTCGCCATAAAACAACACTAAACGCCCATACTTTGTTACAATAATTGTAATTTGTTGCAATAATTGCTAGGTGGCCGTTTTTTGTTTTGAAACCCTACTTTATCTTAAAATACTAAAGTCTAATTACTTTACTTTTTTTTAATGGCAAATGTTACTCCTAATATAAATTACACATTTGCCTAGGTTTGAACCAAAGACTTCACCTCTAAAAGACATAAGCATCTACCAAGTGGGCTATCGTCTAATTACTTTACTACTCATCAAAACTTCATGCTCATTATGTCCAAACTAGAAATACATGTATATCCGGAATACAAACTTAGGCTATTTTTGGTTCAAAGGAACAAAGTGTTACAAACCCAGAATGGGTTGTGGGTTGTGGTTTGTGATAGGCCTCATAACTGAATCTAATATGAGTCTGGACACCCGCCGCAACGCGCGGGCATTCCTAGTATAATTATATTATTGTGATTTTACAATAGTAGAGTAATTATTGTAAGGTATTAAAGTAATTAGAGTAATTATATTTGTTGGTGCACTTGTGTCTGTACTTTGTCTGTATTTCGTCTTGATACAAAACGATGTCTTTTGATGTAAGTTTGACCAAGTCAACCATCCTCCGGTTTGACTTGGCCAAACAGTTAGACTATGGTTGATAGATGTTTGGGTCGAAGGATGTGTCATCGAAGGATAGCTTAGATCCTTCGATGAGCTCGAAAGATAACCTTCGAAGGATAGACCACGAAGGATATCATCCTTCGTGGTAAATGTGATCCTTCGATGGGTTCTTGGTCGACAGATGATCTTTCGGTCATTCTGTCTGATCCTTCGACCAGATAAGTTGTGTCGGGTATATATACCCGTGTGTTGTGTTCACTTCAAGGCTAGACATTGTGAGAACACTCAGAGCAGAAAACACACACACACACTTGAGAGAGTTTACAGAACAGATTTGTAAACATTGAGCTTGTAACAGACCTTTCATACGTATTAATACAAGAGGTGTTAATCGTTGAATCTTGTGTGTTTATCATTGTGCTTGTTCTATCTCGGTTTGCATGCTAGCTTGGATTCCGCACTTGCTAGTGTGTTAGACATAACAAGGAATAGGTTAAACCTCAACCTCCGAGGGACCTACAAGTGGTATCAGAGCCGTGGCTCTTTTCCTTGTTAAAAACCGAGTTTTTACAAGACTTTGGAGTGTTTTGGACAAAACTCTCTTGGTTTTGGATCCGTTTTTACTGATTATCTCGCTTATCTTTACGTTAAAACGTGTTCTAAACTAACCGGGTGTGTTGCATGACGGGTTGGGTAACTTAAAAACCTGTTGTTGAGGTGTTTGGAAATTTCCGGCCAAAATTCCGGCTTCTCCGGTGACCGGTTTTCTGGATAAGTTTATTATATTTTATGTTTCAAATCTGATTTTGGCAGAAAATCATGGTCTGACCATACCTCTGCCGAAAGATTTCACCAACCCATCAACTTTTTCACCAACCTGTCATCCTTTGTCAACTGTGTCAGAACCGATCGAAGGATATCCTTCGAAGTCGAAAGTTCATCTTTCGATCAGTGGAGGTTCGATAGATCATCATCATTCGAACCAAGGAATCATTTCGAAAGACCATCTTTCGATTAGTGGAGGTTCGATAGATCATCATCCTTCGAACCAAGGAATCATTTCGAAGCATACATCTTTCGATCTACAGTTCTTTCTCGAAAGACCAGGATCCTTCGATAGGGGAGTCTTTCGAAAACAATTGTTCGAAACTCAACAGCGATCTTTCGAACACTGTTGATCCTTCGAACAAGCTTTGATCTTTCGATCCTTAGTCTGTTTATGCTTAACAAGTTTGTGGTTTTCAGGTTCTTATTTTTCTTGATCAAAAATGAATCCAAGGTGGAATACTCTGGTAAATACAGATATGTATTTTGGTACTCCGTCATCTTCCGCACCGGTATCTTCTCAAGTTAATGCAATTTCTACCGGTCAATGGGCATTTGTATCAAATCAAATTCCAAGTGTTCAAAGCATTCTCTTAAGCGAGAGTGAAACTGGGAGTTTGAATCGGCCTCCAAAGTTGATGCACTTATACGAATATCCAGGATGGATTGATAGATTTCATACATACGTTCTTGGTCAAAATACAGAATTATGGTTGCGGTTCATCACAGATTTCGATCAAACAATAGAGGTTGCCGCATCATCTGCTGCTACATTTGCAGATCTAACGGAAGATCAGAAGAAGGTCTACGATTTGGAAAAGAAAGCATATGCCATCCTTACTCAGGCGTTAAGTAAAGACATTTATCATCAATTTGTCAGTTACAAGACAACGAAAAGGTTGTGGGATGCTTTGAAGACAAGGGGCGTAGGAAATGAAGCGACACGTCAATTGAGAAAATAATTGCTGAAGAAAGAGTTTGATAGTATTACTTGTATGGAGAATGAGTCGTTGGGTGATTTGATAAGTCGATTTAATCATTTGCTGACTGAATTAGCAAATTTTGGGGTTGTTACAACTTCTGCAGAGATTGTAAAAAGGTTTGCAGATGCGTTGCCACCTCAATGGAATACTTTCTTGGAAATCATGAAGTACAATGGTACTTTAGCTACAACAAGCTTCAACGACTTTGTTCAAATCCTGGAAAACAAAAATCAGGAAGAAACTCTCAAGGCAAAAAGAGTTCCAGTGCCACAAAATCCAGAAATGTATTATGGAACGTCTAGCACCCCTACGAAACCTTCTTCGCATGCTCCAATTCAAACAGCATTTGTGACTAGCACTGACATGTATGGCAATGCTATCCAAGTTCCGGTCCCTCCAAAGACAGACATGTATGGAAATCTGCTGGAACCAGTTCCTCAACAGCAACAGCAAAGCCAACGACCTCTCAGACCAACTGATATGTTCGGAAATCCATTACCTGTTCGATCTCCCGGAACAACAGACATGTATGGGAATCCTCTTCCTCCTCAATCTACCGTACCAACAGACATGTATGGGAATCCACTTCCTCCTCAACAGCAAGCGTGTTATGGAAGCACATCATCTGCTGGTCAACAATCAAAGCCAAATACAGTACGGCTCGACACCTCAAGCTTTTCTAAAGTCAGTGTGGAAGTAGCAAAGGAACACATGGAGCTGTTAAACACTTTGGTGAGCGCATACTGTGGATTAGTGGAAGGTCAGATTGGTAATATTAATCTGACACAAGAAGACTATCAGCAGATTGATAAAGAGGAGATGGAGATGATGGACATCAAGTGGGCCTTTGCCAGTGCTGTTAGGCGAGCAAAGGATTTCATGGAGAGAACTGGCAGAACCAGCTTGGAAAGCAAGAAAGACACCAAGTATGGGTTTGATAAGCAGGCTGTGAAGTGTTTCAATTGTGGTGAACGTGGTCATTTCAAGCGTGAATGTACAAGGCCATCTCAACATGGAAACCAAAATCCTTTCAGAGGTCAAGGCAACCAGCAGAACCAGAACAGGAACAATGTTCGTACGCTGGTACCTGTCAACAACCAAAGCCAAGCAGGACCATCTAATGCCAACCAGGCACTTGTGGTTCAAGTAGATGAAGGCTGTGATTGGTCAATCCAGTTGGGAAATGACGCTCCAGATGGAACAGCTTGTTTTGCTGAAGTTGTCAAGGATCTTAAACACGCCAGTGGTGGAGAATCTTCCACCAATGGTAGTGAATCTTCTGAAGATGAAGACAGTTCTGGTTACAGTGGAAGTTCAGATGAAGAATCCTCCACTTCAGGCAATGATCAGGTGGATGAGACATCGAGTGCGTCAGTCGATGCAGACATTGATGAGATTTTGGAAGAAGCTGCAGCAGGAATTCAAAGAAGATCTATTTTGGTGGATCAAGCTGCTTATTCTTCGTCTTTTCTCCATTCAGCCTTTATGGCTAATGTCGACAGTTCATCAAGTCAGGTATGTGTCGATGAACCCACTGCTGATATCTGTGATAATTGTGATAGATTGCATGTTAAATGTGCTGATTTGGTTGCAAACATGTCTGAGTTGCAAGGCAAACATGATGCTTTACAAGCTAGTTTGTTTGACTTGCAAGACAAACATGTTTCTTTGAATGATAAGTGGAGTGAATTGCAAAGCAAACACGAGGCTTTGCAAGAGAAATATGATGTGACATTCATCCACAATCAAAAGTTGACCATTGATCTTTCCAAGTGCACAGAAGCCAACATGTTTTATGAAAACCACGAAAAGGAATTTAAGTCAATGATTGAAACATTAAAGAAAGATAAAACAGAGTTGACAAAAATGGTTTCCAGAAAACAAACTGACATTAACCTTTATATAACTCGTCTTGAGGTAATGCAAAAGGAAATGGCTTGTGTTAAAACAGAAAGTGAGGCGATCCGACTCAAGTTAGACAGTTATTTGAACTCTAGCTATGTGTTGGATCACATCATTGATGTTCAGAAAAAGAAAAAGGATGTCACATGCATAGGTTATAAGAAATGTCCACCACCCGTGAGAAACAACTTTGATGCACTGCCTGATGAGGAGTATAGAACTCATTTTGAACCATCTGTTCCTTTGGACGTTGAGGAATTTGCGGCAGGACTCAGATACAAGAAAGAAGTATCGTCAGATTCAGATGTGTCAGCAGATACATTTGTAACTGCTGAACAGAATCAGGATCCTCCAGTTGTGATTGAGGATGCTGATTCTTCTGATGATGAGTCTGATGATACTGATTCAGCAAAGTCTGATGCGGTGATAAACGAAGAGGACATACCTCTTGAGAATCATATTCTGTGTGATCCTCCTGCAAAACCCGCTAAGACTGTTGCAATCGAGTCCTTGTCTGAAAAAGAGTCGGAGAGTGTGGATTTGCTGTACACTCTTGTTGGTGATGATAAAATTTATTCTGACAAAGATTTTCCTATTAAGAATGTTAATCAATCATTAATCAGTAAAGTCTTTGAAAATTCAACAAGTAAGTTTTTGGGAAAGACAGGATCACGTGTTACAGTAACACAGTGCCCTCCTATTCCAAAGGCTGAAGTTAGAAAACAATTTGGCAATCAGAAATTACCAACAGTGCAAGAACAGCAAAATCATACCAAACCAAGAGGTAAAACACCGACTCAAGGTCAAAGGAAGCCGAATCGGAAGAAGAAAAAGAATGTGAACTTTGTGAAATCTAAGGGAACGGAAAAAATTGCAAAGTTTGAAAATCAATCTAATTTAGATTTTGTCAAGAAAGCAACTGTGATGAAAAGGAATGAACCAAGTAGTTCAAAACCTAGTACCTCGGGATCACAAAGTTCTTCATCGGTAAGACGATCACATGATTCTTCGGGGTTTGTTGAACGAAGATCATGTTTTGAATGTGGTACAATTGGGCACATTGTCAGAAATTGCCCGTATCTTCATAAATTAAAAGCCAAAGTTGATGATCCCCGTGAACGCAATCACCAAAAGAGATCTGTGTCTGTAAAACAAGATCCCCGACTTGTAAGAGAAAGGGAAAAGAAACAGAAACGCCAACAAGTCAAGGTGGTTGAAAAAGCACTTAAAAATGATGTGGTTCAAAAACAAACGGTTCCAGTTAAACCAGAAAGTTCAAAATTTTCAAAAACTTCAAACAATCACGAAGTTAAATTTTCAAACAATCAAACTGGTAAACTTCAACAGACATGGAAACCTAAAATAACCACAAATTCAGGGGGATCATCACAATTTTCGAATCATCAAAGAATTGAAGTTATTGTTGTTGATGAAAATGGAAGACCCAAGACCACAATGGCTTGGGTCCCCATCTCCAACTAATTATGTAAGTTCATGTGCAGGGTGTTCCAGGAGGAACTGTCAGTAGTCATTGGATTGTTGATAGTGGGGCATCCAGGCACATGACAGGCGACATGAAGCTTCTCTACGACGTCAAATCTATTAGAGGAGGTTATGTTGCTTTTGCTGGAGATAAAGGCGGATATATTACGGGTGAAGGAATGATTTCCAACGGGGTTGTTAGTTTTGATAAGATCAACTTCGTACAACAACTTGATCACAATCTTCTTAGTGTTTCTCAAATTTGTGATAAGCAGTTCTCAGTACACTTTGATGCAAATGGATGTTATGTGCTGAAACCCGGATTCAAAATTCCAAAAGAATGGATTCTCTTGTCGGCTCCAAGGATAAATGATTTGTATGTCCTTGATATGAGCCAAGCTATCACAACGTCTGCACAAGCAACTTGTTTCGTTTCCAAAGCCACAGAAAAAGACACAATCTCTTGGCACAGACGAATGGGTCACATTCACTTACGCAAAATGAATCATTTGGTATCAAATGAATTGGTGAATGGTGTTCCTCTTAAAAACTTCCATCTTCAAGACGTCTGTGTCTCGTGCCAGAAAGGAAAACAAACGAAGAAGCGACACCCTACAAAGAAAGTCAACACGGTGGCTGTTCCTCTTGAACGTTTGCACATGGATTTGTTCGGTCCTGTCAAGCACAAAAGCATTAGGAATGATCAATATTGCCTCGTGATAACTGATGATTATTCAAGATTTTCTTGGGTGGCGTTCATGGCACATAAGAGTGAAACCTTCGGTATTATCAAAAACTTGATCATTCAGATTGAGAATCTCTATAACTTGAAGGTTAGGCGGATACGTAGCGACAATGGTACTGAATTCAAAAATCATGCCATGGCGGAGTTTTGCACTTCAAAAGGTATTCTTCACGAATTTAGTGCGGCTTATACTCCTCAACAGAATGGCTTCGCTGAACGTAAAAACCGCACATTGATCGAGACTGCTAGGACTATGTTGGTAGAGTGATAATTGCCGATTCCATTTTGGACTGAAGCTGTGTCCTCTGCATGTTATACGTTGAACCGAGTCCTTACAGTCAAAAGGCACAACAAGACCTGCTTTGAGCTTATTAACAAACGGAAACCAGATTTTTCATATCTTGAACCGTTTGGAGCTCCGTGCACAATAATCGATCCTAATGGAAAGTTTGGGGCAAGAGCAATTGAGGGATACTTTCTTGGGTATTCCACCCCGAACTTAAGAGTCTGGAATCTAGAGACTAAAAGGGTCGAGGAATGGTCTGAAGTCAGAGTACAAAGGCACACTTTACCAGTCAAATGTCCTGGTCAGCCTTGGATGTTTGAGTACGATGACTTTTTCAATTCGATCAATGTAGAAGCCGTTGAAGAAAATGCTGCGGCAAGGATGTTTTTCGAGAGTGATAATGCAACAGATTCACCGCTGGTTCGTCCAATTATTGTCAATCAAGAACCATCTTCGGTGAACAATAATGCTCTCGACAATGAGGATTTTCATGATGCTACCGAATTGAACGAATCTTCAGAGGATGATGAATTTCTAGATGCAGATCAAGAAGCTCCAACAACAGCAGTACATGGTACTTCAGAAGGTACACCTCCAGTGGATGTCCCTAGAACAGCTAAAGCTACTGGATCATCCTCTTCGTCAATTCTGGGCCTTGAATTGATTGTTGATCTCAATCTCAACAATCTGGGTACAAATATTCCAGTTCAAGATAATCCAGAAACAAGGATTCACAATACCCATCCTCAACGAAATATCCCCGGAAATGTACAAAGTGGCGTTCAGACAAGAAACATGTTGCGAAACAACAACAATGCAGGCTTGTATGCAACTATCCGAGAATCTGGTCAACAAAATGATTGGTCTTTCGCGTGTTATGTCTCACAGGAAGAGCCAAGAACTTGGAAAGATGCTTTGAAAGATAGCTCTTGGGTTGAAGCGATGCAGGAAGAACTGCAACAATTCCAGAAGCTTGGTGTCTGGAAACTCATAGAGAAACCTGCTGGTTACAAGAAGATTGGTACCCGTTGGGTGTTTAAATGCAAAAAGGATGACCGTGGAGTCGTTATTCGAAACAAAGCAAGGCTAGTCGTTCAAGGTTTTCGTCAGATTGAAGGGATCGACTACAACGAAGTGTATGCACCTGTTGCACGTCTAGAAGCAATTCGGATTTTTCTGGCTTATGCCTCATTCAAAGGTTTCAAGGTATACCAGATGGACGTGAAAAGTGCATTCTTACATGGTGTGGTGGAAGAAGAGGTGTACGTCGAACAGCCTCCAGGTTTTGAAGATCCTATCCATCCCAATCGGGTTTGGTTGCTCAACAAAGCTCTCTATGGTCTACATCAAGCACCGCGAGCTTGGTATGCAACCTTATCTAATTATCTGCTGGAGAATGGATTTCGCAGAGGTCTTATCGATTGTACTCTTTTCATCAAAGAACAAGATGGAGATCTTCTACTGGTACAGGTATACGTTGATGATATTATTTTTGGTTCTACTAATGATGTTTTGTGTAGGGATTTCGAGCGTGTAATGCAGGATAAATTCGAGATGAGCGCTATGGGGGAAATGACTTTCTTTTTGGGCCTACAAGTACAACAAACTGAGTCTGGGATATTCATCCATCAGACTAAATATGTTGGTGACATCTTGAGCCGGTTCCAGATGTCTGATGCAACGCCCATCGGTACCCCATTGCCGCAAAATCACGGAATTACTCCAGACTTGAAGGGTGAAGCTACTAGCCCCTCATACTACCGCGCGATGATCGGATCCCTTATGTACCTCACAGCATCAAGACCAGATATAATGTACCCAACGTGCCTGCTTGCCAGATATCAAGTCAACCCGAAGGCCTCACATTTTGCAGCTGTCAAAAGGATTTTTCGTTATTTGAAGGGTTACCCTGACACCGGTCTATGGTACCCTAGGGATAATAACTTTGACTTGATCGCATTCAATGATTCTGATTTTGGCGGATGCAAAATCGACGGCAAATCCACAACGGCTGGATGTCAGTTTTTGGGAAATCGCCTAGTCACATGGCAGTGCAAGAAGCAGACGTGCGTCGCTACATCAACATGCGAAGCTGAATACATTGCTGCCTCAAGTTGTTGCTCCCAAGTCCTATGGATCCAACAACAAATGCGAGACTACGGTTTTGAATTCCTAACTACTCCTATTTACGTTGATAATTCTGCTGCATTACAGATCACTAAAAATCCTGTGCAGCACTCAAAGACTAAGCACATCGAAATTAAGTATCACTTCATACGTGATTGCTTTGAGAAAAGGCTAATCGATGTTGCTTACGTCCACACCGATGACCAACGTGCCGACCTTTTTACCAAAGCATTTGACAGATCAAGATTTGACTATTTATTACTGGTAAACGGCATTAAGGTCAAGCAAGAGTAAAACCAACATCGGAAAATCATTTTTGTAAATACCTTTGTGTTTTAAATTTGTCTTAGTTTATTGATTTTAGGGGGAGTAAATCCAAATTTGAAAATCCAAAAACATCGAAAAATTTCAAAAACACAAAAACAATAGAAAAACAAAAATGAGTTTCCTGGCGAGCAAAAGAGAAAATGATAGTACATCAGTGGTCTGTCTAAACCTCTTTAAACCTTAAATGAAAAACGATAAGCAGCTCTATATAAGATGTATCGGTAGGCTCACAATCATTTTAAAGTGTGCAGGGTGATATAAACTTAAATCGACTGAAGACCAGGTGGGAACCATTCATTGGCATATGGTCTTAGTACCAAAATTTCGTTTGAGAGATTGCCGAGGTTCTGAAATATTCGGTCTTTATGCTGCTTATCATCTGGGTATCATGGTTGTATCTTTTACCGAAAAATAACGGGGACGCAAGTCTAGATCTTCCATGATACTATACATACGTGTACATACTGCATACGACCTCAATAAGTGATCAACAATCACATGTCCAAACAAATAAGTGATAAAATATCACAAATTCTTTCCGGGAGTCAAGTTCGTCTCTCTGCTGTACGAAAGTACTGACCTGTTCACGGACTTGCTCCTGTGCCCTCATGCATCGAAAATAAAGTTCCTCATCAATAAGTGATTCTATCACATATGGCTTGTTTTCAAATCAAAATAAGTGAGAATCTCACATCATATACGGTCAAACAGATGATAATCGGTATACTCACCGGTAAGATGAACCCTCGTGCATACCTTGATACGGGAATGTGTCGTGATGTGGATGAACACCGGTCGGTAAGTATAAATCATACCTTAACGTATCCCCTCGCCATGATTACATCTGATAAGTTGAGCTTATGTGGACAACAATACCGATAATTGTTATAGGATGCTTATTTTAATGTTAACTAAAAGAACAACAAGAGCGTTTTGGCATGACCGTACACTGATATGATTCTCTTACCCTCGAAACTCGCAAAAAGAATGTCTGTAAATATTTATTTAATGCTTTCACTTTTCGCATCTTTGTATATATTTATTTACTGCTTTCAGTCCTTACATTTCTAATATTAAAACACACCTAAAATCTGTTTTAATATAAACTTTATAAAAGCCAAAAAGATTTTATTTCTTTCTTATTTTCGATCGTACGATGTTGGATCTCGAGTCTTCGTTACCTGAAACCTGAACGAGAACCAAAACGACTAAATCTTCATAAACGGTCGAAATTTGCAAAGTGTTGAAAGTTAAAATTTGAAATGGATGAAGTATTTTAAACTTTCAAACTGTCGGACGGTGTTTGTTTAAACAATGGTCACACATGTGTCGTTTGTTTATGTTTACTATATTCCAAGCAGTTGTTCTCATTACGCGTTTAGATTTCTTGCATGTGCAGATTCTAAAGGCAAGGAGAACATGGTCGATGACAAGCTTCGGAATGAAGACACGACGTGAAGGCGCTCAAAAGATGAAGATGATCGAGTTGCCGCTGACCATCATCAACACCACAAGGATCTCACTTCATAAAGAACAAGACTTTCACGAGCATAACTCAAGGGGGAGCTTATGTTAAGGGGGAGTTTGTCAACACACTTCCTACATGAAACGGGGAGTTTGTTGATACACTTTCTGCTTTCAAGACGTGAAGACTTTAAAGATCCTCCGACATTGAAGACTTGAAAAGACGTCAAAGACTTGAAGTCACAAAGATCGAGACAAAGCTACAACCAGACAAAGCTACAGCCAAGGGGGAGTTTGTTGGTGCACTTGTGTCTGTACTTTGTCTGTATTTCGTCTTGATACAAAACGATGTCTTTTGATGTAAGTTTGACCAAGTCAACCATCCTCCGGTTTGACTTGGCCAAATAGTTAGACTATGGTTGATAGATGTTTGGGTCGAAGGATGTGTCATCGAAGGATAGCTTAGATCCTTCGATGAGCTCGAAAGATAACCTTCGAAGGATAGACCACGAAGGATATCATCCTTCGTGGTAAATGTGATCCTTCGATGGGTTCTTGGTCGACAGATGATCTTTCGGTCATTCTGTCTGATCCTTCGACCAGATAAGCTGTGTCGGGTATATATACCCGTGTGTTGTGTTCACTTCAAGGCTAGACATTGTGAGAACACTCAGAGCAGAAAACACACACACACACTTGAGAGAGTTTACAGAACAGATTTGTAAACATACAAGAGGTGTTAATCGTTGAATCTTGTGTGTTTATCATTGTGCTTGTTCTATCTCGGTTTGCATGCTAGCTTGGATTCCGCACTTGCTAGTGTGTTAGACATAACAAGGAATAGGTTAAACCTCAACCTCCGAGGGACCTACAATATTTACCCTACAATAATTACTCTACTACTGTAAAATCACAAATTTTTTTTTTTACATTTTGTAATCAAAGATCATTCTTAACTAGTAGGGAAAATTTTCAAAAAAAAAATCTCTCTTTCTTATGTTAAGGATATATTGAGTAAGTTTTTATACTAGTTAAGATTTACCAATGTTATCATCAAACATCTTGAATACTATCAAACATTATCATTATCAATTATCATTATCATTATCAATCTATTAAAACACAAGCCTTATGAATAGTGCCACCCAACTAGGTGTTATGTGGTCATTGGGCCACTATGTTGCTTGCTCAACGGTTTCCATCTATCTCGAGGGATATGTGACCTCAAGATGAAGAGCTTGAGCTCTACGTCACCATCCATAAGAGCTCATATTTCTTACCCACCACCACTACTAAAAAACTGTCTTGTTTCCGACCAAGGTTTTTGTCGGAAAACGGCATTTCCGACCAATTTCCGACAGAAATACGTTTGTCGGAAAAAGCTTTGTAGGAAAAGATTTCCGACAAGTATCCGACTAAATTGGCGACAAATTTCCGACAAAAAAAAAGAAGTTACTACTTCCGACAAAGTCCCGGCCACAATTTTCCTACAACTTTCCGACCGCCGTTTTCCTACTATTTTCCGACCACCGTTTTCCTATTATTTTCCGACCAAAAGGTTCCTACAGCTTTCCGACCACTGTGTACCTACTGTTTTCCGACAAACATGTTCCTTCTGTTATCCGACCATATCCTTTCCACAGTTTTCCGACCAGATGTTCTAATTTCTCTTCCTACCAATTTCCGACTAAAAACTTTTTAATAAAAAAATATAAAAAAAACTAAAAAATCCAGATTTTTTTAACTAAAAATGCAGAAAAAAAAATCCAATAAAAATCCTAAATACGACACGATTATAGACCTGAAAGTTCAACCACAAAATACAAAACGGTTGTCAAATTGTAGGTTTAACAACAAAATATGCCACAGTTGTTAAATTACAAGTTCAACCGCAAAAGACAACAAACAAAACTAAACTATGGTGAAGGATTGCTGGATTACCAAACTACTTCATCAACTTGGTTATTTTTCGTTGCATATCTTCTCTCATTTGTGTTGGATCTCTTCGACTCGGTTTTGCAACACTTCCGTGTGGAATTGTTGCGCCTCTTCGAATCATTTATTTAACTTTTCCACTTTGGATTGCAAGTTTCACACCTAAACAGCATGCATAATATTAGTAAACAAGCTATATATATATATATAGACACACTAGTTGGAAACCCGCGCGTTGCGACGGGGGCCCGAACTGACTGAAATGAAAAAAGAAGCCAGAAAGTGGAAACCGTCTATTTAAAATACACAAGGCAACAAAAGAGATCATGTTTTAGATGGTCTACACAATTATCAACAGCACCACATGTAACTTGAGGTTTGCCCACAACAGTAGTTCTACAATATAAGCTTTTGTTAGCCCTTTGTTCGCATGGTTAAATGTTTCAACCCAGTTTATATCATTCAGCCCGTTTGTGTGTATGTGTATACTCCGAGTCATATACATACACATACATATATATAGACACAAGCAAATAGATTCATATGTATACATATAGCTCAATATAATTGAACAAAAAAATAAAGGTTTTAGTCGGAAAATTGTCGGAAATTTCCGACAACTTTCCAACCAATTTTTTTCTTTTATCTTATAGTTTTTTTTTTGTCGGAATTTAGTCGGAACTTTCCTTCAAATTTCGGACGACTTTTTTCTTTGTTGGTAAGCGGTCGGGAATTGGTTGCTAATATTTGACTTTTATTCTAGTCGGAAGTTTGTCGGTACGTGGTCGGAATTTCCGACTGAATTTTTTTTAGTCGGTAATTTTGGTAGGAAATCCTCAATTTTCTAGTAGTGCACCTAGTTGGTTGTTATGTGGTCATTAGGCCACTATGTTGCTTACTCAAGGGCTTCTACGTATCTTGAGGGGTGCGTGGCCTCAACATGAAGAGCATGAGCTCTAGATATCATCCACAAGAGCTCATATCTGTTACCCACGACCCAGCTGGGTATTATGTGGTCATTGGGCCGCTATGCTACATGCTCAAGGGCTTCCACGTATCTTCAGGGATACGTGGCATCATGATGAAAAACATGAGCTCTACATCACCATCCACAAGAGTTCATATATGTTACCCATATTTTCAAATCTTTGTCCCTTCTCTCTCCGACTATCACCACTGGTAACCAGCATTCCCTCATCAGCCACCACGAACGACCTCCTCACCTTCCTTGAATCCCGCACCGGAAACTCCAAAATATTCTCCTGCGAACTCCTTTCGACCACAAAAACTGGAAGTTTAGAAAATATGATCGAGTCTAATTCAAACCCCTAGAAGCCAAATCCAAAGCCCTCTTATTATCCAAACAATCAACACTCTGATTCAACGGTTTCATTCTGTTACTCTCTCATACACTCGATGATATCATCCGATCCGTTAGCCGCCACAACCAGGTTGAACGTGGGTTTTTAAGAACTCGGTTGTTGGATAGGGATGGTGTTGATGCAGATTTTGTGTCCGATGCTTGTCGAATAGATTAGTTTTATTTTACGCTGAATTTGTAATAGTTAGTGAAACGGTCTATCGAACGTGTATAGACCCGCTCGTTTGAAGTGGTCAAACGAGAGGGTTATTCGGTTGACCGTGTGGGTTTTGCTAGACAAACAGTTAGATTATGGTTGTATAATGTTTGGTGTCGAAGGATAAGGCATCGAAGGATTGTGTATATCCGTCGATGAGCTCGAAAGATATCCATCGATAGATGAAGATGGACCTCGAAGGATATGTCATCCTTCGAGGTATATGTGTATCTTTCGATAGCTGGATGATCGACAGATGATCTATCGATCAATCAGTTAGATCCTTCGACCATACAACCTGTGTTGGGTATAAATACCAACACTTTGTCATTTGCAAGACTAAGAGAGTTAGAGAAGGTTTGAGACCTCACCCAGGGAGAGATCACCACTTGATCTCTCCCGGAATGTATACTCCTTTGGTATTAGTTCGGTTATCATGTAATCGGGCCGATTTGTAATGTTATACTACCGGATTAATACAAAGTTGTTTTGTTTATCATTGCTAATCTCTTCCGTCTTTGAACATAATCACAAGAATCACGGTTTCGGTCACGAAACCCGGTCCTACAATTGGTATCAGAGCCATGGTGCCCGATTTAGTAAATCTAACCGTTTACTAAGTCACATGTGCTCTAGATCTGTGATTTTTGTGCTTTTTGTTCAAGATGTAAAAATGGTGAAAATCAAGAAAAACTCAGATCTGGACCCGAATATTCAGATCTGTGCTGAAACGAGTGTTGGGTTTTTATGTTTTTCACCTATATAATCAAGTTATCATCATCAAAAATAAAAAATACAATGTTTTCGTCAAAAATCTGCAAATAAACAGCGCTGTGTTCTTGATGTTCTTGGCAGCTTCATATTTCGAAAGATCCACTCCCGAAAGATGAAACTGTGCTCAAAAGATTGAAACATGGTTCGAAGGATGACAGACTGTTCGAAAGATGTTACTTTCCTCGAAGGATGAAATTCCTTATCGAAGGATCATCTTTCGAAAAATAAAGAATTTGAAAGATATCTTGATCATTCGAAAGGTCTGATCAATCGAAGGATGAATCCTTCGAGAAACTTAACATCTTTCGAGGCATGTCACAAAAAAAAAAATATATATATATATATATATATATGATACTTGAAAAATTGTGGGGTAGTCACGGTTACCGATGCAAATGTCAAAAATGGTGACGCGACTATTATGGGCCAAAAACAACACGGTATGTTCACTTCCGCACGTCGATTGTTTATGAGTGTTATCGGTTATTCGAAAATGTTCGAAAGCATTTTGTTACTTGTCATATTCTCGCATTTGAAGACGAACGTATGAACCTTGAACGCCAACACCGGTCCTAACGAGTTCACAAAGTCTTTGGAGGGATACAAGTCGGATCCGATGGGGTACTAGGCGATATTGCTTTATCAACTAGAATATGCAACGAAGAAATCCTTTTTGTTTATTGTCATATTCTCGCATTTGGTAACGAATGAATGAACCTAGAATGTCAACACCGGTCCTAACGAGTTCACAAAGTCTTTGGAGGGATACAAGTCGGATCCTACGGGGTACTAGGGGACGTTCTTATTCAACTAGAATATGCAAAGAAGAAATTCGTTTTCGTGATTTTTCGAAAAACCAAGAACATTCAACGAAGATTGACTACAGTTCCGCTCAGTGGAGGGAATTGGTGAACATTTGACGACAGTTTCTTTGAAGTGGAGAGAATCTGTTAAGGTTTAGAAATCTTACCAAAGAAATAGGGGGAATAAAAATTTCGTATGTTGAATTTCTTCGGTAAATTTCTAAACGCAATCACAGGTGGTAGAGTTTGTGATTTTCTGGTGATACAAACGGTTCGGCGTGGAATGTTTTGCACATACACATATTTGAGGATTTTAATTAATTCTCCAGCCAGCGTGAAGGGTTTTGCACGGAAAAATACAGGTTTCTAAAGTCTACAGTAGTTACAAAAGCGCTGTTCACTGAAGACCTGGGGAATCTTAATGAAAGCTGATAGTTCAAGGCTGAAGACCTGCAGGATTCGGTTTTGGGTTTGATGTTTCTTTGGGATTTTACAGGGATCTGGGGGTAACTCAATTCGTTGAGTTTGCAAACGATGTACTTGGTCTAGCTGACTTCCTGAGTACTGATGCTGAAGATCCGTAGTGCATTACGTGGTCAACTTCACAAAGGCGAGACAATGAGATCTGGATGTAGTTCAACTAAGCATGCTGGTTGAGCTTGCAAGGGATACACTTGGTCTAGCTGACTTTCCTGAGTGTTGATGCTGAAGATTAAAGTGCATTACTTGGTCGATTCCACAAAGACGGTTTACAGAAGACAGTTCACCAGAAATCTCTATCGATGTAGTATGCTTGTATGAAATAGAGTTCTTATGACAAGATCAAGACTTGATGCAGTTATTAAAGATTGGAACCCTTATCAAATGCCGGTTGGAGTATTGGAAGATCAGCGGAAGATCGGTCAATTGAGGAAATTGCACAACACCCAACACGGATACGCGTACTTTAAGGGGGAAATATTTTACAAGGAGCGTCAAGATACTACTTACCTGGATCATCGGTCAAGGGGGAATTTGTTAACACAGAGAAGATGAATACTTGACTGAAGATCGATTGCAGTTGCATTTTCAGCATTCGACAGCAACGGACAAGGGGGAATTTGTTGATGCAGATTTTGTGTCCGATGCTTGTCGAATAGATTAGTTTTATTTTACGCTGAATTTGTAATAGTTAGTGAAACGGTCTATCGAACGTGTATAGACCCGCTCGTTTGAAGTGGTCAAACGAGAGGGTTATTCGGTTGACCGTGTGGGTTTTGCTAGACAAACAGTTAGATTATGGTTGTATAATGTTTGGTGTCGAAGGATAAGGCATCGAAGGATTGTGTATATCCGTCGATGAGCTCGAAAGATATCCATCGATAGATGAGGATGGACCTCGAAGGATATGTCATCCTTCGAGGTATATGTGTATCTTTCGATAGCTGGATGATCGACAGATGATCTATCGATCAATCAGTTAGATCCTTCGACCATACAACCTGTGTTGGGTATAAATACCAACACTTTGTCATTTGCAAGACTAAGAGAGTTAGAGAAGGTTTGAGACCTCACCCAGGGAGAGATCACCACTTGATCTCTCCCGGAATGTATACTCCTTTGGTATTAGTTCGGTTATCATGTAATCGGGCCGATTTGTAATGTTATACTACCGGATTAATACAAAGTTGTTTTGTTTATCATTGCTAATCTCTTCCGTCTTTGAACATAATCACAAGAATCACGGTTTCGGTCACGAAACCCGGTCCTACAGATGGTATGCATGTTTTGGAGTCATGGGGTTGTGTATCATGTTGGGTTTTGCCTGAAAGAAAGAGTGTTGAGTTTGGGTGATGTGTTGTGGGGAGGTTTATAGATTGGAGTTCCAGTTTAGTGATATTTTGGAGGCTTTTTGTTGTTGTGTTGATGCTCAATAACTAGTTAAGTGCTTTCAAAGGTGTGTGATTTGCTTCTTTTTCTTTTTGTTTCATAAATTTTGGATTTTTATTATGGGGTTTGTGTTATTTTGTGATTTTCTTGATTAGTAATGACTCAAGGTCTATGATTTATGTCCCTTTTTATTTTGTTTGTTAAAGTTTGGATTTTTATCATGGGTTCAGGTTATTTGTGATTTTTCTTGATTAGTAATGACTTAAGGTGTATAATGAGAGGTTTTTGATATAAAATTCATCCCTCTAATTTGAAAGGAAATGGAGAAAAAAGAAAAGGAGGGAATCATTTATTTTCTTTCCTTAAGTTGACTCGGGAACACATCATTAATCCTTTTAGTTTTTCTCCTCCACGTTAAGATTCGGCAACCACCTCCAGCGAAGCTAAGATAGTCCCTCATGCCTAACCGCCAAGTCTTTTGTTTCATTAATTTGGATCCATCAACTTTTGACCTTATGTTTTAATTTTCCAGAATAACCCAAATAGTTGTGTCCGGATGAAACAAAGAAACATTCTCAGAGGAAACCAACCGATGCAACCACAGAATCCAAGGAATTGTCCAAAATTATCCCCAAGCCAAAAGAAAAGGCGAAACGGAGATTGCCCAAATATAGATACCACCACAGAATGAACTACAGGAAAATGGTCCGATAACAGTCAAAGGAACTCTTTCACATAGGCATCCAGGCACATGTTCAAGAAGGAACCATTAACAACAAATAGTTTTTGCTTAATTTGTCACCATCATCCAAAATTTATGTAAACACCCCCCCCCCTTTTTAATATTCTTCCAAATCTGCCCGACTAATGAAACTATTGAAAGCCATAACACTCTTTCGGTCAAAAACAAAATTAGATATCTCCTCTGAGATCCTAACATCATTAAAATCACCCATAAAAACCCAGTGACATTCATAATTGGAAATAAGATCAAAGAGGCGGTTCCATAAATATCTCCTAAGCCTTGGTTCACCTAGGCATACACATTAATAAGAAACCAAGTAGAATTAAAAATGATAAAAGATAGAGTGTGAGTCAGTGCAAAAAGAGTCAGATTCTACACAGAAATCAGGCTGCTAGACTACCACATAATTTGGCCACACTACTCTTCTTAATAGAAGATTTTTCAGTTTTGCGCATAGTAATAAAATTGACATTGTTCTCCAAGTTAATATTTATAATCCACACCAGTTTCCCGGCAACCCAACCTCGCTAATGTTAATAGACAATAAATTCATTAGGGATTGTTTGTTGGAGATGGGTCACAATTTTATTAAAATTATATCAAAATAATAAGGATACTCTATTTATTCATTTGTGAAATTGTAGCACATGAACCATCTACAAATTCAAACAAAAATAATCATAAATACAGTTTTATGTAAACAAAGTGATTCAGATCGGTGTCTTCAATAAGAACTTGAGTCATGTCCTCTTGTACAATTTCAGCTTCGTCTTTCTTTAACGAGAACTTGAACCGCGTCTCCTTGTATAATCCTTCTTTGCTACAAGAATTAACAAACCAAAAACATTAGTGTTTGAACTTATGGAACAAATAAGGATGCAAAGGTGATGGAATATAGTATAGAGTACTCTATATAGTTCCCCAACTTATAGGTTTTCAAGTGATCCTTCTTATTTTAGAATTCTCCATGTATAGACTTATGTGTTTTTTTTTCTTGTCTTTCTCTAGCATCATAAAATGAGACAAAGCCTATTTTTCTTACAAGAGCCATAAGTGGGTGAAGTGTCTATTATAAATAGAGAGTTAATTTGAGACGTAAAGACTAACTAAAAGACATAAAAACTTTAATTAATAGACATAAAAACTATACTCAAGAGTTTAGTCTTCAATTCACCATATCAAATGTCTCATAAATAATTTCATTAAATTAAATCTCGATTCACCTTAATCCATATTTCCAATACCATTTACCTCCAATTATGCTCTTACAGTTTCGATCTAACCTGATCTTCAAAGTTCTCCAACGAAACACCTAGAGAGCAACCAAAAACGACAGTCTTTTATGATCCTTTATTGAAGATTCCTAGATCTTGATTTATTATTGATGGCTAGATCTTTTTTTCATTTTTGTTATTGAGGATGTGGTTATGTTCGGTCAAGATGTTTTTCTTATTATATATAGATAGGGTCAAATGAAAAGAGACTAATGACTGACCTTACTAGAAAGAGGGGCTCTTCCTTGAAGCTCTCTCTCTCATCTTCCCGCCGCCCGGAATTCGTAAAGTTGGCTCGACGATGGCTGCTTGAATCTGTATAGCAGGTGGGGTTTAATCGATCGGTCCTGGGTGGCCATCTTGATCTAACCGTGCTTCCTATCTGGGTTCCTGTAACATCCATTCGCCGCTTTGGTTTCTTGTGGTTTCCTTTAATGGCTTCCCGGAATGACTGGGGGGAGAGAACGATAATGGTGGTCCGTGGTCAAGAGTGGAGTACCGGAAAAATCGCAAGAGCAAGGGATATGGAATAGAATGGTCCTTCCTGGTGCAGAATGTCTCTGACCGGGTAACTAGAAACGTACTATGGAGATCGTTCCAACCGTTCGGTTTCATTTCTGATGCGTATGTTGCCCGAAAGAGGGACACTAGGGGTCGATGTTTTGGATTCGTCAGATTCGTGGGGGTAGAGGATATGAAGGAATTTCTCGTCAAACTCAATATGATTAAGATGTTTAATATGAAAGTGGTTGTCTCCTTGGCCAAGTATGATAAGGATCATAAAAGAATTAATTATGCGGCTGATCTGCAGGGTGGGAGCGTTTGGAGACCTAAAGTCAATAACCAGGATAATAACTGCCAGCCAACTGGAGTTAACCCCAGAGGTCAGACAGGCTTGGAGGATCAGATGACTGGAACGGGTAAGCCTGGTTCGTCATTTGTCAACGAAGGGAGGTCATATGCAGATCTGGTAAGGAATGGTAATAGTGTGCAAGGGAACGGGGCAAAAGTGGTCACTGTGGATAGGAGAGGAGCCATATACCCTATCCACTGCATAGGGAGATCGATCATCGGAAGCACCAAGAAGATTTTGTCTGTAAGAAAGGTCAGAATGATTTTGGATGAGGTGGGTCTGTCTGAAGTGGGTTTGTCGTTTGTTGGGGGTTTAACATATATGATTATTTTCAGTGATAAGGTGTCGGCTACAAGGGGTATGGAGGACCACTCGATAACCTTTCATAAGTTATTCTCAAAGTTCCATATTTGGAATGGTGAGGATATTCCGTTTAGTAGAATCGCAACAATCAGTATTTCTGGGGTGCCATTTGTCATTCGGGATAATAATTTGTTTGACAATATCGGGGAGTTATTTGGTTCCATTATTCAACCGTCCTCCTTCTCCTGGCAAAATGAGGATAACTCGAACGGGTCTCTTGTGGTGTTAACAAGCCAGGTCTCTAGAATTGAGGAAGCCATTGTAATAAAGTGGAAGGAAAAAACTGTGGTCGTATGGGCATCGGAATATATTGGATTGAGGAGGCAGGAAGAGGAGGAGGATCATATGATGGAAAATGATGACTCGGAGTTAGAATCAGATTCAAGTTCGGAAGCGGAGACCGACGATATTCCGGTAGACATGGACGAGGTAGAGGATGGTGAGATAAGATCTACTGATCAGAATGTTTCGGAGGGACAGGATGCCGGAACAATTCCGGTGATGGGGGTAAATGAGATAGGTAAGTCCGACGATGTTGCAGGTTCTCCGGTGGTTAACGAACAGTCTCAAGAAGGCGAAGGGTCTATGGCTCCTCAAAAGGACCAAGAAGTTAATTCCAGCATGGGAAACCCAAATTTGCATGGGGAGGAGAATATTCCAGCTCACGTGCATAATCACGAGGTAGATAAAGGGGATCTATTAAATCCAAATTTGACTAATCAATTGGAGAATGGGCCTTTGGATGGTGGACCAGTGGGTTCAGGGACTGTTGAATATTGGAATAATGGGGATAAGCAAATTGGGCCTAATGAGTTAAATGGAATGCACAATCAGTCGGCTGGTGATGGTGGCCCAACCCCTGTCAACTGCCTGGGTAAAAGAAACAGAGCGGATCAGAGCCCACCTTCGTTGGGTTCATTACAAGGGCCATCTCAAAGATTCTTTGGCCAAAGTGTTAGGTCAGTCTCAACACCACTGGATCTGAACTCGCCGCTTGGAGAAGGTTCTGGAGCTGTGGAGGGGAATTTGAATATACCCGATGCCGTAGGAGTTAACCATGGGATTCACTCGCCGAATTGTGATGCGGTTACTCCAGAACCGGATAATGGTAGATTTGGTGTTCCAGATGCGCCTGATATACAAGGATTTCTAAAGAATGAAACTGATGCTACAGTGCAGGTGGGCTCTGTAATCGGAATTGATCTAAACGGATTTACGGATGTAACAGAGAAGCTGATCATGGAAGAGGGTGTTACAAATTGTTTACAATGAATTGCCTGTCAGTAAATTTGAGGGGGGTGCGAGGTAATCGGAAGTCAGACTGGATCAGAAGTTTGAAAACAAGTTACGGTATTCACTTTCTAGCAATACAGGAAACCAAACTCCAAGAATCTTTGTCTTTTGTCTTCAACCAATACTGGGGCCGGGCTGAGTACAAGATTACGGTGGTGGACTCACAAGGGAGGTCAGGGGGTCTAGCATGTCTCTGGTGTCCTTCGGTGTTCAGGTGTGTAGATACCTATCATAATAGAAATTTTATTATTGTCTCTGGTTTTTTGGTACAATCGGGGTGCAGATTAAACTTGGTTAATGTTTATGCTCCAAACGACGCTCTTGGTAGACGGGATGTATGGTCGGAGCTGTTGGGCTGTAGAAATTCAATTAAGGGGCTATGGGTTTTGATGGGCAATTTTAATGAAGTAAGAGATGCTAGTGAGAGGTTGAATTCTGAGTTTAATGCTCCTAATGCGGAGGCGTTTAATCAATTTATTTTATGTGTCGGTTTGGTGGAGTACAACATGGGGGGTGGGAGTTTTACCTACATATCAGACAATGGTAGGAAACTAAGTAAACTTGATCGGTTCCTTGTGTGCTTGGGTTTTAGGGAGAGATGGCCAAATGCTAATGTCGTGGCTTTGGCTAGGGAGGTCTCGGATCACAGACCCATTGTTTTATCCACCACCCAATCAGATTTTGGTCATATCCCTTTTCGATTCTTCAATTCATGGTTGGAATACCCGGGCTTCCTGGATTTCGTATTACAAAAGTGTGGGTCTTTTCAATTCTCGGGGACGGAAGATTTAGCGTTGGCGATAAAGTTGAGGTGGTTAAAGGATAATATTAAGTCATGGCTGAAAATTGAGAAGGATAGGCGGGAGGGGGTGTATCGAGGTAAAAAGGCTAGGATGGCTTATATAGAAAATTTGGCGTAGGAAAGGACTCTTGTGGATGAGGAGTTAGAGGAAAGAGCGGATTATAGGAATTATCTGGCTGAGTTTGATAGGAATAAAAATCTGGATTTGCGTCAAAAATCCAGGACGAGATGGGCCATCAACGGGGATGAAAATTCAAGCTACTTTCACTTTGTTATCAATTCCAATATAAGTTCGAATAGACTAAATGGCTTGTTGATAGATGGTGTCTGGACTACAAATCCCCTTGCCATTAAAGAGACCCTGTTTGAATTCTTTAAACACCAATTCTCGGAGCCGATGCTTCTTAGACCGAAGATGGTCTGTCCTGATATTGCTACTATATCGGATTCTGAGGCGGTAATGTTGGAATCTCCATTCACTGAGGAGGAAATTAAAGCTGCGGTTTGGGAGTGTGAAGGTGACCATGCTCCCGGGCCTGATGGGTTTAATTTCAAGTTCATCAAGAGATGTTGGCTAGGGCTTCGGGTAGATATCATGAAATTGTTCAATAAATTTTATGTGGATGGGTCTCTCAACAATAGTTGTACCTCTTCCTTTATTGCCTTAATTCCGAAGGTCAAAGACCCCGTTAGTCCAGCAAACTTCCGACCCATTAGTTTGATTGGGGTTATCAATAAAGTCATCTCCAAGGTTCTCGTTAACCGGCTAAAACAGGTGTTAGGTCATTTGATTTCGGAGCAACAATCGGCCTTTCTAGCTGGAAGGAATATCATGGATGGCCCCCTTATTCTTAATGAAGTGCTGAGTTGGTTAAGGAAGAATAAGCGAAAAGGGATGTTCTTCAAAGTTGATATTAATAAAGCATACGATTCTGTCAATTGGAATTTCCTGGAATCGGTTATGGCTCAGATGGGGTTCCCTTGCAAATGGAGATCTTGGATTATGGCAACCTTGTATTCTGCTAAAGCCTCAGTCCTGGTTAATGGCTCGCCTACAAGAGAATTTGATTGCTCTCGTGGTCTTAGGCAAGGTGATCCACTGTCACCTTTCCTTTTTGTTATTGTTATGGAAGCTATGTCATGCATTATGAAAAAGGCCGTCTCTGTCGGGTTGTTTAGGGGCATTGATATTATTGATGGTGGTAAGGCTCTGTCTCATTTGATGTACGCAGATGACGTGATGTTTTTGGGAGAATGGTCCACATCGAACGTTAACAACCTAAGACGTATGCTAAGATGCTTCTATCTAGTATCTGGTCTTAAAGTGAATTTGGAGAAATGCAGTATTTACGGGGTTGGATCAGATGAACAAGAAAATATTCAAATGGCGAATCTCTTGAGATGTAAGCAAGGTACGTTCCCTTTTACCCATCTAGGTTTGCAAGTTGGGGCAAATATGAACTTAGCCCGTAATTGGAAGTCGGTGGTGGAAGTCTTTAAAAACCGGCTCTCGTTATGGAAAGCTAAAACCCTTTCGTATGGTGGTAGAATAACACTAATCAAGTCGGTGTTAAATGCCCTTCCAACATACTTCCTATCGCTTTTCAAAGCCCCGGTAAAAGTTCTGGATGCACTTGACAAGATTAGGAGAGTATTTTTTTGGGGTGGGTCGGAAGAGAAAGCTTAAATGAATTGGGTGGCGTGGGATAAAACAATTGCTCCGGTTGAATACGGGGGGTTGGGGTTCGGTTCCATTAAAGATGCCAATTTAGCTATGTTGGCAAAATGGTGGTGGAGATTCAAAACGGAAAAGGATAGCTTGTGGCGGAGGGTAGTTTGGGCAATACACCACAACTCTAGAGCTTGGAACGACATACCGGCAAAACTGACTATTCCGGGACCGTGGAAGAACATTATAAGCATTCGGCAGCCCTTGTTACCTGCTGGAATCGATCTTAAAGAGGCTGCTTGTGCGGCTGTGGGGAATGGAAAAAATATTCAATTCTGGCTAGACTTATGGGCTGACCCAGCGCCATTGTATATTAAATTTCCGGACCTGTTAAAAAACGAGAGAATCAAAGACTGTTTGGTGGCAGATCGCTTAGTGGTTGATGAGTCTGGGCCTGTTTTTTCTTGGGCTTGGGATCGGCCAATTGTTGGTGGGAATGAATACTTTCAGCTGCAACAACTTATAAATATAGTAAGTGGGGTGATCATCGGCCCAGGCAAGGATTGTTGGGCCTGGAAACATGATTCCAGCGGATCCTTTAATGTCGCCTGTATTAAAAAAATTCTGGCAACGTTCAATCGTCATATTCCTGATAGGTTGTTCGAGTGGAATAGTTGGGTCCCAAAAAAGGTGGCAATAGTTGCGTGGAGGGCAGAGATGGACAGGTTACCGTCGAAAGGCGCGTTGATTCGGCGGAACATTCCGATCCAAAATGATCTTTGTGTTTTTTGTGGCGAAAGGGCGGAAACAACTGAACATGTTTTTGTATCTTGCGAATTTGCTCAAATTGTTTGGCAAATCATAGCAGATTGGTGCAAGATCCCTCCCATTTTTGCATTTGGTATTAGTGACTTATTGAGCCCAACCGGTGTCCCCTCAAATTCAAGGAAGAAATGGAAGGCGGTACATGCAATTATACTAGTGACTATATGGAGCCTTTGGAAGATGAGGAATGAGGCAGTGCACAGACAGCTAATACCGAATATTACAAAGATAGTGGAAGAAATTAAAGCTATGGCGTTCTTATGGGTTAAAAATCGTTCGAAGTTGGCGACATTAACGTGGGAGAAGTGTGGTCGGTTTGATATTGGTGATTAGTCTCGTTGTATGTAATTATCTTTTGGTGTATTTGGTGTTCAAACATTTGTAAGTTTGGTGGGTAGCTTCTTGCTACAATTAATAATATTTATGTCGGCCGTTCAAAAAAAAAAAGAGGGGCTCGGAATATATCATTTAAGTGTGTGGGTTCAATCATGTGAAATATCTCTTGTTAAGGCCAGATAATGTAAGAATAATGAAGGTGGTCGTGGGTTGATGGCACTCATGGTTTCTTCATCCTCATCCAATGAAATCGCAAATTTTTATGTAAACGTGGTGTTGGAGACATGGCAAATTATTTTGGAGAAAGAAGAAAAAGAACATATGTCGCAACCGAGAACAAGGAGTGCCACTTTAAAGAAAAATTTTCCTTATTGTTTTTAGATAGTATTTTAAATATTTGATCATTATATTTTAATTCGTTACCATAGGTACTAATCGGAGTGTCACGCCCCGGTCAACGATAATATTTATAATACCCAAATTACCCTTAACAATGCGTTAGTGGTAGTAAGGAGTCGAACCATGAAGAGTTTGGGGTTTGCGATGGACGTGATTGATTTTAAAGGTTGTCACTATTATGAAGGTCGCAAATGGTTTAATTCGAATGTTTGTTAAGAAAAATTGTCCGAATAGACCAACGATTTTTATGCTAAAATGTTTAAATACTAAAACTTGAATGATTAAATTCAGATCGACACAAAACCAAATATTAAACAAATAGCAAACCCTAGAAATCCTTACAAAACTCTACACCGGGGTGAAACCCAAGAGAATTAGCCGCTCATGGTGAACGGAACGTGATTATTGGATGAATTAAACTTGCTCTTGAACATCTTGATGCCTTGAAGATAAGTATGATGAAGGTTAGGGTTTATGGTGGATGATGATAAACAATGGATTGGTAAAATGATGGTGAGAATGGAGAATTAGATTTTGGATGATGGATTCAGATTGATGGATGTAGTTGGGATTGATGGAAGATGAGGATGATGGTGTTCTTGGCTCCAAGGTGAAGTTCAAAATCAAGAAAATGCGTAACTCCCTTCTAATGGCCCAAAAATTGGGTTTTAACTCGTTCAAACACGCAAGAAATCAAAAGTACTCGTCAGCCACCAGGAAGAGGCGTCGCCGACGCTCCATTGGCATCACCGACGCTACCTAGAGTCATGCAATTTCTGTCGACTCCCTATTCTGCTGGCTACACACATTTCCAGTGACGCAAGGGGGTCACCGACGGCCCAGGTGGCGTCGGCGACACAACGTGTAATGCCTCATTTCCTATTTTGTCCATTTCGCTTCCCCGGTTGATCATGTTTGTTGGTCCACCCGGAGGATCGAGTAACCTCTATTCCTGTTTTCCGACAAACCCGTGAGTGCGGAATCCAAACGGGTAAGTTAAACCAAGTTAAGAACACAAACACAAAGATTCAACGATTAACACTCCATTGTATTAATGCGTATGAAACGGTTACAAAGCAATGTTTACAAGATGTTCTTATAAACTCTCAGTGTGTGTGTGTTTACAGTGTGTTCGCTCAATGAAATCTATTCAGACTTCTCTCTTTGTTTCTGTCTGTTGTCTGTGTTTATATAGTAACATAAATGACGAAATCCAGTCCTCGACAAAAACACCCTTGACGAACATACATCATTATGACCAAATCCAGTGATTTCGTCACATATGGGGATTTCGCCAACATGGGATTTCATCACATGTGGATTTCGCCAAAAGGGATTTCACCACATGGGGATTTCGCTAAAAGGGATTTCACCACAAGGGATTTCGTCACATGTTGTTTGGGCTTGGGCTCCAAGGGGACTTCGTCATGTATGGGCTTTGACTTGGGCCTCGTCATGGATTGGAGTTTTGAACAAACAGAAAACACATTATACATATTCTAACATGTATACTGCACACACCCAGTTACATGTACATCGAACAATACAAAGTAAATAACAAACCGAGTCAAGACAGGAGGTTGTCTTGACTACGGCTTTCACTTCGTAGCCGAGTCGAACCGATCTGAGCCGTATCCACATAATATGTATCATCAAACTCCCCCTTGGATGCTGCTGGTGAGGTTCGTAATCTCGTTCTCCATCTCTTGATGGTTCTTTCATTCTCGGAAAGGATCTTCAAAGACTGCACGTGTTGTAAGTAGAAAGTGTATCAACAAACTCCCGCTTTTATCTAGGAAGTGTATCAATAAACTCCTCCTTTGATTATGCTCGTGAATCTTTTGATTTTCAAAACTTGAGATCCTTGTGGTGTTGATGATTGATCAGCGGCAACTCGATCATCTTTATCATTTGAGTGCCTTCACGTCGTGTCTTCATTCCGAAGCTTGTCATCGAACACGTTCTCTTCGCCTTTAGCATCTGCACATGCATGAAAGCTAAACACGTAATGAGAACAACTGCTTGGAATATAGTTAACATTTAAACAAATGACACATATGAGACCAATTCTCATTCAACTACCGTCCGACAGTTAGTTTTAAAAGTTAACAGATTTTTCAATTTTGATTATTAGCTTTCAAAACTTTCAAACTCTGACCGTTTATGAAGATTCAGTCGTTTTAGTTTTCATTAGATTTCAGGCAACGAAGACTTGAGTTCCAACATCGGTTAATCAAAACTAAAGCAGAAATAAAATCTTTTTGAGTTTTATAAAGTTTATATTAAAACACACCTAAAATCTTTTTGGTATTTTGAATATTTCAAACGTAAAGACTGAAAGCAGTAAATAAATATATACAGAGTTGCAGAAACTAAGAAAAGTAAATATATACAAACATTCTTTTTGCGAGTTTCGAGGGTAAGAGAATCATATCAGTGTACGGTGATGCCAAAACATTCTTGTTGTTCTTTTTGTTAACATTTAGATAAACATCCTATAACGATTATCGATATTGTTATCCACATAAGCTCAACTTATCATATGTAATCATGGCGAGGGGATACGATTAGTGTATGATTTATACTTACCGACCGGTGTTCATCCACATCACGACACATTCCCGTATCAAGGTATGCACGAGAGTTCATCTTACTGGTGAGTATGTCATTTATCATCTGTTTTGACGTATATGAAAATGTGAGAAACTCACTTATTTTGGACGAAAACAAGCCCTATGTGATAGAATCACTTATTGATGAGGAACTTGATTTTCAGATGCATGAGGGCACAGGAGCAAGTCCGTGAACAGGTCAGTACTATCGTACAACAAAGAGACGAACTTGACTCCCGGATAAATGTGATATATTACTCACTTATTTTGGACGAAAACAAGCCCTATGTTGTTGGAGCTCCTTGATCTGCATCTAGAAATTCTTCATCCTCTGAAGATTCATTCAGTTCAGTTGCATCATGAAAATCCTCTTTGTCGAGAGCATTATTGTTCACTGAAGTTGGTTCTTGATTGACAATAATTGTACGAACCAATGGTGATTCTGTTGCGTTGTCACTCTCAAAAAACATCCTTGCTGCAACATTTTCTTCAACTGCTTCAACATTGATCGAATTGAAAAAGTCATCGTACTCAAACATCCAAGGTTGACCTGGATTTTTGACTGGTAAAGTGTGCCTTTGTACTCTGACTGCAGACCATTCCTCGACCCTTTTAGTCTCTAGTTCCAGACTCTTAAGTTCGGGGTGGCATTACCAAGAAAGTGACCTTCAATAGCTTTTGCCCCAAACTTTCCATTTGGATCAATCATTGTACAAGGAGCTCCAAATGGTTCAAGATATGACAAATCTGGTTTCCGTTTGTGAAGAAGCTCAAAGCAGGTCTTGTTGTATCTTTTGACTGTAAGGACTCAATTCAACGTGTAACATGCAGAGGACACAGCTTCAGTCCAGAATGGAATGGGCAACTGCGACTCCACCAACATTGTCCTAGCAGTCTCGATCAATGTACGGTTTTTACGTTCAGCGACGTCATTCTGTTGAGGAGTGTAAGCCGCACTAAATTCGTGAAGAATACCTTTTGAAGTGCAAAACTCCGCCATAGCATGATTCTTAAATTCTGTACCATTGTCGCTGCGTATCCATCTAACCTTCAACTTATACAAATTCTCTATCTGAATGATCAAGTTTTTGATGATACCGAAAGTTGCACTCTTGTGAGCCATAAACGCCACCCAAGAAAATCTTGAATAATCATCAGTTATCACGAGGCAGTATTGATCATTCCTGATGCTTTTGTGCTTGACAGGACCGAACAAATCCATGTGCAAACATTCAAGAGGAACTGCCACCGTGTTGATTTTCTTTTTCGGATGTCCCTTCTTGGTTTGCTTTCCTTTTTGGCATGAAACACAGACGTCTTAAAGATGGAAATTTTTAAGAAGAACACCATTCACTAATTCATTCGACACCAAATGATTCATTTTCCGTAAGTGAATGTGACCCATACGTCTGTGCCAAGAGATTGAGTCTTTTTCAGTGGCTTTGGTAATAAAACAAGTTGCTTGTGCAGTCGTTGTAATTGCTTGGCTCATATCAAGGACATATAAATCATTTAATCTTGGAGCTGGTAAGAGAATCCATTCTTTTGGAATCTTGAAGCCGGGTTTCAGCACACAACATCCATTTGCATCAAAGTGTACTGAAAATTGTTTATCACAGATTTGTGAAATGCTGAGAAGATTGTGATCAAGCTGTTTTACAAAGTTGATCTTGTCAAAACTTACAACCCCGTTAGATACCATTCCTTCTCCTGTAATATATCCGTCTTTATCTCCAGCAAAAGCAACATAACCTCCTCTAATAGATTTAACGTCGTAGAGAAGCTTCATGCCGCCTGTTATGTGCCTGGTTGCCCCACTATCAACAATCCAATGACTGCTGAAAGTTCCTCCTGGAACACCCTGCACATGTACTCACATGATTAGTTGGAGATGGGGACCCAAGCCTTTGTGGTCTTGGGTCTTCCATTTTCATCAACGTAAGTTACTTGAACTTCTCGATGTTGTGGAAATTGTGATGTTCCCCCTGATTCAGTAACCGTTTTTGGTTTCCAGGTCTGTTTTTTTTACCAGTGTTATTCTTTAAAATCTTAACTTCATGATTGTCTGAAGTTTTTGAATTGTCTAGTTTGACAGAAACAGATGTTTTGTTAACCACATCGGTTTTAATCACTTTTTCAATTTTCTTGACCTGTTGGCGTTTCTGTTTCTTCTCCCTTTCTTTTACAAGACGGGGATCTGGTTTTGATGAAACAGATCGCTTGCGGTCAATTTGGTCACGGGGATCATCAACTTTGGCTTTTAGTTTATGAAGATATGGACAATTGCAAATAATATGTCCAAATGTACCACATGAAAAACATGATCTTCGTTCTACAAACCCCGAAGTATCATGTGATTGTCTTGTCGATGAACTTTGTGATCCCGAGGTACTTGGTTTTGAACTGTTTTGTTCATTTCTTTTCAAAGAGTTAACTTGATTGACCTGATCTAAGTTAGATTTATTGGCAAATGTTTCAAGTTTATCTGTTCCCTTCAACTTCACAAAGTTCACCGTTTTGTTCTTCTTTTGGGTCTGTTTCTTTTGACCTTGAGTCGGTGATTTACCTTTTGGTTTGGTGCGATTTTGTGAACTTTCTCAGTTGGTAATCTTTGATTGCCATTTTGTTTGCGAATTTCAGCTCTTGGAATTAAAGGACACTGTGTTACCACAACGTGTGATCCTGTCTTTCCCAAGAACTTACTTGTTGAATCTTCAAAAATTTTACTAATTAAAGATTGATTAACATTCTTAATAGGAAAATCTTTTTCAGAGTAGATTTTATCATCACCAACAAGAGTGTACAGCAAATTCACACTCTCAGACTCTTGTGAGGAAGTGGACGTAGACTCGACCAGAACAGTCTTAGCAGGTTTTGCGGGAGGATCACATAGAATATGATTCTCAAGAGGTATGTCCTCTTCTTTGATTACCGCATCAGACTGTGCTAAGTCAGTATCATTAGATTCATCATCTGAAGAATCAACATCCTCAACAATAACTGGAGGATCCTGATTCTGTTCAGCAGAAGACACACTTGTATCTGCTGACACATCCGAATCTGATGGTACTTCATTTTTGTATCCAAGTCCAGTTGCAAATTCCTCAATGTCTAAAGGAACAGATTCCTCATAATACGTTCTATTCTCCTCATCAGGCATTGCATCATAATTTTGTCTAACAGGTGGTGGACATTTCTTATATCCAATGCAAGTGACATCCTTTTTCTCCTTTTGTGTGTCAATGTTGTGATCCAGCACGTATCTAGAGTTTGAAAAACTGTCTAGCTTAAGCCGGATCGCCTCACTTTCACACTTTGTACAGGCTAACTCTTTTTGCATGATTTCAAGACGATTGATATAAAGGTTTATGTCAGTTTGTTTTCTTGAAACCATTTTTGTCAGTTCGGTTTTATCTTTTCTTAAATTTGCAACCACCGTTTTAAATTCCTTTTCATGGTTTTCATAAAACATGTTAGCCTCTTTGCATTTCGAAAGATCCACTCTCAACTTTTGATTGTGGATATTTGTCACTTCATATTTGTTTTGCAAAGCCTCATGTTTGCTTTGCAAATCACACCACTTAGCATCAAAAGAAACATGTTTGTTTTGCAAGTCAGACAATTCAGCATTTAAGGCATCATGTTTGCTTTGCAACTCAGACATATTAGCATCTAAATCAGCACATTTATCACTTAAGCTAGCACAATTATCACAAATAACGACAGTTGGTTCATCGACACATACATGGCTTGATGAACTGTAGCCATTAGCCATAAAGGCTGAATGATGAGAAGAAGAAGAATAAGCAGCTTGATCCACCATAATAGATCTTCTATCATTCCCTACTGCAGCTTCTCCTAACAATTCATCGATATCTGCATCGATTCTCCCACTCGATACATCATCAGAATAATCTTCGCCTGAGGTTGAGATTTCCTCATCTGAACTCCTTGAATAACCAGAACTCTCTTCATCTGAAGATTCACCACCACTGGCGGATGATTCTCCACCACTAGCGTGCTTCAAATCCTTAGCAGTTTCAGCAAAACAAGCTGCTCCTCCCAAATCACCAATGCCTAAATGCATTGACCAGTCGCAACCTTCATCTATTTGCACCACAAGAGCCTGATTGGTGTTCGATGGTCCTGCTTGATTGTTTGCAGGGACCAAGGTGCGATCGTCATTCCTGGTTTGATTCTGATTCTGTTGGTTGCCTTGACCTCTGAAAGGATTCTGGTTCCCATGCTGAGCTGGCTTTGTGCATTCACGCTTGAAATGACCACGTTCACCACAGTTAAAGCACTTGACGAATTGCTTGTCGAACCCATACTTGGTATCTTTCTTGCTTTCCAAGCTGGTTCTACTCGTCCATTCCATGAAGTCTTTAGCTCGCCTTACAGCACTAGCAAAAGCCCATTTGATGTCCATCATATCCATCTTTTCTTTATCGATCTGCTGATAATCTTCTTGAGTTAGATTGATGTTTCCGATTTGCCCTACAATCAACCCACAATACGAGCTCACCAATGTGTTTAGTATCTCCATATGATTTTTAGCTACTTCAACGCAAACTTTGTAGAAGTTTGACGTGTCAAGCCGTACTGTATTTGATTTTGATGGTTGACCAGCAGATGATGTGTAACACCCCAACCCGGAAGGGCTGACGTGTCACTTTTACGGAGTCAGATCAAAAACATAATTCCATTTATACTTAAATGTATTACAAGGCTTTTCAACTTAATGAAGGATATCTAATCCATTACAATTATTTCTACCGTCTTCTCCAAACACTCGAGCACTCTTCCATATTCCGTCCCAGATTGTCCTGATAACCTGACGTAAAGAAGAAAACACAAAAACGTACGTCTGAGCAAAATTTGAAAAGTTTTGCCCAGTGTGCGGATAGAGGAAAACAAAAGCTTATTTTATTTGGTCTCCGGATGGAACTTTATGATGCAAGTAACGTAATTTCATAATCATATCATACGGATGTACCCATGAGCCAAACTTAAAATGTGACAATACACAGGTAGCTACTCCTGCATACTTATCACACGAAATGGCGAGTTGGCATACCCGTTATCCATCTCCTTAAAACTTAAATCCTAGGATCGATCCATACGCCTCCTAATAGCCTTATGTACCACACTTGTACTTAAGAGACGCCGTGAACTGATCTCTCCATCACGGATGGAGCACATGATGTTGGTGCCACAACAACATGCTCGTGGGACACTCCACGAGAAGCGACACTCAGGGTAACAGAGTACAAATGGACTTATTCACATAACTTATAAAACTTATTTTCATAACAAGACGTAACATATATTGGAACATGCGATAATGAGTACAACTTAACAGAAAACTATCGCATGACATGAAGGTATTATAACAATTTGACTTGAGTAACATAATACTTGTATATAATATTAAAGACGTGAGGAGTTTTAAAAAGACATAGTAATATAATGGTATTATAACAATTTGAATCGATAATCAAAGACGTGAGGAGTTTTAAAAAGACATAGTAATATAATGGTATTATAACAATTTGACTTGAGTAACATAATACTTGTATATAATATTAAACTTGTAATTTATTTACTTATAACTTGTAAGCCTTAAGATATTTAACTTGTAACTTGTAAATAATAATTTGATTGAAAATACGAATCTTTGGCGAGATTAAAATCTAAGAGTGGAACCAGTCACCAAGGTATGGATATCAATCCTATCTTGACAATTTCGTCCCCAAAATGTGGTTTATTAAACGAAACAAGAAAAAACTTGACTCGTTAATAAGGAACCACTAGAGTATGAAATTTGATTTGTAAATTTATAAACAAATAACTCATAAACATGTATACTTGTAAATACGAAAAGAATATTTTTCATAAACCATTTTCTAAATAACTGATATAAAACAAAACCTTTTTCAAAACGTTTGTAACTTCCAACACATATTTAATAACTTAATCTTAATACGGAATTTAAAATCAGAAATGATATACTTGTATCAAAACGACATAAATCGACAGAAAGGATTCTATCCGTATCCAACTGACGTAAATCGAAAGAAAGGATTCTATCCGTACCCAACTGACATAAATCGAAAGAAAGGATTCTATCCGTACCCAACTGACATAAATCGAAAGAAAGGATTCTATCCGTACCCAACTGACATAAATCGAAAGAAAGGATTCTATCCGTACCTTAATAATTTCAAAGTGATGCTACCTTGTTTTCAATTGTAGATTTATACGGGCAGAGTTTAGCCTACTGATTATCCTCTTAACCTAATTTGTACACAAACTAGGTAATTAACTAATACAGCTTTTACGATAACTCACGAGATTAAACCCTCACAACATATGACAAAGTGCGATACTTAAACATCCAGCGGATTCTCAACGAATGACAGAGTATAGTCCGATTTCGAACAACACTCAAACATTCAAGTCGAAATCACGATGAATGACAAAGTATAAACCCAATTTGAGCAGTACTTAAACATTTATCGGATAGTTTTAATCGATCGGACATTGAATTGTAATAGCAATCGAGTTAATACCCTGTTTTGCAGCACCCCGCTATACTAATTAGTGTTTCGTGTGTGTTAATTGAAGTAAACAGAGCATAACTCCGTGTATTTTCCGACTTTGTTCGTCGTTTGAGCGCCCAGAAACAAGTGCCAATGTCTGCTATTTATACCCAAAGTTTGCCCCCCCCCCCCCCTTACGGACCGTAACAAATAACCCTTACGGTCCGTAAGGGTTACCTATTGATCATAGGGTTGCCACGCGTGGGACTAGCCTAGCTGAGTCGACACTTCCTAAAATTTTAACTTCGACAGCAAGTTATTAGGATAATTGTCAAGTAGGAATTACCCCCCCCCCTGAGTTTTAGGGGCCCTAATCCTGATTCTAAAAATTTTGAAAATTCTAGGGTTTGTGCAGAATCAATTGGTTGTCTTAATTAGGGTTTCCTATTGGACTATAATTCATAAGAAATAATAATTTTTTTTAATGAGGGTTGTTATATTTTTGTTTTAAATTTTTCGGGTGTTACAAATCTACCCCTCTTAAAAAAAATTCGTCCTCGAAATTATTACATACCTATATATATATATATTAATAATCATACTTGAACGCGGCCCACTATGATCAATAGTCATACTTGAAATAAAGCTAGAGTAAAAACAATGAAGATGACAAAATACTTATGTTCGAGACTATCATGAAGTGAAAATAAAAGTTACTAACCGATGTATCGACTGATTGGACATCGAAATCCTAACCCAATGTCTACCCATTACCTCACAGGTCTTAACTTATGTTTAAGTTTTCTACAGGAAAGAGCCTTTGCTCTGATACCATAGCTGTAACACCCCAACCCGGAAGGGCTGACGTGTCACTTTTACGGAGTCAGATCAAAAACATAATTCCATTTATACTTAAATGTATTACAAGGCTTTTCAACTTAATGAAGGATATCTAATCCATTACAATTATTTCTACCGACTTTTCCAAACACTCGAGCACTCTTCCATATTCCGTCCCAGATTGTCCTGATAACCTGACGTAAAGAAGAAAACACAAAAACGTACGTCTGAGCAAAATTTGAAAAGTTTTGCCCAGTGTGCGGATAGAGGAAAACAAAAGCTTATTTTATTTGATCTCCGGATGGAACTTTATGATGCAAGTAACGTAATTTCATAATCATATCATACGGATGTACCCATGAGCCAAACTTAAAACATGACAATACACAGGTAGCTACTCCTGCATACTTATCACACGAAATGGCGAGTTGGCATACCCGTTATCCATCTCCTTAAAACTTAAATCCTATGATCGATCCATACGCCTCCTAATAGCCTTATGTACCACACTTGTACTTAAGAGACGCCGTGAACTGATCTCTCCGTCACGGATGGAGCACATGATGTTGATGCCACAACAACATGCTCGTGGGACACTCCACGAGAAGCGACACTCAGGGTAACAGAGTACAAATGGACTTATTCACATAACTTATAAAACTTATTTTCATAACAAGATGTAATATATATTGGAACATGCGATAATGAGTAAAACTTAACAGAAAACTATCGCATGACATGAAGGCTAAATCCAAAGTTTAGAAATAGGAATTCAACGGACTGTCAAATGATTCGATAATCAAAGACGTGAGGAGTTTTAAAAACACATAGTAATATAATGGTATTATAACAATTTGACTTGAGTAACATAATACTTGTATATAATATTAAACTTGTAATTTATTTACTTATAACTTGTAAGCCTTAAGATATTTAACTTGTAACTTGTAAATAATAATTTGATTGAAAATACGAATCTTTGGCGAGATTAAAATCTAAGAGTGGAACCAGTCACCAAGGTTTGGATATCAATCCTATCTTGACAATTTCGTCCCCAAAATGTGGTTTATTAAATGAAACAAGAAAAAACTTGACTCGTTAATAAGGAACCACTAGAGTATGAAATTTGATTTGTAAATTTATAAACAAATAACTCACAAACATGTATACTTGTAAATACAAAAAGAATATTTTTCATAAACCATTTTCTAAATAACTGATATAAAACAAAACCTTTTTCAAAACGTTTGTAACTTCCAACACATATTTCATAACTTAATCTTAATACGGAATTTAAAATCAGAAATGATATACTTGTATCAAAACGACATAAATCGACAGAAAGGATTCTATCCATATCCAACTGACATAAATCGAAAGAAAGGATTCTATCCGTACCCAACTGACATAAATCGAAAGAAAGGATTCTATCCGTACCCAACTGACATAAATGGAAAGAAAGGATTCTATCCGTACCCAACTGACATAAATCGAAAGAAAGGATTCTATCCGTACCCAACTGACATAAATCGAAAGAAAGGATTCTATCCGTACCTTAATAATTTCAAAGTGATGCTACCTTGTTTTCAATTGTAGATTTATACGGGCAGAGTTTAGCCTACTGATTATCCTCTTAACCTAATTTGTACGCAAACTAGGTAATTAACTAATACAGCTTTTACGATAACTCACGAGATTAAACCCTCACAACAAATGACAAAGTGTGATACTTAAACATCCAGCGGATTCTCAACGAATGACAGAGTATAGTCCGATTTCGAACAACACTCAAACATTCAAGTCGAAATCACGATGAATGACAAAGTATAAACCCAATTTGAGCAGCACTTAAACATCTATCGGATAGTTTTAATCGATCGGACATTGAATCGTAATAGTGATCGAGTTAATACCCTGTTTTGCAGCACCCCGCTATACTAATTAGTGTTTCGTGTGTGTTAATTGAAGTAAACAGAGCATAACTCTGTGTATTTTCCGACTTTGTTCGTCGTTTGAGCGCCCAGAAACAAGTGCCAATGTCTGCTATTTATACCCGAAGTTTGCCCCCCCCCCCCCCTTACGGACCGTAACAAATAACCCTTACGGTCCGTAAGGGTTACCTATTGATCATAGGGTTGCCACGCGTGGGACTAGCCTAGCTGAGTCGACACTTCCTAAAATTTTAACTTCGACAGCAAGTTATTAGGATAATTGTCAAGTAGGAATTACCCCCCCCCCCCCTGAGTTTTAGGGGCCCTAATCTTGATTCTAAAAATTCTGAAAATTCTAGGGTTTGTGCAGAATCAATTGGGTGTCTTAATTAGGGTTTCCTATTGGACTATAATTCATAAGAAATAATAATTTTTTTAATGAGGGTTGTTATATTTTTGTTTTAAATTTATCGGGTGTTACATGATGTGCTTCCATAACAAGCTTGTTGTTGAACAGGAAGTGGATTCCCATACAAATCAGTTGCTACGGTAGATAGTCGATAGCTTTGCTATTGGGGAAAAGGATGTAGTGGATTTCCATACAAGTCTGTGGTTAGAGCTGGCTTTACAGGAACTTGTATCGGATTGCCCTATAAATCTGTGCTTGTGACAAACGCCGTTTGAAGTGGAGCGTGTGAAGCAGGTTTTGCAGAAGTGCTAGAAGTTCCATAAAACATATCAGGATTTTGTCGCACTGGAACCCTTTTTGCCTTTAGGGTTTCTTCCTGATCTTTGTTCTCCAAGATCTGACCGAAGTCATTGATGGTTATCATAGCCAATGTGCCATTGTATTTCAGGATTTCCAAGAAACCATTCCATTGAGGTGGCAGTGCATCGGCAAACTTTGTGACAACCTGTGTTGGAGTTGTTTCTACCCCATAATTACTCAATTCAGTCAGCAAGTGATGAAATCGACTTGTCATATCTCCCAAAGATTCATTTTCCATACAAGTGAAGCCATCGAACTCCTTCTTGAGTAAATCATGTCGCAATTGACGTGACTTTTCATTTCCTAGACCCCTTGTCTTCAATGCATCCCACAATCGCTTTGACGTCTTGAAGCTGACAAACTAATGATATATATCCTTACTCAACGCCTGAGTCAGAATAGAATATGCTTTCTTTTCTAAATCATATGCCTTTTTCTCGTCTTCCGTAAGATCTGAAAATGTAGCGGCAGTTGAAGCGGCAACCTCAAGAGCTTGATCAAAATCTGTAATAAAACATAACCACAATTCCGTGTTTTGCCCAAGGATATACGTATGAAATCTATCTACCCATCCAGGATATTCATTTATGTGCATCAGTTTCGGTAGGCGATTTAGACTTCCGGTTTCGCTTTCGCTTAGAAGTATACTTTGAATACTTGGAGTTTGATTTGAAACAAACGCCCATTGACCTGTCGACATTGGATTCGCTTGCGAAGATGCAGGTGCGGGAGATTCGGCCCATGATGGTGACAACCCGGTGCTTCTATACTTGCTTTCTGTATTAGATGTGGGTGCAGGATATTCGGCCCATGAAGGAGATAAACCCGTACTTCAATAGTTGCTCTCTGTATTTGACGGAGTACCCCACCAATTCAGATTCATTTTCGATGTATATTGATGAAAAACTGCACAAAGCATTCAAATCAAACAGTTAAATAAGTTTTGCAAAGGTTCTGTAAAAAAATCGCAAAGATGTTTGACGAAATCCTATATGACGAACTCAGAGATTTCGTCCAGAACCACTTATGACGAAAATGGTGATTTCGTCCAAGACAACTATCAACGAAAATGGTGATTTCGTCCAAAACAATTTTGACGAAAACAGGTGATTTCGTCCAAGACAATTATGAACGAAAATGGTGATTTCGTCGCTGAACTTGGTGATTTCGTCGCTGAAAGCTGTTGATTTCGTCGCTGAAAGCTGTTGATTTCGTCGCTGAAAGCTGTTGATTTCGTCGCTGAAAGCTGTTTGATTTCATCGCTGAAAGCTGCTTTACGAAATCAAGTGGAGTTCGTCGCTGATATGTTGATGACGAAATCAGGGTGTTTTCGTCAAGGGTGATTTCGTCCAGCTGATATGTTTGACGAAATTGAGGTGTGTTCGTCCACTAGGATTTCGTTGACAATTGTTACAACCTGTAAGATATTTTCACAAAATAAACAATGTTATCTTTTAAACCTCTGACACAAACACTTCTTTTGTCAAACAACCATGCTTTTCTAATTTCGAAGCTCCCTTTTTCTCAAAAACAAATCATTACACATGTACACAATAGTCAATACACATGCCTTTTAATATTACTAAACACAATAACAACTTTAATTCAAACATAAGGCAGATCAAAAGCAGCAAGTATTCAAGAACACTTTGAAGATGGACAAGAACAACTTGAATATTCTGGCCAAGTTTTCACCAGACAAATTTTCAAGTCCCAATTTTTTGCTAAAACTTTCAATAAAAACCCACAATAACATACAAGCATGTAATATAACAATGTTTTATATTAACTAATAAGCAAAACAACTAGATTTTCAAGGATTTCAAAATATTTTCCAGAAAATATATGATTTTTTATACTTAGAACTCATGAAAAACACTTTAAAAACTATGAAAAATCAAGAAAACAACTTTGTTTTGACACGGAATCAAGCCAAAGCTCTGATACCATAAATCCAAATTTGAAAAATTCAAAAACATTGAAAATTTTCAAAACTCAAAAACAATAGAAAAACAAAAATGAGTTTCCTGGCGAGCAAAAGAGAAAATGATAGTACATCAGTGGTCTGGTGAAACCTTTTTAAACTGAAATGCAAAATGAAAATGTTAAGAAGCTCTATATAAGATGTATTGGTAGGCTCACAATCATCTTAAAGTGTGCAAGGTGATATAAACTTAAATCGACTGAAGATCAGGTGGGAACCGCTCATTGGCATATGGTCTTAGTACCGAAATTTCGTTTGAGAGATTGCCGAGGTTCTGAGATATGTGGTCTTTATGCTGTTTATCATCTGGGGTATCATGTTTGTTTCTTTTACCGAAACAAAACGGAGACGAAGTCTAGATCTTCCATGATATCATACATACGTGTACATACTACATACGACCTCAATAAGTGATCAACAATCACATGTCCACAAAATAATTGATAATATATCACATATATCCGAGAGTCAAGTTCGTCTCTTTGCTGTACGATAGTACTGACCTGTTCACGGACTTGCTCCTGTGCCCTCATGCATTTGAAAATCAAGTTCCTCATCAATAAGTGATTCTATCACATAGGGCTTGTTTTCAACCAAAATAAGTGAGTTTCTCACATTTTCAAATACGTCAAAATAGATGATAAATGGTATACTCACCAGTAAGATGAACTCTCATGCATACCTTGATACGGGAATGTGTCGTGATGTGGATGAACACCGGTGGGCAAGTATAAATCATACACTATTCATATCCCCCCGCCATGATTACATATGATGTGTTGAGCTTATGTGGATAACAATATCGATAATCGTTATAGGATGTTTATCTAAATGTTAACAAAAAGAACAACAAGAATGTTTTGGCATGACCGTACACTGATATGATTCTCTTACCCTCGAAACTCGCAAAAAGAATGTTTGTATATAATTACTTTTCTTAGTTTCTGTAGCTCTGTATATATTTATTTACTGCTTTCAGTCTTTACGTTTGAAATATTCAAAATACCAAAAAGATTTTAGGTGTGTTTTAATATAAACTTTATAAAATTCAAAAAGATTTTATTTCTGATTTAGTTTTGATTAACCGATGTTGGAACTCAAGTCTTCGTTGCCTGAAATCTAATGAAAACCAAAACGACTGAATCTTCATAAACGGTCAGAGTTTGAAAGTTTTGAAAGCTAATAATCAAAATTGAAAAATCTGTTAACTTTTCAAACTAACTGTCGGACGGTAGTTGAATGAGAATTGGTCTCATATGTGTCATTTGTTTAAATGTTAACTATATTCCAAGCAGTTGTTCTCATTACGTGTTTAGCTTTCATGCATGTGCAGATGCTAAAGGCGAAGAGAACGTGTTCGATGACAAGCTTCGGAATGAAGACACGACGTGAAGGCACTCAAATGATAAAGATGATCGAGTTGCCGCTGATCAATCATCAACACCACAAGGATCTCAAGTTTTGAAAATCAAAAGATTGACGAGCATAATCAAAGGAGGAGTTTATTGATACACTTCCTAGATAAAAGCGGGAGTTTGTTGATACATTTTCTACTTACAACACGTGAAGTCTTTGAAGATCCTTTCCGAGAATGAAAGAACCATCAAGCGATGGAGAACGAGATTACGAACCACACGAGCAGCATCCAAGGGGGAGTTTGATGATACATATTATGTGGATACGGCTCAGATCGGTTCGACTCGGCTACGAAGTGAAGGCCGTAGTCAAGACAACCTCCTGTCTTGACTCGGTTTGTTATTTACTTTGTATTGTTCGATGTACATGTAACTGGGTGTGTGCAGTATACATGTTAGAATATGTATAATGTGTTTTCTATTTGTTCAAAAGTCCAATCCATGACGAGGCCCAAGTCAAAGCCCATACATGACGAAGTCCCCTTGGAGCCCAAGCCCAAACAACATGTGACGAAATCCCTTGTGGTGAAATCCCTTTTAGTGAAATCCCCATGTGGTGAAATCCCTTTTGGCGAAATCCCCATGTGATGAAATCCCATGTTGGCGAAATCCCCATATGTGACAAAATCACTCTCCAATGTATTAATCTAGAAAATGGTTACAAAGGAATGTTTACAAGATGCTCTCATAAACTCTCAGTGTGTGTGTGTTTACAGTGTGTTCGCTCCAAAATCTATTCAGACTTCTCTCTTTGTGCTCTATCTGTTGGGTTCACTGTCTGTTATTTATATACTGAAGTGGTCGACGAAGTCCAGTCCTCGACGAACACCCCTCGGCGAACATGGATAAACACGACGAAAACTCAATGTCTTCGACGAAATCCCCGGATTTTGTCACATAGTGTCTGGGCTTGATGTCACACCCCAACCGATGGCGGAATCATCGGGGCATGGCACGGAGCGAAACAGATTGTCCAGAAGTTTCCATAACAATTAACATTACTATTCAATTTAAAATAGCATGTCCCATACCATGTCTCAAACAGTAAACAAATTATTACAGACAAAATCCAGGCAAATATTCTATTCCAACAACTCAGATTTCAAAATAGAGCAATTGTTTATCTGCTTCTAGAGACCCTTGATTTAGTTACTACAGACAACTATTTGTTGGGCTCTAAAGCTTTATTCTAGCTTCAACTTCCTATCATGTGTGCATCCTAAGCACCTGTCACATACGTTAAAATAAAGTCAATACATATAATGTAAAGGTGAGCATACAAGTTTGATAATAGCATATAGGGTTCTGTTTGTCAGCAGATCAGCCTATTCGTCTAACACTTGGTTGTTCTGTTTGTTTGTCGTTTAATCGAGGTATTTTGACAACGAGTCGAACCATAGATCCCTCATCCTTACTTGGTTCCCCTGGTCGAACAGGACTCACCCAAATCCGGCCGGTGGACTGTTCGGAATGGAGTTTAACGTTTAACCAGAAATCGGTTAACCTCGTGGATAGAATCCGGATCTTGAGCCATGCAACCACCGGAGTGGTTTGTAAGCCGGCACAGGCTCCGTTTCTATCGGTTTGAAGGCATTGAGTGAAAAAGAGTTGAAAGAAAGTTGGAAAATCCATCTTTCAATCCTTTTCACCGTGTATATGTTTAGATCTATGAAAGATCTTTGTTTGTTTATGTGGGAATCGTCTAGATCCAAGTAATTCTTGGTGGGTTGAGGCCAAAACATGAAGTTCTTCAAGAACCCATGATGACATCATCCTAGAACACTTGAATCTTGATGATTTCACGGTTAAAAGTTAGGATTTGAAAGATAAAAATGTGTAGGAGTGCGTATTGATTAAAAAAGTACAGAGTTTAGGACGAAATCTTACCGGAATCGAGAGAAATCTGAGAAAAGGATGAACTAAGCGTGCTGGTCGAACAGAGGTTTCCAAAAGTGGAAAGGATGACAATAACAGGGGTATTTATAGGATGCTAGAAGGGGAAAGTGCTGGCCGATCGGCCAGGCAGCTCGATCGGACAGCCTGTCCGATCGGACAGCAGTCCGTTCGGCTGGCTGTTCGATCGGCTGGTAGCCTGATCGATCAACTGCACGTTTCAAGTGTTCGGTGTGACGATTTTTTTTTGATATTTCGATTTCGGTTCCGAGCGGTTCGATACGATAGGGTTTCCTAGTCAAATTACTTTTAATCCCAACCACTCATATCTCGCGCTATCTTTTCTCCACTAATTATCATAGTTCGATTGTGATTCGAGTTCAATGTCGATTGAGTTCGTTTGCATTTCGATTGATTTCCACATCATAACATAAATAAACATGCACAGGTAACACGTAAGGCACACACATACACATATAATAGTAACTAAAATGCGTAGTTCGAGTTGAGATTTGATTCGATGTCGATTTGATTAGCATACTTTGATTATCGCTTCGTTAACTTTATCGCATTGTTACTTCCTACAATTCACAGTCGTAAGTCGATTAGATAGCGATTGTAATACGTCGATTGTTGTAATTCTTGACACTTACTCCACATAATACAACTAAATTAAACACATAAAAGAAATTCTCTACAAGTCGAGTTGCGCGAAATCGGTCGTTGACTTTGACCTTGACCTTGACTTTGACTTTGACTTCCCGAAAACATGGGGTGTTACAGCCTCCCCTTGTTTAGGGAATTTCCTCCCGAAATTAAGCTGAAAGTTGTACAACACCGTGAATCACGTTTAGAGAACTTTCTCTTTCTAGACTTTCTCCTTAAATAATTGCGGGTACTTCGCCTTCATGTCGCTTTCGAGTTCCCAAGTGAACTCTGCGCCTCGTTTTCCTTCCCATCGGACCTTCACAATAGGAATGCGAGAGTGGCTGAGTTGCCTGGTTTGGCGGTCCATGATTTCGACAGGCTTCTCCACGAAGTGTAATGTTTCGTTCACATGCAGATCATCGAGAGGTACATGTAAGTCGTGGTCGGCTAGGCATTTCCGGAGGTTTGACACGTGGAAAGTCGGGTGGACGTTACCAAGTTCCTCCGGTAGTTCGAGTCTGTAGGTGACTTTACCGATCCTTTCCAGAATCTTAAAAGGTCCAACATATCGAGGCGCGAGGTTCCCTTTCTTGCCGAATCGGACCACACCCTTCCAAGGCGATACGTTTAGGAGTACGTAGTCACCAACGTCAAATTCAAGGGGCTTGCGTCGTCTATCAGCATAACTTTTCTGTCGATTCCGAGCTTGTACCAAGTTGTCTCGAATTTGGAAAATTTTGTCTGTCGTTTCTTGTAATAGCTCAGGACCAGTTAATTGCGAATGACCGATCTCGTGCCACAAAATAGGCGATCGACATCTTCTTCCGTATAAAGCCTCGAATGGTGCCATTTGAATGCAGGGATGGTAGTTGTTGTTGTACGAGAATTCGACTAACGGCAGGTATTTATCCCAATTACCACCGAAGTCTATAACACACGAACGGAGCATGTCTTCAAGAGTACGAATCGTTCTTTCAGTCTGACCGTCGTTTTGAGGGTGGAAAGCGGTACTTAGATTAAGCGATGTACCGAGTGCCATTTGAAACGTTTCCCACAGTCGCGAGGTAAACCGAGCATCACGATCAGGGATGATATCACGAGGAGTCCCATGATTACAAATGATCTCGTCGGTGTAGATTCGGGCTAATCGTTCTACCTTGTAGTCTTCCCGTATTGGTAAAAAGTGAGCTGATTTAGTCAATCGATCAACCACAACCCAAATGATGTCGTGACCTGATGGCGTGTGCGGTAGCTTTGTTATAAAGTCCATAGCTATACTCTCCCACTTCTACATAGGGATCGGTGGTTGTTCGAGTAAGCCAGAGGGTCTTTGATGTTCAGCCTTGACTCTTGCACATGTCAGGCACCTTCCAACATAGAGGTCAATATCCCTTTTCATGTCGGGCCACCAGTACTTGTAGCGAAGATTCTGGTACATTTTGTCAGCACCGGGATGAATAGAATACCGTGATTTGTGGGCTTCGTCCATCAAGACTTGTCGCAAATTGGTTCGTTTGGGAATCCAAATTCGGTCCAGAAAGTGGAATATCCCATTTGACTTGCTCACAAGCTGGGCTCCATCGTGGTAGATTCTTTCTTTCTTCAGAGTGCGTTCGTTGAAACACGCATGCTGAGCTTCGCAGATGAGGGATTCGAGGTCATTCTGGGCTTGAACATTACGAGTGCTAAGCAGGTAGCTCCGTCTGCTGAGTGCGTCGGCAACAACATTTGCTTTGCCTGGGTGATAACGTATCTCACAGTCATAATCGTTGAGAAGTTCTACCCATCGGCGTTGACGTATATTAAGTTCCTTCTGATTAAAGATATGTTGTAGGTTCCTATGATCGGTGAAGATCATACACTTGGTACCATACAGATAGTGTCGCCAAATCTTTAACGGAAAAACAATTGCGCCTAGCTCGAGGTCATGGGTTGTATAGTTCTTCTCATGGATTTTGAGCTGACGAGATGCGTAAGCTATAACCTTGTCTCGTTGCATGAGAACACAACCAAGACCAAGGTTGGAAGCATCACAATAGACAATGAAATCGTCGTTTCCGTCGGGTAATGTGTGAACAAGAGCATTGCAAAGCATTTGCTTGAGGGTTCGAAAGGCAGACTCTTGTTCAGTTCCCCAAACAAAAGGCTTGTCTTTATGTGTGAGAGCGGTAAGTGGTACAACGATCTTTGAGAATCCTTCGATAAATCGTTGATAGTAGCCCGCTAGTCCGAGAAAAGAACGAACTTCAGACGGGTTCTTAGGCGTAATCCAACTCATAACAGCTTCAATCTTCGCAGGATCGATGTGAATACCTTGACTATTGACAATGTGACCCAGAAACTGAACTTCCTCCAACCAGAATTCACACTTCGAGAACTTGGCATAGAGTTGGTTCCCCTGGAGTAGCTCGAGAACCAAACGTAGATGTTGCGCGTGTTTGGTTTTCGATTTTGAATAGATCAAGACATCGTCGATGAATACGATGACGAAACGGTCGAGATACGGTTTACACACGCGATTCATTAGATCCATGAAAACCGCAGGTGCGTTAGTTAAACCAAAGGCCATAACAACGAATTCGTAGTGGCCGTAATGAGTGCGAAACGCGGTTTTGGGTATATCCTCCTCTTGAATGCGTAGTTGGTGATAGCCTGAACGTAGATCGATCTTCGAGAAACACGTAGCACCTTGTAGTTGATCAAACAAATCGTCGATGCGGGGTAGGGGATACCGGTTCTTGATAGTTAACGTATTCAATTCCCGATAGTCGATGCACATCCGGAACGACCCATCCTTCTTTTTGACGAAAAGGACTGGCGCGCCCCAAGGAGAGGTGCTCGGGCGAATGAAGCCTTTCTCAAGTAATTCCTGGAGTTGGTTTGAAAGTTTGCGCATTTCGAACGGCGCGAGTCGATAAGGAGCTTTGGCAATAGGGTTGGCTCCAGGAATGAGGTCGATACGAAATTCGATATCACGACTTGGCGGTAGTAAGGGAAGATCCTCTGGAAAAACATTAGGAAATTCTTGAACCACTGGAACGTCTTTTACTTCCTTCTTCTCTTTCTTTTCCTTCTCCGCTACTACAATGTTAGCCAAGAAAGCCCTGTATTCCTTGCGGAGATACTTGCTAGCTTGAACACATGACATGAGCTTGAGACCTTTCGAAGTAGTATCACCGTACACACACAATAGATCGCCATTTGCCAGCGAGAATCGGATCATCTTGTCGAAGCACACAACTTCAGCATGGTTTTCACAAAGAATGTCTATGCCTACTATGATGTCGAAACTTCCGAGTTGCATCGGAATAAGGTTGATTGGGAAGATGTGATTGTTGAGCTCAAGAGTACAATCACGAAGAACAAAATTGACGGCGATGGTTCTTCCGGTAGCGACTTCTACATCGAACGTCGAGGAGAGTTGGGAGCATTTACGACTAAGGAGTTTCTCGAATTCGAACGACACAAAGCAATTATCGGCTCCAGTATCAAACAAACATGAAGCATAAATACCATTCACAAGGAACGTACCATTGACCACGTTGTTGTCGGCTTGGGCTTGACGCACGTTGATGTTGAAAGTTCTGGCGCGTGCGGCCTGTTGTTGATGTTGCTGCTATTGTTGTCGGTGCTGCTGCTGCTGTTGAGGCTGTTGCTGCTGGGGATCTTGTTTCACAACCCTGTTCGGGCACATGTTGGCAAAATGGTTAGGATCGCCACATGTGAAGCAGCCTCTAGCTTTGACCGCGAGTACCGGAGGAGCTTGTTGACCCTGAAGGGCGATGAGCAGAGCTTGATGAGCAGGAACTTGTCGAACACGGCAGTTGGTTGTAAAATGGTCGTACATATTGCAATGAGCACAAAAACGGCAAGCAATGGCAGTCAGGTGATGGTAGGTACAAGTAGGGCATAGCGGGTGTGGCCCAGTGTATGCACGCTTTGCAGGCGGTACATTAGCCACAGGCGCCGCTACTTGACGCTGTTGGGCTGGTACAGCTTGAATCGGTGCAGCATTGATCGCACAGTTCTTGTTGCTGGAGTTGTTCTTTCTCTTGTTCTTCCTCTTGTTGCTCGATGAGGTGGTGGTTTCAGCAGTTGATGCGGTGGTGGTAGCTTGATGTAGGTGCTTTGAAGTTTTATCCCAGACACCGGCCTTGACCTGTTTGTCATTGATTTCAGTAGCCAGTAGATATGTTTCTTCGATCGTCGTAGTTTTAGCCGCTTACACGAAATCAGCAACACAGTCAGGCAGGGCTCGGATGTACTTCTTGATTGCCAAGTCTGGAGTCTTGACCTGATCGGGACAAATGATGCTGAGCTGCTTGAAGCGAGCAGTGATTGCAACATTTTCACCATCCTTTTGTTGTATGTGCCAAAATTCATCCTCTAGCTTCTGGCGTTCATGAGGAGGGCATAATTCTTCCATCATGACTTCCTTGAGCTCGTCCCACGACAGACCGTAGGCTGCATCGTTCCCTCGCTTGTTCCTCTCGGCCGTCCACCAGTCTAGTGCACGGGACTGGAAAACGCTGGTAGCATTCAGTGTTCGGAGGTCATCGTGGCAACCACTCTGCCGTAGAGTGAACTCAATGGAATCAAACCATTGGAATAGTGCAGTAGGACCTCCCTCGCCAATGAATTCTTTTGGCCCACACAACTTGAATTGCTTGAAATTGAAAGCCTTGGTGGTAGCTTTAGGAGCTTCGGTCGTTGATTCCTCAGATGATTTGCTGGCATTCTCGTAAACATCACTCACGGCCTTTGCTACACTTTTAGCGATGATGGCAGCAAGGCGTTTGTCTCTCTTTTCTTGACGAGAAAGTAGGGGATGACGGGATCCAGATGACATTGTCTGCAACAGACATCATCACAGGACTCAACACATTTGTATTCGAATCTCACCTCACACGTCTACTACTTACTAAAGCTTAGGAACATACACATCATGTAAACACATAGACACATAACCATGTAAAGCACAAGACCACATAATCACATAGGCACATAAGCACATAACTTACTTAAACACATATTTTGCTTGTATCCACCTCCTTATGATTATACGAGTTCTTTTATCATTTAAGAGGTATATAGGAGCATATAGAAACACGCAGAGTATTCCGACTACCTCAGAATACAAAACCTAGCATTCAAAGTTCGCGAGTGTTCGAATATAACGATCACGTTTGATATATCGAGTTGTGTAGCATAAGCGTATAACATAGCATGAGGTCGTCCATAATTTAGCGATTTGTTAGCGTGTTGAGATAGAAATGCAAGGCGAGTTGTGTGTGTCGATTGAAGTGAAAGCAAAAATCGAGTAAATTTCCAAAATTTAAACACATAAGCAGGTAAACACACATATAGCGAATAAAATCGACGAATCATCAGAGTCAGCAATTGCGGGTCAGGATTGAAATACATAAAAATCGAGAAATAGATTGTCTGCGGCTAGTAGACTTCGACTAACCAAAGTGGTTTGACTATTCACAAGGATCCGGTGTGCACAATTGACCTTCAGGACAATGCTTCTGCCTCGATTCTTGGGCGTTTGGTACACATCCCGTTAGTCATATTGTGACTTCAGGTCGTTGGAGTCCGTCGAGACTTTGGTGAGAGTTTTGTAAAATGAACGGAACAAGTCGTCAAGGTTAGGGTTTCACCCCTAGCTTAACAACTTCGTTCCTGTTTTTAATATAATAGAGGAGATTATTCATCAAAATATGGATTTCACTCCTGATTTGGCATAATTCTCCTCGTTTGTAGATAAAATGCGGGTTGATTAAGCAACTTTAGTCGAGAGTTAGCGGTTTTCACACCTATTCTCGGCTTAGTTACTCTTTCATAGTTGAGAATTCGAGTGCAGTGATAGTGTAGCATAAGCGAGAATAGCGAGAAATAAACTCATACTTAGTCCCTACTGGATGTACTTAAGTCGGTCTGTTGGTTCCTAACTATAGACTAGGTCTCTAAGACGTCGACCTGGACTAGGTCGAGTCTTGCCTAATTCCCTATAGTTATGGCTGTGATACCAATCTGTTACACCCCAACCGATGGCGGAATCATCGGGGCATGGCACTGAGCGAAACAGATTGTCCAGAAGTTTCCATAACAATTAACATTACTATTCAATTTAAAATAACATGTCCCATACCATGTCTCAAATAGTAAACAAATTATTACAGACAAAATCCAGGCAAATATTCTATTCCGACAACTCAGATTTCAAAATAGAGCAATTGTTTATCTGCTTCTAGAGACCCTTGATTTAGTTACTACAGACAACTATTTGTTGGGCTCTAAAGCTTTATTCTAGCTTCAACTTCCTATCATGTGTGCATCCTAAGCACCTGTCACATACGTTAAAATAAAGTTAATACATATAATGTAAAGGTGAGCATACAAGTTTGATAATAGCATATAGGGTTCGAATTCGTTTACGCATAACCAGCACGTACACATAGTGAAATGAAGCACGTTAGTTATCGACATAGACCCATCGATACCAATGACTGCGGGTTGACTGCCCGAGGCAGTTCGCAATACATGATTACCACCGTAATCCATGCAAGTAATTGTCCTTAACAACCCCCGAGTGAACGGGTGCTGAGTCCAAACTATAGTACTGTCGTTGCTAAGGCAGGTAGACAGCATTCCATGTGTAAACATAACAAACAAGCATTCATAAGCCACGGATAACGTGCATTAACGGTTATCGTTCAAATAGTATCGAGTAGTGTGTTTGATGTGATTTGAATAGTTGTAACGTATGTAACACCCAAAAGTGCATAAAACAAAAATGGATCGAGTATACTCACAGCGGTTGATGGATTGAAGGGAGCGCTTAGCGAGTAAAGTTAGCCTGAATAGTTTTATAGCATAACGATAAGTGACGCGTAAAATGATGCAAAGTGTTGGAGAATCGGACAGCTGGGCGAACGGACGGTAGTTCGATCGGACGGCTGGCCGTTCGGTTGATAGTCCGCTCGGACCGCTGTCCGGTCGGTCGGTAGGCCGATCGGATGGCTGTTCGAGTGGATTGTTTCATCCTTTGAGAAGGATGTGTTTGTGTATGATGGTTTGACTTTTGAAGTTTTTGCTGTAGCATTTGAAAACATTGAAGTACCTTTACCCTTCAGGTCGGTCGATCGGACGGCTGTTCGATCGGTCGGCAACCCGATCGGTTAGGTATAATTGTAGTGATTTGCTTTGGAACGGACAGGTGTTCGATCGGACAGGTCAACAAGTCAAAAACTTAATGATTTGCTGACCGATCGGTTGGCAAGTTAACAATAGTCAACAACTTTAAATTCTTAGCAAGGTGTCATCTGATCGGACGGCTGTTCGATCGGGTGGCACTCCTAGTACATCGAACATGTTGAAAATCGATTAAGTGTTGAAGTATAGTATCTCATGATCCGAAGAGTAATCCGATCGGACAGTAGTCCGATTGAACAACAGTTCGTTCAATACTAGTCTTCAAAATAAATTGATTAAGTGTGGGACCATGTGTTAAACGATCGGCTGGCCAGTCGATCAGCTGACTGTTCGATCGGCTGGCTGTCCGTTCGTACAGCAGTCCGATCGGTCAGCACCCTGACCGGATCAGCCTATTCGTCTAACACTTGGTTGTTCTGTTTGTTTGTCATTTTATCGAGGTATTTTGACAACGAGTCGAACCATAGATCCCTTGTCCTTACTTGGTTCCCCTGGTCGAACAGGAATCACCCAAATCCGGCCGGTGGACTGTTCGGAACGGAGTTTAACGTTTAACCCGAAATCGGTTAACCTCGTGGATAGAATCCGGATCTTGAGCCATGCAACCACCGGAGTGGTTTGTAAGCTGGCACAGGCTTCGTTTCTATGGGTTTGAAGGCATTGAGTGAAAAAGAGTTGAAAGAAAGTTGGAAAATCCATCTTTCAATCCTTTTCACCGTGTATATGTTTAGATCTATGAAAGATCTTTGTTTTTTTTATGTCGGAATCAGCTAGATCCAAGTTATTCTTGGTGGGTTGAGGCCAAAACATGAAGTTCTTCAAGAACCCATGATGACATCATCCTAGAACACTTGAATCTTGATGATTTTACGGTTAAAAGTTAAGATTTGAAAGATAGAAAGGTGTAGGAGTGCATGTTGATTAAGAAAGTACCGAGTTTAGGACGAAATCTTACCGGAATCGAGAAAAATCTGAGAAAAGGATTAACTAAGCGTGCTGGACGAACAGAGGTTTCCAAAAGTGGAAAGGATGACAATGACATGGGTATTTATAGGATGCTAGAAGGGGAAAGTGCTGGCCGATTGGCCAGGCAGCTCGATCGGACAGCAGTCCGTTCGGCTGGCTGTTCGATTCGCTGGTAGCCTGATCGATCAACTGCACGTTTCAAGTGTTCGGAGTGACGGTTTTTTTTTATATTTCGACTTCGGTTGCGAGCGGTTCGATACGATAGGGTTTCCTAGTCAAATTACTTTTAATCCCAACCACTCATATCTCGCGCTATCTTTTCTCCACTAATTATCATAGTTCGATTGTGATTCGAGTTCGATGTCGATTGAGTTCATTTGCATTTCGATTGATTTCCACATCATAACATAAATAAACATGCACAGGTAACCTATAAGGCACACACATACACATATAATAGTAACTAAAATGCGTAGTTCGAGTTGAGATTTGATTCGATGTCGATTTAATTAGCATACTTTGATTATCGCTTCGTTAACTTTATCGCATTGTTACTTCCTACAGTTCACAGTCGTAAGTCGATTAGATGGCGATTGTAATACGTCGATTGGTGTAATTCTTGACACTTACTCCACATAATACAACTAAATTAAACACATAAAAGAAATTCTCTACAAGTCGAGTTGCGTGAAATCGGTCGTTGACTTTGACCTTAACTTTGACTTTGACTTCCCGAAAACACGTGGTGTTACACTTGGGCTCCAAGGGGACTTCGTCATGTATGGGCTTTGACTTGGGCTTCATCATGGATTGGACTTTTGAACAAACAGAAAACACATTAAACATATTCTAACATGTATACTGCACACGCGCAGTTACATGTACATCGAACAATACAAAGTAAATAACAAACCGAGTCAAGACAGGAGGTTGTCTTGACTACGGCCTTCACTTCGTAGCCGAGTCGAACCGATCTGAGCCGTATCCACATAATATGTATCAACAATGTTCACTCCTAATGCTACGTATTTCTCCTGAATAGCTCCTTAAACTCTGTTAGACCTGCAAAATACAATTCTAATCGAAAGTAGGTCATTCGAAACTAAAAGTTATGTAAAATTATAAACTTAAACACAATTAGGCACCGGTTTTCAACCACGTATCAGGTACTCATGAACAATTGGTGGTCGACTATAATGCTGGTAACCTTGCCTACACCGATGAACAGTTTAGGCATCGGTTTTGAATAAGTTATCCTCTTCTCCTACGTGTTGCCGATGATTTGGAAAATATGGACCTATTTTTTACATTACCATGAGATGCCAGAGGTAAAAGGGGTTTTACGACCTTACAAAATTGCACATCAGAGATTCAGAAAATGGCATACGACAATTCTAATGACGCATGGGATGAGTATTTGAAGATGTTCAAAAGACATCACTGGAAAGTCTGTATAAATTTTGCAAATGTGTGGTCAAGTTGTATAGCTAGAAGTATGTGCGTAAACCAACACGGAAGGACATCGGAAAACTATATGTAGCCCACGAAGAAAGACATTGATTCCCCGGAATGCTAGGCAGTATCAGCTGTACGGATTGGTTGTGGCGTAACTGCCCTAATGCATTACTTGGTCAAGTTACGCATGGTGATATAGAACATCCCTCAATAATGTTAGAAGTTGTGTGTTCACAAGATCTATGGGTTTGGCATATATTCTTAAGTGTTTCTAGTACAAATTAAGACATAAGGTTCTTCATCAGCTTGAGGTTTTCAACAACATAATAGAGGGTAAGGGACCCGATTCTTTATGGATTCAGGGGTGGAATACAAACACGGGTATTATCTTGCTGATAGTATATACTCTGAGTATGAAATAATTGTTAAATTATAGTGTATCCCATCCCGAAGATGATAAAAGAAAGAAATTTGCAAAACGCCAAGTCGACAAGAAAAGATGTTGAAGGGTTATTTGGTGTTTTAAACCAAGGATGTCACATTGTGCAACACCTGGCAAATCCATTTACCTCCAAAAAAAATTGAGATACGATATGTATGCTTGTTTATTATTGCATAACATGATTATGGTAGATGAAGGTAACACAATATGCGAATATGATTTTAACGACATTCATGAGGATGTTGAGTGTGTTGATGCAGCTCAACAAGTGGTAAACATGTGGGCCTTACATAACAAGCATATGCATCTCAACTTTCGTGCCGAGGGCATATTTGGAACTCCGCTCATGTCGATTCCAATGATGATTAGTTTTAGTTTTTTTTAATTATGCAGTCTTATTTTTTTATGTACCTTTTAAAAAAAATGTGTTGAGTTTTTTTTTTTTTTTTTGCTTTAAATTATGTATTTTCTTAAAGTATTAATGACATTTTTTTATTTTTTTAAATTAAATGTATTTGAGAAAAAAAATAAGAAGGGGATATTGAGCGGAATGGTAATCACACCCCTGAATATTGGAGAAGGGAGATTATAACAGAGGATGCTGGCGTAATGTTGAAAGTCAAGAGTGGTGATACACTAGTGAACCAAATCGTTTGAACTAATAGGATAAAGACATTGTGGACTTGACTAACAAAAGATTGTCCAATAATCTATATCAATATGGAAGGATTTATCAAACAAAAGATTATAAATAAATTCATCACTAATTTAATTTTCATATTTAATTAATATTTTTACTAGAATAATAAAAAAAGAACTTAAATACATGCCTTGAAAATTTAAGTCTAGGGTTGATATCCCCTTAAACTCATTTAAGTTAAAAATATATATGGATTCAAGCATGTTAGCTAGATTATGATAGTTTCTTAGGCTTTGGGTATTATCCTAACACATGGGGCGTTAAAAGTGATATGACATGTTAACCGACGTTGAATACTACTCATTTCTTGTGTTAAGAGAAGTTAAAGAGGTTATATGTAAACCAGATGTTAAGAGATTGGATTAATTTTCTTTCCTTTGTTAAACCACTAAAAATAAGATTGGGTGGAGTTAACAAGATTAGACCATTTCCTTAGGGGAGTGGGGGTGGGAGCGTGATGGCTTCCCATCACTCGTTCTTTTTTTTAGCACACCGCCGCCGCCTATTCCACCACACGTGGATTAAATAACGTGTTGAACTGATCACGCGTTGAACATTGATGAATTTGAACGTTGGGCTTCCATTTTTGACCGTTTTGTAACGGTAAACTTAATAAAAAAATAACCTTTAAACCTTTTATATATACTTCTCCATTTTTAAACATTTCACCCACACCAAAACACAAACACATTTCACACAATCTACATCTTTTTCAAATGGAGTTTCCTACGGCTTCAACATTTTCGATGGATAGCGATAGCGATACCTAGTCGTCTTCTGACAATGAGACGCTAAAATATTATGTGTCGGTGTATAACGAACTTGATACTAGTTCGTCCCACCCAAAGAAGAAAATGGTAGACTGTGATCGTATACGTGCCAACGAAGTGTTAATGAACGATTATTTTGTGGAGAATCCGCTCTACAACGCCGAAACGTTTAGAGATCGTTTTCGTTTACCAAAACAATTATTTTTAAAGATTGTTGGAGACATCGAAGCAAGCGAGGAATGGTTTCAAGAACGTTACGATGCGAGGGGCAAACCGAGTTTCATGCTGATACAAAAATGCACGTCCACCATTCGCCAACTAGCGACAGGTAACCCTCCTGATCAATATGATGAATATCTAGCTATGGCGTCTAGAACTTCCCGTGAATATCTGCAATTTTTTTTGCAACGTGGTCATTAAGTTGCATGGTAAAGAGTTTTTACGTAAACCGACGAGCCACGACATCTCACGTATTTACGCCGCACATAAGGCTAGATGGCATTTTCCAGGGATGCTCGGTAGCATCGATTGTACACATATCGAGTGGAAAAATTGTCCAAGAGAGTTGCGAGGGGCGTATGTTAGGGGTGACATCAAAAGACCAACTATCATACTAGAAGTGGTGGCGTCGAATGATTTATGGATTTGGCATTCATATTTCGGTGTTCCAGGTTCAAACAACGACATCAATGTGTTGCACACGTCGCCGTTGTTTCAAAACGTAACGGATGGTACCACACCCTTCTATCCATTCTATGTTAACGGACGATATTACAGACGAGGCTTTTTTCTTGTGGATGGTATCTACCCTTCATGGTATGTTTTTGTGAAAGCTCCTTCATTTCCTGTCGAGGCTAAAGAAATCGTGTTCAAAAAATTGCAAGAATTGGCAAGAAAAGATGTTGAGAGGGCTTTTGGTATTTTAAAGGGTAGATGTGGTATACTACACCGACCGGTTCGTGCGATGAACAAGAAATCCATACATAGCATAGTATATGCATGTATCATATTGCACAATATGATAATCAAAGAAGACGGACGTGCAATATCTCCGAATTAGGTGCTGGATCCTCCTACACAAGTTCAAGTTTCACAAAATATCCAACAAGACTTGCGTGATGAAGAAACGCACTTTCGGTTGAGATACGATTTAATCGAACTAGTAGGTTCTTTAGGCTTGGAGTTTCATGTGTCGGACGAGGAGTAGAGTTTGTTTAGTATTTTTTTAAATTGTTGCCTAAAATATTTCTAGTATGTTAAATTGAACTAGTATGTTCTAGTTTTAATGAAATTTATAACTTTAGTGTTTTATTGTTAATTTCTAATTTAAAAAAAATTAAAAAAATTTGTGAGTGATGGAATTCCATCACTAGTGATGACCACCGCCACTAAAAAATGCTTGTGAGTGATAGAATAGTGGCTGATGACATGACGAGACTTGATTGGATGCTTGTGAATGATAGAATTCCATCACTTGTGACCACCCCTACTCCCCTTAGGCTAGAGGGTGTGGGGGCGCCACCCTCGCCAGCTGGACACCTATAGCGCCCCAAGGCGCTATCGAACCACACCCCAGGCGCTATGGCGGGGCGCCATTGAAGGCTCGACACCATGGTAACGAGCTCGAAAGAGCTTTATCAGGTGGGGCCCATGTAAATTCACCAATGTAATCTTTTTATTTTTTTTTTATTTTTATTAATAGGGGGCTTTATCCATACCATGTAAATTAAAGGGGGCTCCATAGGTGAGGTGGATCCTAGGTGGTGCTGACGTGGACTTGATAAAGCCACATGGGGCTCCAACCACACCCTATAGCCTTAGGGTGAAGTGAAGTGAAGTGAAATGAGAAAAAGTGAGTGATGTGTTTCTTAGGTGGAGTTGGGAAAAGTTAAAAAGTATACCCTAAAAGTGTTATATTCAGGTGTTTTTTTTTTTTTTTTTTGTTTTCCGTCTATTAAACAAAGCTTGCTTTATATCTTGAAGAGTTAAATGCTTGGTTGGTCCCTGTGGTTTGCAAAAATTGCAGACTTGGTCCCAATGGTTTACTAATTACACGCGTGGTCCCTGTGGTTTTCAAAAATGCACTCGGTTGGTCCCTAGCCCTAACATCAGTTAAATTTCTTAGTTAACTATGTGTGAAATAACTATATTACCCCTGAACAATTAAAAAAATAAAACCCACCATCTTCTTCATCCCATCCCCTGTTCTTCCACCTTCAATCCACCATCTCCGACTTCAATCCATCACCTTCAACCCAGCCAACCCCCACCCTTCAATTAACAATCGCACTCCAACCCAGCCCACCCCAGGCCACCATCGCGAATTTGACTATTTGAAGATTTGCTTGATTCACTCTAACCCTAACCCTAACCACCCCAAATCCTCCCAACCCACTGCCGCACCAAATCCTCCTGCTCCGCAACCCACTGCCGCACCGCCAACCTTGATTCAACCCACCGGAGGACCTTGATTCAACCCAACACGCCCCCGTCACAGGAAACTCGCTGGCGGTGATGTCGGATTACATTCGATCCGGTTGATGAATTTCTGTTTTATGTTATCATTTTGTTCTCAATTTTGTTTGTAAATTTCATGATTTAATCAGAAGATTTGCTTGATTCACTCGTTGATTGACGATTTCTTATGTTTTTTTTTTGCAGATAGATTATACGAACAGAGGATATTGTGGAAGTGGATGCAGTTTTGAGCTTCATGTTCATGTTGTCTCCATCTTCTCTCTAAAACAGTTTTTTTCACTAGTTTTTTATGATAAAATGGAGATTATAAAGAGATTCCGAAGCGGAATTCGGTGAGTGAAATGTTGTAATCAGTTTGTTTCCGGTTGATGAATTTCGGTTCAATGTTATGGTTTTGTTTTCAATTTTGTTTGTAAATTTCAGGATTTAATCGGAAGATTCACTCGTTGATTGATGATTTCTTCTTCTAATTTTTTCTCAGATAGATTTGATGAGTTTGTGGAAGTGGATGCAACTATTAGCTTCCTGTTCTTGTTCTCGAGCTTTTAACTAATTTAGATTTGAAATTGAGAGGAGAATCGAAGATATTGTAAGTTTGAAGATGTTCTTTGCTGTTGAATGCTCATCGTTCTCCTAATTGTTTTACTTAATCAAATTAGTTTCACGCAAATCCTTAATCTGTTGTCGATTTGTCGTTCAAATAGTCAAATTCGCGATGGTGGCCTGGGGTGGGCTGGGTTGGAGTGCGATTGTTAATTGAAGGGTGGGGGTTGGCTGGGTTGAAGGTGATGGATTGAAGGTGGAGATGGTGGATTGAAGGTGGAAGAACAGGGGATGGGATGAAGAAGATGGTGGGTTTTATTTTTTTAATTGTTCAGGGGTAATATAGTCATTTCACATATAGTTAACTAAGAAATTTAACTGATGTTAGGGCTAGGGACCAACCGAGTGCATTTTTGAAAACCACAGGGACCACGCGTGTAATTAGTAAACCATTGGGATCAAGTCTGCAATTTTTGCAAACCACAGGGACCAACCAAGCATTTAACTCTATCTTGAATTAAACAAAGCTTGAATCATCCGTGTTATCAGTTTTGATGCTACTGTTTTGATTCGAAGAATCACACAACGCACAATCAATCATAGCATAAATCTTGGTTTGAACATGGTTAGTATTGAATATGAGAGCCAATTTCGAGTAACCTTCCAGTGATTTCGAGTCACTAGAACGCTCTAAATGTGGTGATCATGAAGAGAGCCCGTGGTGGTAGGGGTGCTTGGAATTAAAAGTTCTCTACCTTTGTGTTGGGAGTTTCCTTTGAACAAATCAAAATAAACATTGTTAAACAACATTGAACAGATCAACATTGATAACATCAATGTCTCCCTTCGAGATAATATAGGAAACTGAATGTTGTACGTTTTTTTTTTCTTATCCTGTTTGTATACGTCTTTCGTGTTGCTAAATGTGGAGATTTTGAAGAGAGGTTGTGATGGCAGTGGTATCCTTTGAACAAATCAAACCAAACTTTGTTAAACATTGAACAGACCGACAATGATAACATCAATGTCTCCAGTAGAGATCATATAGTAAACTTAATGTTGTATGTTTTTATCTTCACCTGTTTGTATACATCTTCCGTAGTGGTTGCATATACCTCTGAGTTCCCAAATCATGGAGAAAACCAATGAACCACTAAAAAGTTTCCAGCAGTTCGATGCCTTGTTTCAAGACACTATACCGCCGTTTGGTTTATACGAGCATAAGATGCAGGAGCTCGCAGACATCGAATCTCAATATTCCGAGCTTCTCAAACCACGAGTGCGAAGTCATAACCGTGTCGGTAGCTCAGAAGAGAGTGGCAGGAAGTTATCAACTGATGATGTTATTCGGTTAGGTGGAGAACGTTTCATACAATCGCGTTCATCGAGTTCCATGAATGATATGTCGATATCGACCCACCCATACGTGGATTCATTCTCGGGCCTTTCCGATCAAGAACTCAAAGATGTTCAACTCATTGAATTTTTTTTGCTTTCGTCGGAGAAAGTCACCCAACAACAATTTGAAAGATCGAGTAAGCTTCTCGACTGGTGCGACACGTTGTCATCTAGCTTGGGAAACCCGATTCAAAGAGTCATATATTATTTTTCGAAAGCTTTACGGGAGAGGATAGATAAAGAAACCCGGATAATCAGCTTGTTCAACGGGCCGGCAGAGAAACATGCTTATGACATGGAAGGGAGAATAATGAACAATACTACAAATCTAATGGCGATTTATCAAAAGTTACCCTTTTATCAAGCGGGTCATTTTTCGGGCGTGCAGGCTTTGCTGGACCAGGTATCCAGGTCGAGAAGAGTTCATGTAATCGATCTCTCAATACGACATGGCATACAGATTATGATTCTAATGCAAGCACTTGCATCTCAACATGATTTTCCTATTAAGCATCTTAAAGTAACCTCGGTTGGGACAGGTTTCGAAGAGAAAATCAAGCAAACCGGTGATCGATTAAAGAGTTTTTCAGAATCTATGGATTTATCCTTTTCTTTTAATATAGTCATAGTTGAAGATATGTTAGATTTTAACAAAGAGCTTCTTGATTTAGATCCAAGGGAAGCTGTGGGTGTTTACTCAGCGCACGGTTTATGGAGCCTGATCGCACAACAAGACCGTTTAGAATCGTTAATGAAAGTTATAAAGAGTATTCAACCTCGTGTTATGGTGGTGTGTGAAGTTGCTGCGAATCTTAACTCGCCCAACTTTGTTAATCGTTTGATCGAAGCATTGTTCTACTACGGGGCGGTGTTTGATTCATTAGAGGAGTGTATGGACCGAGAAGATGAAAACCGCAGCCAAATTGAATCTATGTATCAAGGTGAAGCGATAAGGAGCATTGTGGCAAACGATGGAGAAAAAAGAGCAATTAGGCATGTGAATATGGATGTTTGGAGGAAGTTTTTTGCGCGATTTGGGATGAAGGAGATTGGACTTAGTATGTCTACTTTATATCAAGCAAAGTTGGTGACCGGAAAGTTTTCTTGTGGAAATTCTTGTACGTTAGATATGGACGGATTTGGTAAATCCGTCATTATTGGGTGGAAAGGAACACCGATCGTGTGTCTTTCGGCTTGGGAGTTCTCATGAGACCGATCACGGTTCTTGGTGTTTATTGTTCTTCTAGTTTATTTCTCTATGTGTTATGTGATTGGTGTTCCTTATGTTGGCTACTAAAAGATTTATAAGAAGACAGATGAAAAAAATGTTGGCTACTAAAAGATTTACAAGAAGACAGATGAAAAAAATACAAAGTGTTTCTGTATTATCGATCATCTATGAAAGAAACAAAAAAGAAAAACATAAATGTTACAAGAAAATCAAAACATATAACTATATAAAAGCTAAAGGTAACCCATTAATCAATCATAACAGCTCTAATATGCCTTATATAAAACTAAACGTGATTAAGGATACGAAGTTTGGATAGAAGAATGTCAAACAATGTGGAAGACAACTCTTTGGTTAGAAGATATGTAATCTTCATGAAATAGTAGGAACAAAGAGAAGTTTGAGTCTATGAGTTGACACCATGTCTTTAATGTAATGCAAGTCAATAGGTGTTTTGTACACTAATGAAACACTAGCAGTGACGGAGCTAGACTTTAAAATTAAGGGTATCCAAAAAAAATTACGATGCATTCATACAATAATAAAAAAACGATAATAAGTACAATAATAAAAAAATAATAATAACTAATAGATTTGTCCACTTTTTTTTCATTGCTTGAAATCGTTCCATCACGTCGTCTTTTATTTTATCAAAAGTTTCTTTTTCGACTGCACAAATCATAACATTGTTCAAATATTCCGGGCCTATTCGATTGCGTAAATCCGTCTTGACAAGGTTCAATTTAGAAAAACATCTTTCAACGGGTGCGGTTGTAACCGGTAAAACCAAAGCTAGCTTCACTACCCGATAAACCAAAGGACAAGAACTATGTATTTCGGTTTCCACCATAAGATGAGCAAGATCACTTATTCCATTCAAATTAGCAAATCTTTCGTCATCGCTTATAGTGTAACGAAATGACTCAATATCACCCTAAAGAGTCCCTAATTCTTGTGTAGTAAAATCATCCGGATACATCTCAGCAAACGCCAATATCTTCGACGTGTCAAACTTAGAAAACCTGTTATTGATTCTTGTATCCTGCACATAGCCATAATTAGTACCTAAGAATACATTATTGAAACTGTTACCTCCTTGTTGATTAACAGGTGGTATTCCAGAAGTGAATCTAGGATAAGACATCCCGGCTGTTATGGTAGAGCCAGAAGAAGCAATGGTCTGCATGGGGATGAAGTTCCCGTCATAAACTTCTGAAGTTCTTAGTTGTTGCCTTTCTAAAGATCCTTGCCCCTGAAAGATGTTGGATCCAAACAAGGTCTGTGTTGAGGATCTTGCTTGATAGTTTAAGAATCCTTGAGGTCGAGCGGATGATTGTTGAAGGATAAAGGATCCTTGTGGTTGAGATGAGGATGCTCTAGATTGTTGAGTTGTTGATGCTGAAGTGACAAAATCTAGCACCATGGGCATCAAAGGAGATTGATCCTCCACTGGTTTCTTTTGCTTCTTGATGTCTTAGATTTCACGAAGGATATTTTGATTCATTTTGTTCTGCTGCTCCATGTAGCTCTTTATCTGCGAATACAAAACTGAAATATCATTCTCAGTACTTATGGAAGAAGAAGTAGCAGAAGGCTTAGATCCTTGAAAGACAGCAATTGGCTTCTTTTGAGCAACCTCGTTGTTCTTCTGGAACTGTGGGGGAATAGAAGGCAACAGCATGGAGCTTTGGGACAAAGTTGACGTTGGTAAGGCAGTTGGAGCAGATTTTCCTTGAGATGCCATATGGTTATGGTATTAGTAAAAAAAGATTGAAAATAGATGAGAATTTTCTAGGATTGAAGCACAACTTGCCCCACGGTGGGCGCCAAATTGTTTAGGTCAAAATCGGTTTAAGAATAATGTAACCAAATTTGTATTGTGAGGTAGAGTGCTTATATGAACAAAATGATTGCAAGGCTTGAAATGTAAGTTGAACACAGAAATTTATACGAGGAAAAGCCCTTGATTACTAGTAGATCGCCCACATAAAAACCTCAGGTGGTGAAAACTATCTACCATCGATTTCTATTAAGAAACAATGTGTAATACAACTTCGGAAATCGATCAAGCTTTATACAATGTATTAAGCAGAGCTCGTATGGTAGTAGTGTGTGTGTTCAGTTGTTGTGTTATGTATGTATAGCTATCACTTGATCGACCCCTCTAATAAAAGAAAGGTAACACAAAATAACTAAGTATGCAATAATCATGCTAAGCCCACGTTCTCATCCCATGACCGTTGTTAAATGAGCACGTGTCATTCCTCAATCATTTCCAGCGAGATTGTAGCTTAGACTTAGTCCACAACTCAGTGTACCTGCATATAAACACATTAAACTATGGAGAACAATTATTAGAAACCATAGCAAAAATTAAGGATCCTTGATCCTCTAAGGTCTTGTAATACACATCAAGGATACTTTATCCAAAATATGTATCAGGATATCGGATCCGTAACAATTAAAATCTAGGTCCTAACAGTAGTCATGTTGTTCGAATCGTATCTCAATAACTTTTACATGCAAGTCATTCATTTATCATGTGCTCTTTATTGCGTGTTGACTTAAAGTGTAAGAATTTGGTCTTATGAGATATGACTTCATATATGTGTTAAGATAGTTGTGCTACCTCTTAGACTTTAAGTAATCTAGAACCCAAGCATGTCTCTTCCTGAAGGGTTGACTTAAGGCACGTCATTGTGGCGAGTGGCTAACCTAGAACACTTTTTCATGGGGCAGAATGTTTTAGAGTTCATGTAACGCCCAATGTTTCGAAAGTCAAAGTCAAGATGGAAGTCAAATGAAGAAAAGATTGCTAATTGCGATCTGTCACTCCTTGCTCAACTACTGTTTTGCCTTCTTTAACTTGTAATCGAATCTATTTAAGTATTTGCTTTAGTTGTATTATGTGGAGTATCTATTAATAATCGAGGTTTAATCGTTATTTAATAGCATGTTTAATCGATTTATCGCTAATCGCTATCGCAATCGCAACTCGAATTATGTGTTCTGGATATTGTCTTACGTGTGTGTGCTAATTATGTGTTACTTGTGCATGTTATGTTTATGTTGAGGTGTTAATCGTAATCGCAATTCTATCGCATCGCAATCGAATCGAAAACGCTAAACGCAAGTTAATTATAGTGATTGTATGTTAGATATAGAAGTTATGTTATTTGAGTAACTAATGCGATAATACTATCGCATCGCTCACTCGAATCGCATCGCAACGCTCAAATCCGATCGAACAGCCACTTTCCCCACTTTCCTTTTTGGGAAACCCTATAAATACCTACCTGTCACATCATTTGTGATGTGACAGCTCCCTTGTTCGACCAGCCGACTTCAAGCCCTCATTTCTCTCGATTTCTCTCGATTCTTGTAAGTTTCCAACCTAATTATTGTACTTCTATGATCTACACACACTTCTACATCATTTTCACCTTTGAATCTTAACTTTTAACCGTGAAATCACCCAATTTGAGGTGTTCTAGGGTGATGTCATCATGGAGTTCTTATGAACTTCAAAGTTTGGCTTCATTCCACCAAGAACAACTTAGATCTGAAGGATTTCCACATGAATAATCAATGTTTTCTCATAGACCTACACAAATTCATGGTTAAAAGGATTAAGAGAAGGTTTTCCAACTTTCTTTCAACTCTTTTACACTCAATGCACTCAAAACCGATAGAATCGGAGCTTGTTCTGATCCTCTACTCATTCTTAGTGATGTATTAGTTCCAGATCTGAATTCTATCTAGGAGACTACTGATTTCGGGTTTTAACATGAATAACAGTCTCGAACCTTGAACCGGTCGGACTAGGGAAGTTCCTGTTCGGTCGGGTCACTTGGGTCGAGATAAGGTTCCTGTTGTTCAAACAAGATATCTAAACATCTCGTTCAAAACTACAAAACTTCAAACGATTCAAGTGTCAAGATGATCTGACCGTTGGGACGGATTGCCATCCGATCGGATTGCCATCCGATCGACCGGCCATCCGATCGGGTTGCACTTGGTTCCACACTTAAACTTTTATTCAAATTTCTAAGGTTCTGAACGTCTGACGGATTGCCGTCCGATCGGATTGCCATCCGATGGAACGACCACCCGATCGAGTGACGTCCCGGACTTTGGTACTTGAATCAATTTTCAAAGAACATCAGTAACTAACAGAGTGACCGTCCTACTATGAACTTGTTCTCACCTAAGAAGACTCGCCAATCGGATTGCCGTCCGATCGAACGACCATTCGATCGATCGACCGGAAGGGTAGAGATACTTCTCTATTTTTAAAATGCTACAACAAAAACTTCAAAGTACAAACCATCATACACAAACACATCCTCGCCAAACGAGGTGACAATCCAATCGAATGGCCATCCGATCGGATGACCATCTGAACGGATTGCCACCCGATCGAATGGCCACCCGATCGACTGGCCATTCCGATCGGATTGCCATCCGATCCTTGGTAAACTTGCATCGTTTTACGCACCGCTTATCGCTTTTGCTATCGTTAACTGTTCAGGCTAATTTCTCTCAGCGCTCCCTTCAATCCAAGGCAGTGTTTATTAAGTTAAACGCTATCTATGAGTATACTCGATCCCTTTTTGCTTTATTCACTTTTAGGTATTACATACGTTACTTATTCTAAATCACATCGAACACACAACGCAAACACTATTTATACGCTGACCGTTAATGCATGTTATACGTGACTCGATGAATGCCTGTTTATTATGTTTACACATTGATTGCTGTCTACCTGCCATAGCAACGATAGTACTATAGTTTGGACTCAGCACCTGTGCACTTAGGGGTTGTTAAGGACAATTACTTCACGTGTTCGCAGTGGTGAACATGTGTTACACACTCGCTATTCGCAGTCAACTCTCAGTCATTGGTATTGATCGGATCTTTGTCGATAACTTACATGCTTCGGATTATACGTTATACATGCTGGTTATGCGTAAACGATTCGAACTCTATTATGCTATTATCATACTTGTATGCTCACCTTTACACTATGTGTACTGACTTTATTTTAACGTATGTGACAGGTGCTTAGGATGTTTGCTTGTTGTTTGATGAATCGAGCTAGGATGGAGTCTAGAAACAAACTAAATAAAATCTAAGTTGTCAGAATGGATATTTGTCTTTGAGAATAATTTCTGTAATAACTGTTTTTATTTTATATGTTTGTGGTATGAGACATGAACGTTAATATATTATAACGAATAGTTGTTATGGATTCTCCTGGACAATCTGTTTCGCTCAGTGCCGCGTCCCAATGATTCCGCCATCGGTTGGGGTGTGACAGATTGGTATCAGAGCCATAACTATAGGGAATTAGGCAAGACTCGACCTAGTCTGGGTCGATGTCTTAGAACGACCTAGTCTATAGTCTAAGTACCAACAGACCGACTTGTGCATACCCAGTAGGGGGTTTTGTATGAGTTTACTCGCTATTTCTCGCTCGAACTCACTGTACACTACACACTTGCGCGAACATCGCATACTACAGTTCCGCGCGAGATCAGCCTTTCCTAAGGCTAATTACACACACAAACGAATGATCTGGTTAAGATTAGGGGTGAAAGCCGCAAACTCTCAAACAGATTACTCGTTCGAATTGCTATTTTTGCTATAAAACAAGAGAATTTGCGTTGAATCAGGAGTGAAATCCATACTTCAACGCAAATCTCCTTATCTATCTCATGATTTCATCACACAAGCAGGAACTTAGTCGCAAAGTTAGGGGTGAAACTCGAACCTTGATGACTCGTTCTACTCTCTAATGTGGTTTTACAAAACTCCCACCAAAGCTTCGATGGACTCTAATGACTTGGGTCACACTGTAACTGGAGGGATGCGTGCCGACCGCTCGAATCGAAGCAAGAGCACAGTTCCGAAGGCCAAAGTGTGTACTTAAAGTCCTTGTGAATAGTTGAATCGCTTTGGGTAGTCGACGTCTACCAGCCGCAGACAATCTATCCTCGAATTTTATGTGTTTCGATTCTGAGCCCGCAACTGCTGACTCTGATATTTGTCGATTTTATGTGAACTTTAAGTGTTTTATGCGATTATATGTTTCGATTGTGGTAATCTATTCATTTTCGCTGATCATTTCGATCAACACGCACAACTCGAAATGCCAACAAATCGCTGGTCATTAATCGCCATCGCTGCTCGATGCTCGCAATCGCTATAATTAATCGTTATACGCGCTGTGAAGGATAGGGAATATGTGCAATATATAGTTAGGTTTCTATATTCTGACTGCCTTACGTGCTTTTGTGCCTTACGTGCTTATGTGTTTTGGTGCCCTACGTGTTATGTGATTTGGTGATTATGTGTTTATGTGCTTATGTGGTTGATGTGTTCCTGAGCTTTATGGTGAATCGCTAGACTATACTAGGAATGATCGAATAGTGTTTTGAATCATATGGTGTTGTCTGTTGCAGACAATGTCGTCATCTGGATCCCTACACTCACGAGCTGCTAGACGCAAACACGTCTACAAGCGACTTGCTTCTCTCGTCACCAGTCAAATCGTCAAAGTTATCCCTCAGATCGTGAGTGAACTGAATAAAAATGCAAGCAAATCGTCTGAAGAGTCCCGAACTGATTCTCCAAAAGCCGCTATTAGCTTCAAGCAGTTCAAAGCCTGCGGACCGAAAGAGTTTACTGGTGAATATGGTCCTACGGCCATGTTCCAATGGTTTGATTCTATCGAGGTCACCCTGCGTCAGAGTGGCTGTCCTGACAATCTCCGTACTCTCAACACAACTGGCGTCTTCCAGTCCCATGCTTTAGACTGGTGGACGGCCGAGAGAAACAAACGCGCAAATGATGCAGCATACGGGCTATCATGGGATGAGTTGAAGGATCTAATTATAGAAGAGTTCTGCCCTCCCCATGAGCGCCAAAAGTTGGAGGATGAATTCTGGCACATTAAGCAGAAAGATGGTGACAACGCTGGGTTGACTGCACGCTTCAAGAAGTTGAGTATAATTTGCCCGGACCAAGTCAAGACGCCCGATATCGCCATCAAAAAGTATATACGTGCTCTTCTGGATTGCGTGGCTGACTTTGTTCAAGCAGCGAAGACGTCAACAATTGAAGAAACTTACTTGCTCACTGCTGAGATCAACGACAAGCGAATCAAGTCTGGTGTCTGGGATAAAGCCCCCAAGAATCTGCATCAAGCTACTACTGCTTTAACCGCCGAAACCGCCACCGCTCCTCAGTCATCCAAGCTTTCGAGATGCAAGAGAAAGAACAACAACAGTTCCAGCAACAAGAACTGTGCTGTAACCAATGCTGCCCCACTTCAAGCTGTTCCAACTCCTCAGCTACATCAACACCGCCAAGTAGCGGCCCCGGTTACCAACGCACCGCCGGCAAAGCGTGCGCATACTTGTCCTCATCCGGTCTGTCCTACATGTACCTATCACCACCCAGTGGGAATCGCCTGTAGATACTGCGCTCATTGCAACATGTATGGCCATTTCACCGTCAACTACCGTACAGGTCCACGTCAAAACCCTACTCCAACCCAAGGTCAAGCTCCTGCTCATCAAGCTCTCCTTGCTGCTCCTCAAGGCCATCAAGCGGCTTAGGCACCCGCGGTCAATGCTAGAGCTTGCTATGCGTGTGGTGATCCTAACCACTTCGCGAATATGTGCCCAAACCGAGTGGTCAAGCAAGAGCCGCAACAGCAGCAGCCCCAGCAGCAGCCTCAACAACAGCAACAACAACCAGCAGCCCGCGGACGTACGTTCAACATTAACGCCAGCTAGGCTCAAGCTGATAACAATGTGGTCAATGGTACGTTTCTCGTGAATGGTATATATGCTACGTGATTATTTGATACTGGAGCAGATAACTGTTTTGTATCGTTTGAATTCGAAAAGCTCCTCAATCGTACGTGCGCCTATCTCCCTCGACGTTCGATGTTGAAGTTTCCACCGGAAGAACCGTCGCCATCAATTCTGTTCTCCGTGATTTTACTCTCGAGCTCAACAATCACGTCTTTCCTATCGACCTTATCCCGATGCAGCTCGGAAGTTTTGATGTCATAGTAGCCATGGACTTTCTTCGTGAAAACCATGCTGAAGTTGTTTGCTTTGATAAGATGATTCGATTCTCGCTAGCCAATGGTGGTCAGTTGTGTGTTTATGGTGAAGTCGCGTCGAAGAAACTCCAACTCATGTCGTGTGTCCAGGATAGCAAGTATCTCCGCAAGGAATACCAAGCTTTCTTGGCACACATTGTAGTAGTGGAGAAAAAGGAAGTTAAAGAGGTGAAAGATGTTCCTGTTGTTTGTGAATTTCCTCGTGTTTTCCCTGATGATCTTCCAGGTTTACCACCCGCTCATGATATCGATTTCCGAATCGACCTCATTCCTAGAGCCAACACTGTTGCTAAAGCGCCTTATCGTCTCGCTCCTTCTGAAATGCACGAACTCTTGAGTCAGCTCCAGGAACTTCTTGATAAAGGCTTTCTTCTCCCTAGCACCTTTCCATGGGGCGCGCCTATCCTTTTCGTCAAAAAGAAGGATGATTCGTTCAGGATGTGCATCGATTATAGGGAGTTGAATAAGTTGACAATCAAGAATCGCTATCCCTTGCATCGAATCGATGATTTATTTGACCAGCAACAAGATGCTATGTGTTCTTCTAAGATCGATCTACGTTCAGGCTATCACCAATTGCGCATTCAAGAGGAAGATATCCCCAAAACCGCTTTTCGAACCCGCTATGGTCATTACGAGTTCGTTGTCATGCCTTTTGGTTTGACCAATGCTCCTGCAGTCTTCATGGACTTGATGAATCGAGTGTGCAAACGCTTCCTTGATCGCTTCGTGATCGTATTCATCGATGATATCCTGATCTATTCCAAATCAAAAGCTGAACGCTCGCAGCATCTACGTTTGGTTCTTGAGTTACTCCAGGGAAAGCTTCTATATGCCAAGTTCTACAAGTGTGAATTTTGGCTGGAGGAGGTTCAATTCTTGGGTCACATTGTCAATAGTCAAGGTATCCACGTTGACCCTGCGAAGATCGAAGTTGTTAAGAGTTGGGTTACACCCAAGAATCCGTCTGAAGTCCGTTCCTTTCTCGGACTGGCAGGATATTATCGCCGTTTTATCGAAGGTTTCTCCAAGATCGTCGTGCCGCTTACTTCTCTTACGCACAAGGACAAACCTTTTGTTTGGGGAACCAAACAGGAGGAGGCCTTTCAAACCCTCAAAACCATGCTCTGCAATGCTCCCGTGCTCTCACTACCCGACGGAAATGACAATTTTGTAGTTTACTGCGATGCCTCGAACCTTGGTCTTGGTTGTGTTCTTATGCAACGAGACAAGGTTATCGCGTACGCTTCTCGACAGCTCAAGATCCATGAAAAGAACTACACCACACACGACCTCGAGCTTGGCGTAGTTGTTTTTGCGTTAAAGATTTGGTGACACTACCTTTATGGTACCAAGTGTACGATCTTCACTGATCATAGGAGCCTACAACACATCTTTGACTAGAAAGAACTGAATATGCGTCAACACCGGTGGGTATAACTACTCAACGATTATGACTGTGAGATTCGTTAACATCCAGGCAAAGAAAATGTCATAGCCGATGCTCTGAGTCGACGAAGTTATTTGCTTAGCATTCGTAACTCCCAAGCCCAGTTTAATCTCGAAGCTCTTATACGTGACGCGCAGCATGCTTGTTTTACCGAGCGAACTTTGAAGAAGGAAAGGATTCTAAACGATGGTGCCCAACTTGAGAATAAATCCAATGGTATTTTTCATTACTTGGATCGAATCTTGATTCCCAAGCGTATGGACTTGCGACAACTTCTGATGGACGAAGCCCACAAGTCTCGATATTCCATTCATCCTGGTGCCGACAAAATGTACCAGGATATGCGTTACAAGTACTGGTGGCCGGGCAAGAAGAAGGATATCGCTATCTATGTTTCGAAGTGCCTTACCTATTCCAAGGTCAAGGTTGAGCATCAAAGACCCTCTGGCTTACTCGTTCAACCCGAGATCCCGATGTGGAAAGGGGAGAGTATAGCCATGGACTTCATAGCGAAACTTTCGCGTACTCAATCTGGTCATGATAGCATTTGGGTTGTGGTTGACCGTTTAACCAAGTCAACTCACTTCCTGCCGATACGAGAAGACTTTAAGGTAGAAAGATTAGCCCGAATATACACCAACGAGATCATTAGTCGACATGGGACGCCTCGTGACATCATCTATGACCGTGACGGTCGGTTTACCTCGCTTTTTTGGGAATCGTTTCAATCTGCTCTCGGTACTACTCTTAATCTAAGTACCGTTTTCCTTCCCCAAACCGATGGTCAGACTGAAAGAACGATTCGCACCCTTGAAGACATGCTCCGTTCGTGTGTCATAGATTTCGGTGGTAATTGGGATGCGTACTTGCCTTTGGTCGAATTCTCGTACAATAACAGTTATCATTCTAGATACAAATGGCACCATTTGAGGCTTTATATGGAAGGAGATGTCGATCGCCTATTGTATGGCACGAGATCGGAGACACATAAATTACCGGTCCCGAGCTGTTGCTAGAAACGACAGACAAAATCCTCGAAATTCGAGACAATTTGTTGAAAGCTCAGAGCCAACAGAAAAGTTACGCTGATAGATGCCGCAAGCCCCTTGAATTTGACGTTGGCGATCACGTACTCCTAAAGGTTGCACCTTGAAAGGGGGTGATCAGATTCGGCAAGAAAGGAAAGCTTGCGCCTCGATATGTTGGACCCTTTACGATTCTGGAAAGGATTGGAAAAGTGGCCTACAGACTCGAACTACCAGAGGAACTGAGTAACGTCTACCCGACTTTTCATGTTTCGAACCTCAGAAAGTGCTTGGCCGACCAGGAATTCCATGTCCCTCTTGAGGACTTGCAAGTGCATGAAACATTACGCTTCGTGGAAAAGCCTGTCGAGATCGTGGGACGAGAAACCAAGGTACTCAGACGCTCACGCATTCCCATTGTGAAGATTCGCTGGGAAGGCAAACGAGGCGCCGAGCTCACCTGGGAACTCGATAGCAACATGAAGGCGAAGTACCCGCAGTTGTTTATTACGGCTAAAGCTTAATTTCGGGACGAAATTCCCTTAAGTATGGGAGGCTGTAACACCCTGTGTTTCGAAAGTCAAAGTCAAAGTCAAGATTGAAGTCAAAGGAAGAAAAGATTTCTAATTGCGATCTGTCACTCTTTGCTCAACTACTGTTTTAACTTCTTAGACTTGTAATCGAATCTATTTAATTATTTTCTTTAGTTGTATTATGTGGAGTATCTATTAATAATCGAGCTTGAATCGCTATTTAATCGCATGTTTAATCGATTTATCGCTAATCGCTATCGCAACTCGAATTATGTGTTCTGGATATTGTCATACGTGTGTGTGCTAATTATGTGTTACTTGTGCATGTTATGTTTATGTTGAGGTGTTAATCGCAATCGCAATTCTATCGCATCGCAATCGAATCGAAAATGCTAAACGCAAGTTAATTATAGTGATTGTCTGTTAGATAGAATAGTTATGTTATTTAAGTAACTAATGGGGTAATATTATCGCATATTTCGCTCGAATCGCATCACAACGCTCAAATACGCGAATCGAAATAGCAAAACTCGTCGCGCCGAACACTCGGATCGAGTTGCCATCTGATCGAGTGGCCATCCGATCGGATTGCCATCCGATCGGGCTGCCACCCGATTGACCAGCCACTTTCCCCACTTTCCTTTTTGGGAAACCTTATAAATACCTACCTGTCACATCATTTGTGATGTGACAGCTCCCTTGTTCAACCAGCCGATTTCAAGCCTTCATTTCTCTCGATTTCTCTCGATTCTTGTAAGTTTCCAACCTAAATCATGTACTTCTATGATCTACACACACTCCTACATCATTTTCACCTTTGAATCTTAACTTTTAACCGTGAAATCACTGGATTTAAGGTGTTCTAGGGTAATATCATCATGGAGTTCTTATGAACTTCAAAGTTTGACTTCATTCCACCAAGAACAACTTAGATCTGAAGGATTTCCACATGAATAATCAATATTTTCGCATAGACCTACACAAATTCATGGTTAAAAAGATTGAGAGAAGGTTTTCCAACTTTCTTTCAACTCTTTTACACTCAATGCACTCAAAACCGATAGAATCGGAGCTTGTTCTGATCCTCTACTCATTCTTAGTGATGTATTAGTTCCCGATCTAAATTTTATCTAAGAGACTACTAATTTCGGGTTTGAACATGAACAACCATCTCGAACCGTGAGCCGGTCGGACAAGGGTGGTTCCTGTTCGGTCGGGTCACTTGGGTCGAGATAAGGTTCATGTTGTTCAAACAAGATATCAAATCATCTCGTTCAAAACTACAAAACTTCAAACGAATTCAAGTGTCAAGACGATCTGACAGTTGGGACGGATTACCGTCCGATTTGATTGCCATCCGATCGATCGGCCATCCGATCGGGTTGCACTTGGTTCCACACTTAAACTTTTATTCAAAATTCTAAGGTTCTGAACGTCGAACGGATTGCCGTCCGATCGGATTGCCATCCGATCGAACGACCACCCGATCGAGTGACGTCTCGGACTTTGGTACTTGAATCAATTTTCAAAGACCATCAGTAACTAACGGATTACTACTCGATCGGATAGCCATCCGATCGAGTGACCGTCCTGTTGTGAACTTGTTCTCAACTAAGAAGACTCGCCAATCGGATTGCCGTCCGATCGAACGACCATTCGATCGACCGACCGTTCGATCGACCGACCTGAAGGGTAGAGATACTTCTCTATTTTTAAAATGCTACAACAAAAACTTCAAAGTACAAACCATCATACACACACAAACACATCCTCGCCAATCGAATGGCAATCCAATCGAATGGCCATCCGATCGGATGACCATCCGAACGGATTGCCACCCGATCGACTGGCCATCTGATCGCATTACCATCCGATCCTTGGTACTGTTCAGGCTAATTTCTCTCAGCGCTCCCTTCAATCCAAGGCAGTGTTTATTAAGTTAAACGCTATCTGTGAGTATAATCGATCCCCTTTTGCTTTATGCACTTTTGGGTGTTACATACGTTACTTATTCTAAATCACATCGAACACACAACGCAAACACTATTTATACGCTGACCGTTAATGCATGTTATACGTGATTCGATGAATGCCTGTTTGTTATGTTTACACATTGATTGCTGTCTACCTGCCTTAGCAACGATAGTACTATAGTTTGGACTCAGCACCTGTTCACTCAGGGGGTTGTTAAGGACAATTACTTCACGTGTTCACAGTGGTGAACATGTGTTACGCACTCGCTATTCGAAGTCAACTCTCAGTCATTGGTATTGATCGGATCTTTGTCGATAACTTACATGCTTCAGATTATACGTTATACATGATGGTTATGCATAAACGATTCGAACTCTATTATGCTATTATCAAACTTGTATGCTCACCTTTACACTATGTGTATTGACTTTATTGTAACGTATGTGACAGGTGCTTAGGATGTTTGCTTGCTGTTTGATGAATTGAGCTAGGATGGAGTCTAGAAACAAAATAAATAAAATCTGAGTTGTCGGAATGGATATTTGTCTTTGAGAACAATGTCTGTAATAACTATTTTTATTTTATATGTTTGTGGTATGAGACATGAACCTTAATATATTATAACGAATAGGTGTTATGGATTCTCCTGGACAATCTGTTTCGCTCAGTGCCGCGCCCCGATGATTCCGCCATCGGTTAGGGTGTGACAGTTCATTTGTCTATCGTTATATATTTTAATATAATTTGGTCTACTTTAGCTCGGATCGGGTCAGGTCAGTACTAATAATATAAAATCAAACTACTTTATAAATAATAATAATAATAATAATAATAATAATAATCATTAGAAATACATAACGGAAATACAATATATCTGCAATTGCTCTCTATATATTTTTAATATTTGAAATCTAGCATAAGATAATAAACAATTTTAAAATAAAAGTATGTGAATTATCATTATACTATATTATAAAGCATGACGGAATGAGCATTTTAAGATACCCAAAAGATAACATTTTTTTCCTCTTATTTTATAAATAAACCCTTAAAATAAAGGTAAATTGGTATTTTAATCAATAATTATATTTTAGCCCCTATCTTATTAGACTTAAATCCCTAAGTTTTGACATAATTATAGGTAATTAGTTACACTTTTCCCCTCCACAACAAGCTTATAATTCTTTTACATATTCTTGTCGTATCTTATAAACTATAACCTTTTAAAAAAATCCAAAAGTATCGTGACGAACTACTTATTTTTGTCGACATTTCGATAGTTGTCTTAGTCAGTATTGACGTGTGAACTAAAAGGTACAAGTAGATGATGATTTAACGTACAAGTGATTAAAGGCTAACGTACTTAGTCAATATCCCAGAATGTTTAATAGCTACAGAATGTGAAGTGATTAAATACCATCAATTTCATCATGTCATCTAAATTACACTTTAATCACTCATCTTTAACAAAACAATAGATAATTAGTTAGTAGTCTCCCTCTATAAATAACTAACCCCCCACACGATTTTTAAACGGTCATAACTTTTTGATACGTTAATATATATTTTTTTTAAATTACACTATTTAAACGAGTATTTTATTCTCTTTAATTTGAATATAGTATTGTTAATTAAAAAAATTTATATGTTACTTGATTAACAGTGTCTAAGGTGAGTAATAACTGAATCGTTAACCGAAACCGAGCCGAAATCAACCAAAAACCTAATTAACTGAAAACTGATTGACCGAAACCTAAATTAAGCAAAAACATTTATCGATTTTTTTGTACCCCCATTTAACCAAAATTAATTGAACCGGACCATTCATATATTTCTAGCTTTGCACATTCAGTTCATATATTTCATATTTATACCCTCATTTTAGAGTAAATTGCCAAAATCGTCCTTGAGGTTTGGGTATGTTTGTCATTTCCATCCAAAACAACTTTTTTGTACCACATAATCCTTCACTTTTGGGATTTTTTTGTCATTTTCATCCGAACGCCTGACTTTGTTTTGCCAAAATTGTCCCTGAGATTTGGGATTTTTAGCCATTTTCATCCAAACGACTGGCACGGTCGCGTGCTTGGCTTCTGGTCTTATTATTTTCTCTTTGGGGTGAAGCTTGGAGGGTCGGTATAGTGTGCTAATTTCTTTTCTTGGTTTTTATGTTGGTTTTTCACCGTTAATTTGTTCCTTTTATTCGTTGAAGCTCTTTTAATCCTGAAAATCAAAAGTAAACAAAGAAAAACATTTTTTCCAACAATAGTACTAAAACAAGGTTGTTTTTATACCTCATTTGATATGATTTATATGTTGTATTTAAAGTGGGTAAAAACGTAAAAAGTCGGTTTCTTTTGAAAATTTTATTTTGTGATTTTATGAACTAAGTAAGTGCTTATTAAGCAATAGATTTCTTATTTGTTTCAAGCAGTTTAAAGAATAGAGTAGATATATATATATATATATATACACACACACACACACCTTAGTCACATAATTTTTTGCGCTTTTCCAAAAGAACCGATTTTTACAAAAAACAAAGGGTGTAAAAATAGAAACATGGTTTTGGGGGTGATGGTGTGTTGTGGGTTTTGAAATGAAAGAGTTTAAGCTCAAAATTGTTAACTAGGGGGATTTTTTGTATTTTTGGGAGACAAAAATAAAAATAAGGTTGAAATGGAACATGGGTTTTAAAATCCTAAGGCCTCCATCATAAATTTACATGGATTTAATTGGTAAGGATCGGGAATGTATTGTCTTGTCAAGTTCTAGACTTGTACGAACCGTACGAGTTATTCACACAAGAAATGATGAATCAGCATTTAATATAAATGAGATCGTGGATGCTTGTTAAAGGCTCAAAACTCACAAGTTTGTGGGAAAGGGTAAAAATGTGAAAGTATATATACAATCAAATTTTAAAAATTTGTCATGTCCTTTTTTATAAATTTTTCTTGTATGGTTCTTTTTTTATCGCAGCGTTGTCGGTTGTAAATAATTATAAAAATTTGAACTTTTAAAGAACTTGGTTTCTTAACTTAACACTATAGACAAGACAAGACAAAACAAAAGATAAAAAGAAAGTTTTGAAAAAGATTTGGGGTTTGTTAGCGGTTCCAAGTAGAGTTTTGTGTAAGACTTGTGTTTAGGACAAACACTTTTTCAAGTATTAAGTTTCCCCCAAACTTAAATTACACATTGTCCTCAATGTGTCCAAAACAGGTTAGATTGATTAAATGTGTAAGGTGTGTGTTAAAAATAACATTTTTTTGGGAAAACAGACACTTGACACGGCCCCGTTTGTGGGAGCCACGGCCCTGTGTCAAAAGTGCCAGTACCAATTTTTTCTAGAAAGCAAACATGAGGGTGTGCCCATGGGACACGGCCCCATGGCAAGGTTCCAGCATCAAAGATGTTATATGTGACATGGGGCACGGGGGCGTGCTTACCTGACACAGCCTCGTGCTGCACTTACAGGATTGAATATTTTAACTCAGGAGCTATCTGTTTTCATGCATGGGGTGTTGGGTCAACGTCCTTTGGCCTTCTCACCATCCTTCTGAGTGTATTCTACTCCTACAAAGAGAAAAACTTGAAATAAAAGTATTAACTAAAAATTACACTAAAATTAAACTACATTATTAATGGATAGTCCATGGAATGCCTCCATGATGCGCCACGTTTATAAGGGTACTTGGCTAGACCCAAAGTTGGTCAAATGTTACCCGAGTGGGAGGACTCGCACCCCAAGATGAACCGGCTAGGGGAGTAGTCGAGGCTTGAGTCTATTGCTTTGAGGTATTTGACCGGGTCCTCCTCCAAATGTTATCCTACTTCAAACTTCATCTCCTTGTCTCTTACCCTCAATGTTAACCTTTCGTCACTCATATTCACCATGGCCCGTGCGGTGGTAAGGAATGGTCTTCCTAGTATGAGTGGGATTTTGTAATCTTCCTCCATGTCTAGGATTACGAAGTCGGCCGGGAAAACAAATTCCCCGACCTTAACTAAGAGATTTTCTATGACACCTTGAGGACCGACCTATCCGCAAGTTGGATGCTCATCTTTGTGGGGTGTGGTTTTCCTAATCCTTATTTAAAAAAAATAAAATATTGATTTTGGGTTCTCGCGGGTCGCGACAGGGGAAAGGGGTGTCGGTCGCGGGGCGCGACTCACCCATGACTTGTCGGACATCCAATTGGACACGTGTCCATGATGTGTTGGGTCTAGGGGTTTACTTGGCAACCCTAGTCGTCGCTAGGGAGCCTCTCACGGGGCGCAACAAGAGCCAGGGGAGGCTGTCGCGGGGTGCGATGGACTCCGTTTTCAGCTATAAATTGAGCTGAGATGCAGCAGTTCCATCTCGCTCACATCTTTCATTTCTCTCTAAATTATAGGCAAAATTTATACCCCTAGAACACGAAGCTCTGCCCCGTTGTAAGTATTTTAACACCCCGATCACTAATTCGTTACCCGACCCGATTGATTTAGGACCCACCAACGCATGTCAAGGCTCTGCCTAACTAAGTTCGTTGGGGTTCTGTCTCGTGTTGTATGGATAATGTGATTTAGGTTATTTTACTAACACGCGTACATTGTATGTTCTTAATAGAAACTCAAGAAAATAGTCAAGAAATATCACCAGGAAGCCCGTAGAAAAACATAAGTCTACAATGTGAGTCATTCTCTTTTTCTCGCAGTTTGTGAGCCCTTATTTCAAATGTTTTCCAAAACCCTATATACAGTGACTAAGTCTTTGTATTCTACAATTGTTGCCAGTATTATGGGGTTTGTATACACTACTTGATAACATTCACAATTGGGCACGGGTATCCAATGTGTGATATGACCATAGACCCCATAGTCACAGATCTGTCAAACATTGTAATCGCTCTTAATACTGTAAAGTTATAAAAGCTTATTTTATTAAACTGGTATGCACTCACCAGTATTTCTTGCTGATAAAATATTTTTAAAACGTGTTTTAGGTAAGTTGATGTGAAAGCTATTAGAAGCCAGTTATGGAGCACTGAAGGCTTAAAGAAAGTGGCTATAAAGTTACCTAAATAAAAGTTTATGTTTTTAGCAACTAGGGCTTTATCCCTATAAAGATGTTATGAATGAAACATGGGTTTTATCCCAATTGTTTATTATAAAAGTTTGGTGTTTTGAAACTCTGAAATTTATTTCCTAACTACGATCCTGATGTCTCATTCCGCTGCCAAATTAATTAACACGAATACCAACCGCTCGTGCTCGCAGCTCCCACTCCCAGGATGGGGTCGGGGGTTGCGACAGAAGGTGGTATCAGAGCCACTGGTTTAAGTCATTTAGGTGTTCATATAAATACCTAAATTTTAAACAAATGTGTTAGGAAATAACTTATGTGTTAATCTGTGTAAATATGTATATTATTATTTTATGTCATTTTGACAATTTTCTTAGCTTACAGTATGAGTGATCAGGGTAGTTCTGATGCTTACCGTCATCTACCTCATTCCCCAATGGATGAAGGAACATCCCAGCCAACCCCAGTATATAAAGTCGATTCCGAGGATATCTTTGTTTTCAAAGCCAAATCCAAAGAACCTTTTCCCCCTAAAAAAAGAGGGTGGTTTAATAGAGCAAAATTAGAGAGGAGAAAAAGGATAAGAAAATTTCAACAACAAAAAATAGTGAATAGAGCTGAGAGAAATACCCAAAATCTAGAAGCCGGACCTTTATGGGAAGAAGAATTGGATAGGAAACTAGCTGACTTTCCTATGTACGGAAATGTAGAAGGAGACTTTGATATCAACCAAGTAGCAGTCCAGAACCTCAATTACTTCCTTTATATCCTGACCAACCCATGAATCTGGAACAGAACCAGGAAAACCAACTTCCAATCCCAGCCTTTGATCCAAATGATATACCTAGGATTTCAGCACCGAACCCTTAGATCAGTGGTGGGACGATAACCAGGCATTTCAGGAATTACTGAATAACCCATATCCTTACGAAGAACCAAAACCAATTTACCCTGAACAAGTGCCAGCCCCAATGCCACTAATGAGCCATGAGAATGTGGAAGAACTTCGCCAGTATGGCGAATAGTTGGTTGAGGAAGGAAATCGGATTCGCCAAATCGGTGAAAACCTCTTCTGGAAATATGAAGAGCAGGAAATGCAGTACTAAGAAGATACTCGCCTTATATATATATATATATATATATATATATATATATATATATATATGGTCATGATTTAGAGAAAACGGTAAAAAGTGTGAGAACGGTGAGAACGCTTATGGATCGTCCGATCAAAACAATCCATGGACTAGATTGCGCGGTGGCGTTTTCATAAATAGCATCAATATTATTATGTGGGACGCGCTTCATTAAGGGTAAAAGGGTCTTTTACCGCTCATATTTAAAAAGCCATCAAATGATAAAACGCCATACAAAAAATAAAACGCCATTAAAAACAAAACGCCAAAAATTAAAAATAAAACGCGTTGAATATTACAGGAAGATGAAACAACACAAATAACTGAATTTCAGTTAATAACATTTATTAGAAGAAATTCCCTCCTAAATTATGTGCCAAAAACATCATTATATAAACAAACGTAAAAACATAGCTTCCATAATCACTTCAATCTATCCATTTTATGAAAAAAAAAAAAACATCTTTAACCAAAAACGCCAACATAAACAAAACGCCAAAAATGGCAACAATCGTTTGGTGGAGATACACTCTGGGAATCAGGCGATACGTCGTCCATTTTGACAACAGAAGGATGGTGTATGTTAAAACGGTCAAGGCAATTCTGAAAATGAAAAGAGAGATACAGAGGCAAATCTTATCCATTGGCATCGCTCTAGACAACGAATGCCATGAAACGCATATGCTTATGAAAGCATTAACCAGCAAATTTGGACCAATCAAAGGAAATGTGAAGCCAGACCCTGTCATGACATCATGGCGTTTTAATGATGAAACAGACATGGTGACAGTTACATACAACAACGGAGAGGAGGAAGTCTACTGGCTGGATAACATCATGACAAAGCAGCGACTGGGTTTCATGGAAGAATTGCATAACGCCACTTGTACCAACACAGAAATAGACTCAAAATTGGAGTTAATGCGAGACATGTTCATGTGGAGGCTTCAGAATCTTCAGGAACAAGAAGCTGATGAAGGTGAATGGGATGACATGGATGAAGATCAAGAAGAAGACACCGAGGCGGAAGAAGATGACACAAGTGATGGATACTATTCAGATAAAGTGCCTTCTGACAAAGGATTTTAAATTTTTTTTCTTCTTTTTTTTCTTCTATGTAATCTTCTTTTTTTAAAGATAATAATTAAATGATATATTTATATCTTTATTAGCAAAACACCAAAATAATACTAAAAAATGGTTAACCCTAACAAAACGCCAAAAATAACAAAAAATATTTTTCCTGCTTAATATTTTAGTTTGTTAGGACCGGTTTTGACTCCGAAACGATTGCGAACCGAACGTGTGACGTGCGGAATCCGTACACGAACGTGACCGAACACACGAGAACGTAATATAATCGGTGATTCTATTGAATGATCTGAAATCGTACAAGAACCTGAATCACGTTGGATCTTTCTCTCTCTAGACTTTCTCTCTCTAGATCTAGAGCTCTCCAAGTCTCCAAAATGCCAAAAGTTCAAAAGTCTCTAAAACTAACCCTAAGGGTTCTATTTATAGGCCAAGGTTATAAGGAGGTTCTCCTTATTTACAATTATGCCACCTTTCCTTTTAGTAACAAGATATTACAATATAAGCCTAAAATTAGACTATTTCTACTACGATCTTGATTGACGGAGGCGATAGACATACTGCACTAACAGACTCCCCCTTGGATATTGCCGCAATCAATCCGTAGCATCTTAACTTTCTCTCTCTCTCTGAGTCTTCTAGAAGCTTTAACACGTTTTCAGCAAACATAGACTCCCTCTTGCTCGAACAGAATCCCCGTGGATCTGTCTTCAGCTTCAGCTTCCCCTTTCAGTAGACTCTTTAGGCTCCCCCTTTCGTCAAGCTTCTGTGCTTTTGGGATCGACACCTGGCTTTCCGGTTACAAGCTCCTTCAGGATAGTTTCCTGGCCCCTTGAATGCACGTTTCCTCTTGCGTTGAGCTCGTCTTCAGACTCCCCCTTAGGCTCGGCTATCGGGATCATAGTCTGGAATAGTATCTGCAACTCTCAAACGTTTATAAGTAACAACTTTTTGAACTTCCAGGATTGAAAACCTTGGCTCTCTCAATCATAAGATAAAATATTTTACAATGAAAGCATTTTTGGTTTTCCAGGAATCGTAACCTGGCTCTTTTAAACTTTCTAAATCAATATCCTGGCTCTAAAGATATAATAATATGGATATATCCAGAAATACTTGATACTCTCCCCCTATCAATAAACTTCAAAGATTTGGCAGTATTAAGTATCCAAAATCGAAAACTGGCTCTTTTACAGATTTTAACAATATAAGCATCCAAATCCCTCACAGTTAATCATTCAAGTCCAAATTAATGACCTTGGAGATATCATAAACTGTTTTTGATTTTTGATTTTAAAATTTCAAGTTTCAAATTAATGAACTTGTTTATTTTCAGAAACACAATCAGCATACTTAGATTTTGAAAGTCAGCTTCCCAGACATCAGTTGTCGAAAATAAAGCAGAAATCAAAATCTTTTTGTATTTTTCTGAAACATAAAGCGGTAAAGAAATATTTACAAACATGTTTACAGATAATATTTTTGGTTGAGTTTGCGTCAGAGGATCATATCAGTTTATAACAAATCATTAGCACTGTTGAGTTTTTTTAACACTTTAAGTTCTAAACGATTCACTTAGATTGTCAGTATACTGATCCACTTAAATTTTCACACAAAGTTCAATTGATTCAAGATACGAGATTAGTGTTTTAAGGACTTAAACTTATTCGCGTGTCCCACCTCAGAATATACTCCCGTATCCAGATACCAATATTCAGTCTTACAGGTGAGTATACCTAGATGATATCTGTAAAGGGTTAAATGCGAGACCATGAGAGCTCAGGCTATTGCTTTCGCAAAGTCAGAGAGATGATGGTTCGACTTTAGGTGTGTTCCCTTTAGAGAATCTTTTCTTCAACAGCACATGATTAGCATTTTGCAATGTTTCAACATTTTTTATGCTGAGGGTGGTGCTTTTATTTCAAGCAAGCGAAAAGTATTATACGGGGACTAGGCCATTGCTTCCGCAAAATCAGAAGTCCCGGGATAATACCCCAGATATCACTAAGCATAAAGACCTGGTATCTCAGAAAGAGGGGTCTTTCAAAAGAAATTTCAGGGGTTACCTATATATCCGAGAGATGTTCCCCACGAAATAAGTAAGTATGATATTTAGATTTATATCTAGAAAACAATCTACTAAGCGTGTAAAACCTACTGGCATATCATCAGTGAAACCGTTTATCACATTTTAACTTTTCATTTCTTTAGCGTACCGTGATTGTCTACTAATGTACTATCATTTCCTCTTTTTACACAGAAACTCATTTTTAAATTTTATCATGTTTTTGGCTTTTTCAAATTTTCTAATGTTTTTGGATTTTCTGAAATCTTACTCCCCCTAAAATGCAAAATCATTTAAAGAAAATTTGATAACCGATTTAGATAGCTTTGTCTCGCCATCCATTTTATGCATCTCATGCTCTGTTTTGCAGAAAATATAATGTACCCCCATGATTTACAACACATTGATATTTACAGTTTGAAAACCGTTTTTCAATCTTGTGAAATTAATCATGTTTGTTCAGCCGTGAGGGTTTCGGCGTATTCACTTAACAAATTTTTTAATATTTGACAAAATTTAAAAACAAACATATTTTTTATTTTTCAAATTTTTGACAAAATAAAAACATATTTTTGGTTTTTAAATTTTTCAATTTTTAGGGTTTTAGGAATATTGTTTATTTATGTACAGAAATCAAACAAACTCCCTGTTTCAACCAACACAGGGTTCAGCAGCCTCCTCTTTCCGTGCCAGGCTGCTCCTATTTCCATTTTCAAAATCTTCAGTTTTCTTGAGCACCTGCACATTCAACTATTCAATCACTTGAACAATTTAGCCCAGGTCTGTTTGACCTTAGGCATTTCAACACAATACGTTTCATTCAACTTCAGAAAATCTTTATCATTTTTCACAAATGAATCTTCATTCTGATTATTACTCACAGAAACCGTTTGTTTCTTTTCAACCCAAGTTTGTCCTTTCGGAGCACTTCTTTTATACTTAAAAGCTTTGATAAAGACTTTATCTGAAAAATTAACTTTCTTTGATTTTTTATCAGTTTGGTTAGTCAGTTTTTCTTTCTTTATCCTCTCTTTTGTCCTCAGATTTGTTTGTATCTGATGAATTCGTTTTGCTTGACTAACCATTTTTTGTTGAGCAAATCGATTCATCAGAACTTTTATCTGAATTACCAATTGTACCCGAGGACAAAATCTTTTCAAGGTACTCCCTTGCTTTCTTTCTTTTCTTTCTCAATTTGTCTTTCTGCCCTTGTGAAAGTTTCACTTTCGGTTCTTTGGGCTTTTCTTCAATTTTAATGATTTTCTTCACCGTTCTTTGAGATTTAGCCCTCGATCATCTCTATGATCTCATTGGGCAATCTCTGGCAATATGACCTTTGATTTGACATTCATAGCATATTCTTGCCTCAAATCTTTGACTCTGGCAGTTAACAGCAATGTGTCCTTGAAAACCACATTTGTAACACATTTTGTTATCGTACCATTCCCCACTTTCAAGCCACACACTCAAATCATAACACTGATTGGCCTTGTGGTACTCATCATTTTTCTGTTTTCTATCATTATAATGATTTAGCTTTGAAGAATCTTCATTCCATCTTCTCATGTCAGCTTGATTTGTCTTTTGAGCACTGTGGTCAAACCTGCACCACTTATTACCAACTTTTTGTGATTTTTTATTTTCAACTTTTTGTGATTTTTGATTGGATGATTGAACTGATGATCTTTTATTTTTATTTTGAAAATTTTTTGAATTTTTAACATTTTGTTTTTGTTCCACATTCTTCTTAACAGGTTTTTGCGTAGAACATTCACCTTTTTTAGTAGAATGTAAAACAGTTTCTTGAAATTTTTCTTTTGATTTCAAAAATATTTTCTTTATCTCATCTTCATCATCAGTTTTATCATCACAATCCTCAACTATGACTTTGTCATAATTTGTGACATTGTCACTTATTGGAACTTCATTGATCGGTTTTGGACCTAATTGATCTAGTATTACTGATGAGGTCACAAAACCTTTTAATTTCTTTTCAAGATCATCAATTTTATTTTTAGCACTCTCAACTTCATTTTCAAGTTGAGTGATTTTCTCAAGATGACAATTTATTGCTTTTTCATTTTCAAATTTATTTTCTTCAAAAACAAATTTTTCATTTTCTAAAACTGTTATTTTATTCTGAAATTCTTTTTCATTTTCTTTTAAATTTTTATTTTCCAATGTCAAACTCTCCACATCCTTCAAGAGTTTGACATTGTCTGATTCAAATTTATCACATTTTGAGCACACTGGTTCAGAACTTGATTCTTCCTGAATTGACTCTGTCTTGTATGTTCCTGCACAAAAAATTTTAACAAAGTCAAGAGGATTCATATTATCGTCAATATAACAACCTCTCTTAATATCATATTTCATAACATTTTTTTGCTGCAAGACATATATTGACTCTTCTTTTCATTTCAAAAATCACATCCAAACTCAATTTTTCTAAATTCTTTTCTATTTCATTTAACACACCTTTCTTTTTCTTATCATTTTCATAATTGTGTGTTTTAAGCTTACTGATGAATTCATTTGGATGTAAATCTGAGAATCTAGAATCCTCTTTCAGCTTTTTCAAAATTACATCCCATTCTGCAGGTAATGCATCCGCAAATTTTGATATCTTTTCAGCATTTGAGGGTCTTATCTCAAACCTTTTTAAATTGTCAATTAAGCTTTCAAACTGTTTTTCCAACTCATTAACTGTTTCATTTTTCTTACACAAAAAAACATTCAAATCTTTTAACCCAACCATTGTCTTTCGTATCTTTATACCTACTATCCCAATACCCAGTATACCAATTATTTAATCTTTCAAGGTTTTCATTTTCCATTTCAGCCATGATGTGAACTTCTTGAATCACCTGAAAATAAACAAACAAGATTAGTTCAATTACTATCAAACAACTTGATCGGATGAACTAGTATTAACCCGAATGGATGGGCTTATCTTGTCCGACCAGATGGAATTAGCTGTTCGACCGGATAGAAATACTATCCGACAGGATGGGTATGTGTTGTCCGACCGGATGAGTATGTGCTGTCCGACAGGGTGAGACTTGTTGTCCGACCGGATGAAAATTAAAGTTGTCCGACTCTTTGACAAATACCACTCTAATGATGACACTAAACGACAAAACTGTTGTCCGATCAGGTGAGTTGGTCGATCGGGTAGCGTTTTGGCCTTTGACTTCTTATATACAATATCAAGGTAGTGGCGGACAACCTATCAATTTCACATGTAAACTGATTACATGCAATTAATCAATGGCTGACAAGAACTTTTATCACATGCAATACTGAATATTAAATGTCACATGCATGTGCTCATGATACTTCACACCGATTGTAATTAATGATTCATATTCTCAATTTGAAAATGGCCGACAACAATTTGAATTTTAAAACAATGATTGGGCCACTAATCTGGTAATAAATGGGCCACGTGATATACTGCAATCAAAAACGATTTGATTGGGCCTTGTAATTTGATTCAATCTAATTCATATGCATCACGTGATTACTGAAGTATGATTTTAATGATTGCAGGTTACTTTGTTGACTAAAGCGGCTTTAATGGGAGAGATAGTGACTCGGATTGCTATCCGAGCGGACAACTTGTCCAATCGGATAGGTAGTCAACAAGGTCAACAACTTTAAATGAATTGCAAAGAGACTGTCCGCTCGGATTGGTCAACAAAGTCAAAGACTTTAATGAATTGAGTCGAGTGAGATATGCTATCCGACCGGGTGGTAAGTCAACAGGTCAAACAATTTAATGACTTGCAGTGAGATGGAACTTGAGTCGGATAGGTCATCCGGTCGGATTGCCATCTGACCGGTGAACACCTTCTAGAACAATAACAATCACAGTTAACATGTTGAACTTTTTCGAACACAAAACTCAAGATTTCTCACAAACGGCTAGGAATTAAGATTTGAAACTTTGTAGGGTTTTAGATCATGTATTTTCGCACAACATATCCGAAAATCAGCATTTTTTATCCGTAAAATCCTGTTTAATTTTGTGATTTCAGATAAAAACGTGACGAAATGAAAACGATGAAGAAATAGATCGAATCTGATGCAATTTGGATCTGAATTCGATGAAATCCTGTGCGAAATCGTGTGATTGATCTGTGCAATCGAGCTCCTGCTCTTATACCACTTGTTAGGACAGGTTTTGACTCCGAAACGATTGCGAACCGAACGTGTGACGTGCGGAATCCGTACACGAACGTGACCGAACACACGAGAACGTAATATAATCGGTGATTCTTTTGAAAGATCTGAAATCGTACAAGAACATGAATCACGTTGGAGCTTTCTCTCTCTAGGCTTTCTCTCTCTAGATCTAGAGCTCTCCAAGTCTCCAAAATGCCAAAAGTTCAAAAGTCTCTAAAACTAACCCTAAGGGTTCTATTTATAGGCCAAGGTTATACGGAGGTTCTCCTTATTTACAATTATGTCACCTTGCCTTTTAATAACAAGATATTACAATATAAGCCTAGAATTAGACTATTTCTGCTACCATCTTAATTGACGGAGGCGATAGACATACTGCACTAACATATTTACTCCGTTATTGTATTTTGACATGTTGGTCTGCATAAGGCCATTTAAAAAAGACGTCAAACTTAGAAGATGGGACGTCTATAACCTATAAAACTGATAAAAGCTGATCAACAGAGTAAATATAAAAAACAGTAACTGAAAAGACAGTTACTTTATTATTATCATTTATTACAATAAAAAGTCCCACCTAAATTACGCGCCAAAAAACTCCTATAAGAGAAGGGTCTATACACAATGAAATTAATCACACCCAGAAAAACATAAAAACGCCATATCCTCTAGAAACCACTCCCTTTAAAACGCCACAGATGTCAAAGCTTTCACTGAAATGGATCCTTTTTCTGAGGGGGTTAACTCAATAATATTTTGCTGAATGAGATGGAAAAATATTCAAGAAAAAGAGACTGATGAAAGTGATATGCCATCAGGTGAGCTTTGTTCTTGATGATTATTTTAATGGAATAAAGGGATCAACACAATAAACTTCAAAGATTTGGCAGTATTAAGTATCCAAAATCGAAAACTGGCACTTTTACAGATTTTAACAATATAAGCATCCAAATCCCTCACAGTTAATCATCCAAGTCCAAATTAATGACCTTGGAGATATCATAAACTGTTTTTGATTTTTGATTTTAAAATTTCAAGTTTCAAATTAATGAACTTGTTTATTTTCAGAAACACAATCAGCATACTTAGATTTTGAAACTCAGCTTCCCAGACATCAGTTGTCGAAAATAAAGCAGAAATCAAAATCTTTTTGTATTTTTCTGAAACATAAAGCGGTAAAGAAATATTTACAAACATGTTTACAGATAATATTTTTGGTTGAGTTCGCGTCAGAGGATCATATCAGTTTATAACAAATCATTAGCACTGTTGAGTTTTTTTAACACTTTAAGTTCTAAACGATTCACTTAGATTGTCAGTATACTGATCCACTTAAATTTTCACACAAAGTTCAATTGATTCAAGATACGAGATTAGTGTTTTAAGGACTTAAACTTATTCGCGTGTCCCACCTCAGAATATACTCCCGTATCCAGATCCCAATATTCAGTCTTACAGGTGAGTATACCTAGATGATATCTGTAAAGGGTTAAATGCGAGACCATGAGAGCTCAGGCTATTGCTTTCGCAAAGTCAGAGAGATGATGGTTCGACTTTAGGTGTGTTCCCTTTAGAGAATCTTTTCTTCAACATCACATGATTAGCATTTTGCAATGTTTCAACATTTTTTATGCTGAGGGTGGTGCTTTTATTTCAAGCAAGCGAAAAGTATTATACGGGGACTAGGCCATTGCTTCCGCAAAATCAGAAGTCCCGGGATAATACCCCAGATATCACTAAGTATAAAGACCTGGTATCTCAGAAAGAGGGGTCTTTCAAAAGAAATTTCAGGGGTTACCTATATATCCGAGAGATGTTCCCCACGAAATAAGTAAGTATGATATTTAGATTTATATCTAGAAAACAATCTACTAAGCGTGTAAAAACCTACTGGCATATCATCAGTGAAACCGTTTATCACATTTTAACTTTTCATTTCTTTAGCGTACCATGATTGTCTACTAATGTACTATCATTTCCTCTTTTTACACAGAAACTCATTTTTGAATTTTATCATGTTTTTGGCTTTTTCAAATTTTCTAATGTTTTTGGATTTTCTGAAATCTTACTCCCCCTAAAATGCAAAATCATTTAAAGAAAATTTGATAACCGATTTAGATAGCTTTGTCTCGCCATCCATTTTATGCATCTCATGCTCTGTTTTGCAGAAAATATAATGTACCCCCATGATTTACAACACATTGATATTTACAGTTTGAAAACCGTTTTTCAATCTTGTGAAATTAATCATGTTTGTTCAGCCGTGAGGGTTTCGGCGTATTCACTTAACAAATTTTTTAATATTTGACAAAATTTAAAAACAAACATATTTTTTATTTTTCAAATTTTTGACAAAATAAAAACATATTTTTGGTTTTTAAATTTTTCAATTTTTAGGGTTTTAGGAATATTGTTTATTTATGTACAGAAATCAAACAAACTCCCTGTTTCAACCAACACAGGGTTCAGCAGCCTCCTCTTTCCGTGCCAGGCTGCTCCTATTTCCATTTTCAAAATCTTCAGTTTTCTTGAGCACCTGCACATTCAACTATTCAATCACTTGAACAATTTAGCCCAGGTCTGTTTGACCTTAGGCATTTCAACACAATACGTTTCATTCAACTTCAGAAAATCTTTATCATTTTTCACAAATGAATCTTCATTCTGATTATTACTCACAGAAACCGTTTGTTTCTTTTCAACCCAAGTTTGTCCTTTCGGAGCACTTCTTTTATACTTAAAAGCTTTGATAAAGACTTTATCTGAAAAATTAACTTTCTTTGATTTTTTATCAGTTTGATTAGTCAGTTTTTCTTTCTTTATCCTCTCTTTTGTCCTCAGATTTGTATCTGATGAATTCGTTTTGCTTGACTAACCATTTTTTGTTGAGCAAATCGATTCATCAGAACTTTTATCTGAATTACCAATTGTACCCGAGGACAAAATCTTTTCAAGGTACTCCCTTGCTTTCTTTCTTTTCTTTCTCAATTTGTCTTTCTGCCCTTGTGAAAGTTTCACTTTCGGTTCTTTGGGCTTTTCTTCAATTTTAATGATTTTCTTCACCGTTCTTTGAGATTTAGCCCTCGATCATCTCTATGATCTCATTGGGCAATCTCTGGCAATATGACCTTTGATTTGACATCCATAGCATATTCTTGCCTCAAATCTTTGACTCTGGCAGTTAACAGCAATGTGTCCTTGAAAACCACATTTGTAACACATTCTGTTATCGTACCATTCCCCACTTTCAAGCCACACACTCAAATCATAACACTGATTGGCCTTGTGGTACTCATCATTTTTCTGTTTTCTATCATTATAATGATTTAGCTTTGAAGAATCTTCATTCCATCTTCTCATGTCACCTTGATTTGTCTTTTGAGCACTGTGGTCAAACCTGCACCACATATTACCAACTTTTTGTGATTTTTGATTTTCAACTTTTTGTGATTTTTGATTGGATGATTGAACTGAGGATCTTTTATTTTTATTTTGAAAATTTTTTGAATTTTTAACATTTTGTTTTTGTTCCACATTCTTCTTAACAGGTTTTTGCGTAGAGCATTCACCTTTTTGAGTAGAATGTAAAACAGTTCCTTGAAATTTTTCTTTTAATTTCAAAAATATTTTCTTTATCTCATCTTCATCATCAGTTTCATTATCACAATCCTCAACTATGACTTTGTCATAATTTGTGACATTGTCACTTATTGGAACTTCATTGATCGGTTTTGGACATAATTGATCTAGTATTACTGATGAGGTCACAAAACCTTTTAATTTCTTTTCAAGATCATCAATTTTATTTTTAGCACTCTCAACTTCATTTTCAAGTTGAGTGATTTTCTCAAGATGACAATTTATTGCTTTTTCATTTTCAAATTTATTTTCTTCAAAAACAAATTTTTCATTTTCTAAAACTGTTATTTTATTCTGAAATTCTTTTTCATTTTCTTTTAAATTTTTATTTTCCAATGTCAAACTCTCCACATCCTTCAAGAGTTTGACATTGTCTGATTCAAATTTATCACATTTTGAGCACACTGGTTCAGAACTTGATTCTTCCTGAATTGACTCTGTCTTGTATGTTCCTGCACAAAAAATTTAACAAAGTCAAGAGGATTCATATTATCGTCAATATAACAACCTCTCTTAATATCATATTTCATAACATTTTTTTGCTGCAAGACATATATTGACTCTTCTTTTCATTTCAAAAATCACATCCAAACTCAATTTTTCTAAATTCTTTTCTATTTCATTTAACACACCTTTCTTTTTCTTATCATTTTCATAATTGTGTGTTTTAAGCTTACTGATGAATTCATTTGGATGTAAATCTGAGAATCTAGAATCCTCTTTCAGCTTTTTCAAAATTACATCCCATTCTGCAGGTAATGCATCCGCAAATTTTGATATCTTTTCAGCATTTGAGGGTCTTATCTCAAACCTTTTTAAATTGTCAATTAAGCTTTCAAACTGTTTTTCCAACTCATTAACTGTTTCATTTTTCTTACACAAAAAAACATTCAAATCTTTTAACCCAACCATTGTCTTTCGTATCTTTATACCTACTATCCCAATACCCAGTATACCAATTATTTAATCTTTCAAGGTTTTCATTTTCCATTTCAGCCATGATGTGAACTTCTTGAATCACCTGAAAATAAACAAACAAGATTAGTTCAATTACTATCAAACAACTTGATCGGATGAACTAGTAGTAACCCGAATGGATGGGCTTATGTTGTCCGACCAGATGGACTTAGCTGTTCGACCGGATAGAAATACTATCCGACAGGATGGGTATGTGTTGTCCGACCGGATGAGTATGTGCTGTCCGACCGGATGAGACTTGTTGTCCGACCGGATGAAAATTAAAGTTGTCCGACTCTTTGACAAATACCACTCTAATGATGACACTAAACGACAAAACTGTTGTCCGATCAGGTGAGTTGGTCGATCGGGTAGCGTTTTGGCCTTTGACTTCTTATATACAATATCAAGGTAGTGGCGGACAACCTATCAATTTCACATGTAAACTGATTACATGCAATTAATCAATGGCTGACAAGAACATTTATCACATGCAATACTGAATATTAAATGTCACATGCATGTGCTCATGATACTTCACACCGATTGTAATTAATGATTCATATTCTCAATTTGAAAATGGCCGACAACAATTTGAATTTTAAAACAATGATTGGGCCGCTAATCTGGTAATAAATGGGCCACGTGAGATACTGCAATCAAAAACGATTTGATTGGGCCTTGTAATTTGATTCAATCTAATTCATATGCATCACGTGATTACTGAAGTATGATATTAATGATTGCAGGTTACTTTGTTGACTAAAGCGGCTTTAATGGGAGAGATAATGACTCGGATTGCTGTCCGAGCGGACAACTTGTCCGATCGGATAGGTAGTCAACAAGGTCAACAACTTTAAATGAATTGCAAAGAGACTGTCCGCTCGGATTGGTCAACAAAGTCAAAGACTTTAATGAATTGAGTCGAGTGAGATATGCTATCCGACCGGGTGGTAAGTCAACAGGTCAAACAATTTATGACTTGCAGTGAGATGGAACTTGAGTCGGATAGGTCATCCGGTCGGATTGCCATCTGACCGGTGAACACCTTCTAGAACAATAACAATCACAGTTAACATGTTGAACTTTTTCGAACACAAAACTCAAGATTTCCCACAAACGGCTAGGAATTAAGATTTGAAACTTTGTAGGGTTTTAGATCATGTATTTTCGCACAACATATCCGAAAATCAGCATTTTTTATCCGTAAAATCCTGTTTAATTTTGTGATTTTAGATAAAAACGTGACGAAATGAAAAAGATGAAGAAATAGATCGAATCTGATGCAATTTGGATCTGAATTCGATGAAATCCTGTGCGAAATCATGTGATTGATCTGTGCAATCGAGCTCCTGCTCTGATACCACTTGTTAGGACAGGTTTTGACTCCGAAACGATTGCGAACCGAACGTGTGACGTGCGGAATCCGTACACGAACGTGACCGAACACACGAGAACGTAATATAATCGGTGATTCTATTGAAAGATCTGAAATCGTACAAGAACATGAATCACGTTGGAGCTTTCTCTCTCTAGGCTTTCTCTCTCTAGATCTAGAGCTCTCCAAGTCTCCAAAATGCCAAAAGTTTAAAAGTCTCTAAACCTAACCCTAAGGGTTCTATTTATAGGCCAAGGTTATACGGAGGTTCTCCTTATTTACAATTATGTCACCTTGCCTTTTAATAACAAGATATTACAATATAAGCCTAGAATTAGACTATTTCTGCTACGATCTTAATTGACGGAGGCGATAGACATACTGCACTAACATATTTACTCCGTTATTGTATTTTGACATGTTGGTCTGCATAAGGCCATTTAAAAAAAACGTCAAACTTAGAAGATGGGACGTCTATAACCTATAAAACTGATAAAAGCTGATCAACAGAGTAAATACAAAAAACAGTAACTGAAAAGACAGTTACTTTATTATTATCATTTATTACAATAAACTCCTATAAGAGAAGGGTCTATACACAATGAAATTAATCACACCCAGAAAAACACAAAAACGCCATATCCTCTAGAAACCACTCCCTTTAAAACGCCACAGATGTCAAAGCTTTCACTGAAATGGATCCTTTTTCTGAGGGGGTTAACTCAATAACATTTTGCTGAATGAGATGGAAAAATATTCAAGAAAAAGAGACTGATGAAAGTGATATGCCATCAGGTGGGCTTTGTTCTTGATGATTATTTGAATGGAATAAAGGGATCAACACAAGTGTAAAATGATATTTTGGACTCCATTATTACAAATAGGATCAAGCAAGAGTTGATCTTTAATGACATGCCACCAAACAAAAATATCACACCAAAAAACAGGTTGCCACTAAGCAGCTTCAAAAAAAAATGGGGTTTATGAAGGAAAGTTGGCATCTAGCTAAAGTATTCAAAAAAAGGTTCAAAACACCAAAAACAAATTCAAGAAGGAAGAGGCTAATGACATTGAAGATTCAGAAGAAAAATTGGATTAAATTTTGTATTATTTTTGTTTACATTTTATATTGTTTTGATATCAAGTTATATGTTGTTTTATTATCCAATTCTCTATAAATAAAATACATTATTATATAAAACGCCAAAAACTACAAACACCAAAACGCTAGAAGTATGAAAACTGGGAGAACAGCTGCTGGTAAAGCACATTGTAAAAGGGTATTAAACGCCAAAAAATTCACTAAACGCCAAAAAAATTGATCTTATTGTAATCTTATGCAAATTTTAATGACTCGTAGTGAATTATTATACAAAACGCCAAAAACGCCAAAAAATTAACCAGAAAACGCTATAACGCCAAAAAATATATATGGGACACAATAACAAATAATTAAACGCCAAAAAGTTTAATAAATAGAATTAACGCCAAAAAAAAAACTTAGACGCCATAAAATATTATACCGCGTTGGGAAAATAAAAGAAGAATGAAAAGACAAAAAAGTCCCTCCGCCCTTCTCTATGCCGCAGGACACGTGTTGGGCAGTATGCGTTCTTACACTTTTGAGCGTTTTCTCCTGATCCCGTTTATATATATATGTGTGTGTGTGTGTGTATGTATTTTGTTACTTTGATAATATATATATAGGGTAGGGTTCCAGCGTGAACAACCTCCCAAGAGTGAACTGCGTGAACACATATGGACCATTGATTTCCTTTTTAGTTGTTAAGGGTAGGATTGTAATTATATAAAAAATAGATTTAAATCATTATTTTAATAATTGAATTAAATTACATCTTTCCTAATTTAAATTCATTATCCACATTATGTTTATTTATTAATAAGATAATTATCAAAACAAACAACAAATCACCAGATTTCAATTTTAATTTTTATTTCAGATTTCATCACCAGAATTCAAATTTTGATTTTTAAGATCCACGTAACCTTCATATTTCAACGGTATACACATGTGTACTTAGATATAAATAGAATAGTACATATGTGTACTCAGCATCGTACATATGTGTACAGTAATTCACATGTGTACATCAACATTCAATACAAAAAAAAAATTCTGAGATATCACAAAAACAGACGATATACACATGAGTACATCGCATTAAAAAGAGGGCAAAATCAGAATACACATGTGTACATCGCATTTAAACAAATAATTATTTTAATAATTGAATTAAGTTACATATTTCCTAATCCTTGATTTGATTTGTGAGAGATTTTTGCAATCAATTTAATAGGATAATTGATTACTTGATTTGTGAGACATTTATGCAATCAATTTAAGATTGAAATTACACATATACCCTTTTTGTATTTAATTAAATGAAAAAAATTAACCAAATAATTACCATCATGCCACTCACTTTAATCTCAAGATCATAAAAATCAAGGGCCCAGATCAGTTTTCACGTTTGAACCTAATCCTATATATATATATATATATATATATAGGTACGAGATCAGGAGAAAACGCCCAAAAGTGTGAGAACAGTGAGAACGCATCCTGGCCCAACATGCGGCGCGCGATATAATTAGGGCGTATGGGCTTTTTTGTCATTTTATCTTCCGCTTTTCTAATTCCGCTTTTCATAATATTGCTTCATTTTTGGCATTTAAAATTTTTTGGCGTTAACGAAATTCAATAATTACATGGCATTTTAATGGTTTCATTGTATTAATATTTTGACGTTTATGGCGTTTCCAAATCGTAAGCCATTAGAACCCCAAGGGTCAGAATATCTCTCTGAATGGTTTCATCCATACTAAGTATGGCCAGGACTTTCTAGGATGATGCCCTGATGTGTGGTGAAGTGTTATATATATTAGGTGTATATTTTAAGCCCCTTTAACACTTATTTTAGCCAAGTTTTAAATTTATAAAACACGATATTTTACTAACACTAAACACACATATGGGCAAGTGCACCCATCGTGGGCGTAGTATAGCGTTGGTATGATACCGAGGTCGTCCAAGGACACAAGACCTTTTAGTACCGGTTTATCCTCAACGTCTAATCAAAATAAAAAGTTTAGAAAAATGTTTTAAACTAAGAAAAAATAAAACTAACTAAAATGCTGAAAAATAAAAATAAAAGAAAAACAGATAGACAAGATGAATCACTTGGTTCCGACTCGTATCTAGTATAACCTTTGATTATTTCCGCACTTTTGCACATAGTTAAGAGATTATCTTAGTTATTGTAGTAGGCCCCTCTTTTGAAGGTAACGTTACCCTCACCCCAGTAGTTTGAGTCAGCAAGGATACAATCCTAAAAGGGTGGATTATTGGAAGATAATGAATTAAGTTATTAATGCAAATTATGGTAGGCCCCGCTTTTGGCGGTGACGTTACCCTCGACTAAGTAGTCTGAGTCAGCAGGGATACAGTCCTAGATAGGCGGGTTATAGTATTAATAGTAGTTAACTTATGAGGGGATCAAAGAGTTTGGACCCCCGCCATCCAATACCGTGAAGCATTGAAGGAGGTCCAACTAAATTTGACCCAGGTCCATTGCAGGACCTCTAAACGCTGAACAATGGCAAGACCTTTACCAAACCGTTCCCTTAACCCCCAACCAGGTAGCCAACATACCTCCATATAGACCGTGGAGATATGAATGGTGAAAATCTTTTATTTTATATAGACAGTAAAATAATGCCAAGACACCACGGACAAACGATAAGGAAAGATCACCTTCAACATAAGTAACTAGTTATTAAAGTCATTAATACAAAACCAAATAAAAAGTGCAAAAGATTAGAAATAAAAAGTATTATACTAGACACTTTGTCTTCACCAAGTGATGTAAGAGACTTAGGCAAACATGGCCTTGATTGTCAAGAACTCTTACGATCAATCTTGGATCCCGAGACGACTCACACACTCTACGATGGACAATGGATGATGGTGGTGGATGATGGTGTTGTGATGGTGGTGGGTGGTGGATGAAGTGTGAGATAGGTGGTGTGCCAAGGGATGAGTTGAAATGAAACCAAGCACTCCTATTTATAGGCTGAACAGAGGGCTGGGCACGGCCCCGTGTCCGCTGGGCACGGCCCCGTGCCTGTCTGACACTCTCTCTCCTCATTAATTGTAATTCGCAATTACAATTAATGCGCCTGCTGTAGTTTCACCACGCCCCCGTGTTCACTGGGCACGGCCCCGTGGTGGCAATAGAAGCTTCTATAGGTTTGTCTTTTCTGCTGCTTCTTGGGCACGGCCCCGTGCTGGCTGAGCACGGGGCGTGTTCAGTCTTCTGCCTTCTCTATTTTGCTTGGGAAGATGCCGTTGAGGGGTCGGGCAATCCACTTATGTTCCTTTTCTTGTATTTATGTTGGATTTAGCTGTCTTTTTGCTTCTTTTGTGTTTTTGAGCTCATTTAATCCTGAAAATACAAAAGGAAGAGAAAAACACTCTTTTTTTTCCAATATTAGTACTTAAAAAGGGTTAGTTTTATGCCTCATTTGATGTAATTTATATGTTGCATTTTACACACATCAAATACCCCCACACTTGAACTTTTGCTTGTCCTCAAGCAAAACTCTTTAATATGTGGCTTACACTCCCAAATGGAATGGGTAGAAGAGAAGGTTTTTGGCTTGTCGTAGAGTGTTGGGAATCCAAGATCTTTTTGGGTTTTATTTTTATCTATTTACAATTCTAGTCGTAATGATTTATTTAGAACGTTTCATAGGAGAAATTACTTATTTGGGCATAACATGCCTTTTTAAAACTCCATTTATATACAAGTCACATACCTCACGGGAGAAATCACTCACACTCGGCCGAAGGTGTATTTTTAGTGAATCACTCAAGAGCGGCATGGAACTTATTCCTACCATAAGCTTGCCAAGCAATCAATCCTCCTTCTTTTTAACTTTTATACCTTTGTAAATATCAAGAGGACATTGTGGGTTAAGGGTTAGGCTAGGGTTAAAGGTAGGTGGTTAGGATATTGGTTAGTGGTTAGTAAAAAAAAACGAAAAGCGTAACAAGTGTCGGTTTTCGTAAGATTTTCTATTTTTGTATCTTTTTATTTTGATGAAGCTTTTATTCAAACAAGGTTATTTTTGATGAACTTGTTTGTTTATTTTCTTTTTGCTTCATCATCAACACATTTTTTTTTTGAACGATCATACGAAAAAAAACCGAACTTGTTACTAAAACAAAGGGTTAAAAATAAAAAGGTTTTGGTGGGTAAAAGGGTTTTTGGTTTGGGTGATGAAATGAAAAGGTTTAGGCTCAAAGGGGCTAACTAGGGGGATTTTTGGGTAGGTGGTAAAAGAAAAAGAAAAATAATGGTGTAGAAATAAAAAAAAGGGTTAGTCCTAATGCCTCCATCATTTACTTACTCGGGTTTAAGTTGATAAGGACCGGGAATGTATCGTCATGGCAAGTTCTAGAGTTGTAAGAACCAAGCGGCTATTCACATAAGAAACGAAAAATGAGCATTTAGTCTAAAGATGTAAATTTGTATGCTCAATAAAGGCTCAAAACTCACTTTTGTGGGAATGGGTTTTTATGTGATCAAGTATATATAATCAAATTTTAACTAAGTTTGCCATGCTTTTTCATAATTTTCTTATGTTGGTTCTTTTTATCACTACGCTATCGGTTGTAAATTTGTAAAAATATAACCTTTTTGAGAACTTGAATTTCCCGAGTTAAACCTAGACAAGTAAAAAAAATGAAATTTTTGAAAAAATTTGGGGTGATTAGCGGTTCCAATAGAGTTTTGTGTAACGCTTGTATTTAGGACTTTGCAAAATTCAAGGTTTTAGCATCCCCCCCACACTTAAATTACACATTGTCCTCAATGTGTCCCAAAAATAAATTTTTAGGTTGATTAGATGTGTAAAATGGTGTTAAAAAGCAAAAAATTTGTGTTACTGGGCGCTGAACACGGCCCCGTGTTGTCCGGGCACGGCCCCGTGTTCAAGTGCCAGTAACAAAATTAAAACAAGAGAAGCAGAAGTCTGGACACGGGGGCGTGTCGGGTGAACACGGCCTGTGTCCAGTTACCTGAACTGGGCGTTTTTCTGCAGGTGGTTCAGCACGGGGCCGTGTTGGTTGGACACGGCCCGTGTTGAACCTTCTGTAATGGAGAGAACTGTCGGGTTGCCTTGTTCTTGTGCATGGGGTCATTTTTCTCGTTCCCCTTTTCATCCCTTACCACCATGAGTGTGTTTTATTTATTAAAAACCATCCAAACTTTAAAAACCATCATTTCATTGCAATCATAGAGAGACCTTACATAGTCCTAAATCAAGATTAAACTAGATAAAACAAAGAAATAATAAACCATGGAGTTCTAGCCTCTACTTTATTTTAATTAGCAAAATTTCCAAGAAGTAACTAATCTTGGTTAGACAAGGCCTTTTTGAACTCCTTCTTCCGGGTGCGGTTCTCCTCATATGTCGGCGAGCCATTCTTCCACCTCCCTTGGAAGGAGAAAAGATGGCTCATTGGCATCAGTTTGAGGAGTTTCGATTTCCACCGGGATCACTTGTTGGTGTTCCACGGGAGGTTCCGCCGGAAAGTCTTCCCACCTGGTATGGTTGTTAATTCCGAATGCCAGGTTCCAATCCTGTTGAGGGAGGACTGGTTCCATCGGGGGTGCTACAAGAATATTTAACATCTGGTGCAAGAGGTTAATTTCTTGGAAGCTGCTTTCAAGTCCCATCTTAAGATCGTTAATACGGTCGATTAGGACCTCCTCTACTGATGTCATTTCATCGAGAGCCTCCCTTAATGCTATCACATAGTGCACAAGTGTAGCTTCAATGGAGGGTCTCCTTCCTCTTCGGCTGTTTGACGAATGCACAGAAGATGTTTCGCTGTTTTCACTCGACATCCTACGAAAAATAAACTGAAAATAGTTTATTTAATGAAACAGTGACCGAACACGGCCTCATGCTCATTGAGCACGGCCCCGTGTTCATCTTTCTGCAGAATTTTGGAGCAAGGAAACTTGGATTTTTAAGTTATTTTCTGAACTTGTGGGGTCTTTTTAGTCACTAATAACCTAAAACAATGTTACATAACATGTTTTTACCAAGATTCTTTGAACAAAACTCATTAATCCTTACCACAAAGTTGGAAGAATTCAAACTTTTAATGGTAGTTCTTGGAGAAAGATGGAGAAGAAGGAAATGGCTAAAAGAGGAAAGGACAAGATGGGTTGTTGGAACCTCCTTTTAGACTTACCTAGGATAGTTGAGAGAAGATTCCTTCAAATCTATGTCCCAAGTTGGTCCAAATGTGCAGAATTCTTGGCTGCATTTATAGAAAACGACAGCATCCTGGACACGGCCCCGTGTCCATTGGACACGGCCCCGTGTGCAGGTGGAGTTCTGACACAGTTTGTTCGTATTCTGACGTACTGATCAGAAGGGAATCTTTTGATGGACACGGGGGCGTGTTGGCTGGACATGGCCCCGTGTCGAAGGACTGTTTTATGAAGTTGTCTAGTTTTTTTTAAGGAACTCACTAGTATCGGGTGGCTCCTGATTGGTTGGAACAACCCCAAAGTGCCTAAGATACCTTAATTGTCCTAGACTAAGGCGAGAACGCAAGAGGTTGTTGGTGAGGGTAATTCCTATTTTTATTCTAGGTGGACAAGTCCAACCCTTTCCCGGGCTCTCGTTAAAGAAGGTGTATGCCGAATCGCTCAGGTCTATGTATGCATCGAACGAAGTCGATGGAGAGTCCTTCACGGCACAATCGACACAGGGACGACTATCGTCCAAGTCTTTGCTAGGTACGAAGGTATTTTCGGGAGCAACGAGGTTGTCGGAATGCGGTTCCAGCATTTCGTCATGGTCATCGTCTTGGGGTGGATTAATAAAATCCTTCCTAAGCTCTTTTAACCAATTCAGAATTAGCTCTTCTAGTTGAAATAACTCGTCAAGGAGCATTTCCCCTAGAATATCTGGTTGGGCGCATTCGAGGGAGAAATAGTGCTTATTTTTACTTTCGCCCCTCTTAAGGTTATAAGAAGTCGGTGGGTCCATGTAGTGGGGCCTATAATTTAGAAAGTAGCATTCTACTTCTTTATGTTTGCCACCACATAATTGACACCACGTACCATAAGAGTGCCGAAAGTAAAAACAATTACTATCACTCATGTTTATGTCAGAAATTACCAACCGTCGGGATCTAACGGTTCTGTTTTCAGTAAGTGAATCTTGGGCACGGGGGCGTGTTGGGTGAGCACGACCCCGTGTTCAGCTTACTGTCTCACGTAAAACAGGATTGCCAGTTCCAATGATTTAGCACGGGGGCGTGTTCAGCGGGCACGACCCGTGCTGAGCTCTGCAGAAGCTGAAAAACTACTAAAATCCTAAAAAATAAAAAAAATGATTAGGCCGTTGATTCCTAACTTTCTTAAAATCCTTGTGTCCCCGGCAGCGGGGCCAAAAACTTGATGTGCGGTGAAGTGTTATATATATTAGGTGTATATTTTAAGCCCCTTTAACACTTATTTTAGCCAAGTTTTAAATTTATAAAACACGATATTTTACTAACACTAAACACACATATGGGCAAGTGCACCCATCGTGGGCGTAGTATAGCGTTGGTAAGATACCGAGGTCGTCCAAGGACACAAGAGCTTTTTGTACCGGTTTATCCTAAACGTCTAATCAAAATAAAAAGTTTAGAAAAATGTTTTAAACTAAGAAAAAATAAAACTAACTAAAATGCTGAAAAATAAAAGTAAAAGAAAAACAGATAGACAAGATGAATCACTTGGTTCCGACTCGTATCTAGTATAACCTTTGATTATTTCCGCACTTTTGCACATAGTTAAGAGATTATCTTAGTTATTGTAGTAGGCCCCTCTTTTGAAGGTGACGTTACCCTCACCCCAGTAGTTTGAGTCAGCAAGGATACAATCCTAAAAGGGTGGATTATTGGAAGATAATGAATTAAGTTATTAATGCAAATTATGGTAGGCCCCGCTTTTGGCGGTGACGTTACCCTCGACTAAGTAGTCTGAGTCAGCAGGGATACAGTCCTAAATAGCCGGGTTATAGTATTAATAGTAGTTAACTTATGAGGGGATCAAAGAGTTTGGACCCCCGCCATCCAATACCGTGAAGCATTGAAGGAGGTCCTACTAAATTTGACCCAGGTCCATTGCAGGACCTCTAAACGCTGAACAATGGCAAGACTTTTACCAAACCGTTCCCTTAATCCCCGACCAGGTAGCCAACATACCTCCATATAGACCATGGAGATATGAATGGTGAAAATCTTTTATTTTATATAGACAGTAAAATAATGCCAAGACACCACGGACAAACGATAAGGAAAGATCAACTTCAACATAAGTAACTAGTTATTAAAGTCATTAATACAAAACCAAATAAAAAGTGCAAAAGATTAGAAATAAAAAGTATTATACTAGACACTTTGTCTTCACCAAGTGATGTAAGAGACTTAGGCAAACATGGCCTTGATTGTCAAGAACTCTTATGATCAATCTTGGATCCCGAGACGACTCACACACTCTACGATGGACAATGGATGATGGTGGTGGATGATGGTGTTGTGATGGTGGTGGGTGGTGGATGAAGTGTGAGAGAGCTGGTGTGCCAAGGGATGAGTTGAAATGAAACCAAGCACTCCTATTTATAGGCTGAACAGAGGGCTGGGCACGGCCCCGTGTCCGCTGGGCACGGCCCCGTGCCTGTCTGACACTCTCTCTCCTCATTAATTGTAATTCGCAATTACAATTAATGCGCCTGCTGTACTTTCACCACGCCCCCGTGTTCACTGGGCACGGCCCCGTGGTGGGCAATAGAAGCTTCTATAGGTTTGTCTTTTCTGCTGCTTCTTGGGCACGGCCCCGTGCTGGCTGAGCACGGGGCGTGTTCAGTCTTCTGCCTTCTCTATTTTGCTTGGGAAGATGCCGTTGAGGGGTCGGGCAATCCACTTATGTTCCTTTTCTTGTATTTATGTTGGATTTAGCTGTCTTTTTGCTTCTTTTGTGTTTTTGAGCTCATTTAATCCTGAAAATACAAAAGGAAGACAAAAACACTCTTTTTCCAATATTAGTACTTAAAAAGGGTTAGTTTTATGCCTCATTTGATGTAATTTATATGTTGCCATTTTACACACATCATGCCCCATTGTTTGTTCTTAGATTCAAAGGCGTTTTAGACAAGATGGCCCATTGTTCTATTATTTTTATATACATTTTGGCGTTTTTGATATCTTAGCGTTTTACAATCGGAAAATTATATTACAATAACATGGGAAAAAATAGAAGCGAAAAAAATAAATTAAAAATCCTAATCGGATCTTTGTTCACAATCTTCACTGTCATCAGTCTCTCTCTTCTTTAATATTACAAGAATTGTCACCAAATATATGGTGTTTTATGTAAAACTTAACAAACCTATTGGTCTAATTATCTTGTTTGTTCGTTTGTTTGAAGTGCTTTTGTGGATGTTTGGGGACATAGATCGATGACGTGTGAGTGGGTTTTTCGCTTTGCTCTTCAACTTGATCTTCATCTTTATAATCATCCGACTCTTTAGTGTCATTGATCTCTTCTCCTCATCCAAGCCTTCTTCAAGAACAAAGAACACAAAATGACATATGACTGTCATCGGTATCTTTTTCTTGAAGATTTGTCCATCTCATGTAGGAAAATCTTACTGAGTTACTCCCCTCACCTAACAATCCATTCAGTGAAACTTCACGAAGAACAATGCTGAATATCTAAGAAAGCATGTTAGCCATCATTGATTTTTTTAAATTTTTGGCGTTTTACAATGAGTGGTATTTAGGCATATTGGCGTTTGTTTTTTTGGTGTGATCAAATGGAAGTTGCTGAGAGGTATCATTTTATAGGATACCTTTGGCGCGTAGGTTAGGCGGTGTATTATTATAATAAAGTATTCATCGTTTCAGTTACTATTTGTAATTACTGTTTTTGATAAGCTTTATCTCTGAAGTCTGTAACACGTCCCATCTTTCAAGTTTGGCATTTTAGATTTTAATATAATAAAGTTTCCGTCGCTTCAGTTTTACTGTTTTGTAGTTACTATTTCTAGTTACCTTTTCAGGTTTGGTTTTTATACCTTTTTTTGGAGTTTTTTATAATACTTGTCTAAAGTAATTTTATTATAGTTTGGGAGTTTTGGTGCGTTTTATGGCATGATGGCGTTTTCACAAGCATTTGTCTGTGTGGCGTTTTTATTATATATGGCGTTGTTATTATATAACAATCAACTGAAAAAGAAAATTAAAAAAATATATAAACAATTGATCTTCCAAATCTTCACTGTCACCAGTCTCTTTCTTCTTTTGAAACATCTTCACTGGCTGTTTCGACTTTCGTATGATTCATTTTGTTTTTTTGTTTTTGAAGTAGCTTCTTTGTCGCTGTGTGGAAGCACAAAGTCTGAAATCAGCCTCTTTTTCTTGAAGATTTGTCCATCTCATGCAGCAAAATGTTATTGAGTTACACCCTTCAACTTACAATCCATTCGGCGAAACTTCGTGTAGAACAATATTGAATATCTAAGGAATGATGTTTGATTTTTTAACTTTTTGGTGTTTTACCGAGAAAAAGAACGCCACTAAATAAAAGTACCTTAAACCTCTAAATTTGATCATGCTTAAATCAATAATGTTTTGCTGTATGAGATGGACAACATTATTAATCCCCAGTTAAGAAAGATGTCTAACAATGTTGTCCACCCCATACAGCTAAACTTTATTGAGAACAAAACTCAATAATGTTTTTGTATGTTTTGGCGTTATAAATTAGACGGAAGTTGAGGATAAAGTCAATAAGATTTTACTCAATGAAATGGACAATATCCTCACTTAAGGATTTAGTCCGTTACATTGAGCGAAACCTTACCGACAACCAAACTGAATTTCAAATAAACGCTTTGTTTTAGAGGATATTTGATGTTTGGGTTTTTTGGCGTTTCTAAGAAAAATGGTATATATTAAATATGGCGTTTGGGGTTTTTTGTGTTTTAATGGAAGGTCTGAGATGTTGTATATATAGGATGTTTTTTGGCGGTTGTTTTAGGCGGGATTTTATTATAGTTAATGCTAGTAATTAAGTCTCGTCGTTTCAGTCACTGTTTGTTCAGCTTTATCGTTTAAAACAAGTTTGGCGTTTTATATCTAATGGCGTTTTAGATTACGATGGTGTGTGCTATGTAGGTTAAGGCTGTAATTTAATGGCGTTTTATTCATGAGATGGCGTTTTGTGTAGAGTAGTCAAATGACTTTTTTACCCTTAATGAAGCGCACCGCACTAATAAAAGTGATGTTATTTACGAAAACGTCACCACGTCATCTAGTCTATAGATTGTTTTGATCTGACGATCCATAACCGTTCTCTCCGTTCTCACACTTTTCACCGTTTTCTCTAAATCCTGGCCATATATATATATATATATATATATATATATATATATATATATATATATGCATCTATCACAACTGGAATTAAAACATTAGTAATTATTGTGATAGATGCATATATATATATATATATATATATGTATATATATGTATGTATGTATTTATATGAAAAGAGTAAAAGTCGCAATGATCGACGATTTTGGTTCAATGTGCTTGCATGTTTGTTTATTTAATTTTTTTCTGTGATATTAATACCTGGTAAATGTTTATAATTCAGATGTCAAACGAAGTAAATCAGGAAATCCAGAATAACAATAATGATGGAAACCAAGTGGATAAAAGTGACATCGAACACATAGTAGCCCAAATAATCATAGATGCCATGCCATATATTATCAACATTATTAAAAAGGCAGAAAATAATAATTCTGTAATCGAAAGTAAACGTGCACCCACTGAACCAAGCCACAGCGTGAATGGAAATCACGGACCACTTATCCAAGCTCCCATTCCAAAAAGAAGAAGGACCATCTCATATGGTTGTTCTTATAAACAATTCTTAGCCTGTAAACCGATAGAATTCTCAGGCAATGAAGGAGCCATTTCAGCCTTGCACTGGTTAGAAAAGACAAAAGCAGTCTTAAAAATAAGTAAGTGTGCAGATGAAGATAAGATCATGTATGCTTCTAATCTCTTTAAGAATGCAACTTTAGAATGGTGGAATACTATTCTTCACTCCAGAGGAAGTGACTTGGTTTATAACATGGAATGGACCAACTTTATGGAGATAGTTGAAAGGAAGTTTTGTCCTCCTCATGAAAAGGAACAGATTGCCAATAAGTTCCTAAATTGTAGAATGATTGAGGTATATTGCAGGGACTGTACTACCACATTCTTTGAATATGCAAGAATAGTACCATTGCTAGCCTCACCAGAACCAGTATTAATCAACCGATACATCTAGGGATTATTCAGTGAGATCAGACATGTAGTCAAGGCAGCTAGACCACAAACCTTATAGGAAGCAGTAGAACTTGCTAATACTCTGACGGATCAATTGGTACGCACACAAAAGGAAAATCAGAAAAAGAACCTAGCTCAAAATATTACCCAGGAACTACGTTATGGTAACTCCTACCATGGGAAAGGAACAGGTTCTTCCTCTTCACCCTACTGCAAGTTTTGTAAAAAGAAGCATTCAGGAAAGTGTGTTGTGTCCTGCAACTTTTGCAAGTTCCCAGGACATAAGGAATAAGATTGTAGGAAGAAAGCTAATGCCAGAATATGCTACAACTATAGAGAAGCTGGTCATATCAAACCGAACTGTCCGAAACTAGCTCTAGCGACGAACAACGAAGCAAAGGCAACAGAAGGACCCAAGAAGAATGCTAGAGCATTTGTTCAGACTGCTGAAGAAGCCAAGATAATTCCGGATGTGATTGCCGATATGTTTTTTGTTAGTGATGTTTATGCTAAAGTATTATTTAACTCTGGTGCAAACTAAAATTTTATCAATACTTCTTTCTGCAACCTTCTCAATCAAACATTAACTAAACTTCACCAAGATTGTCTAGTGGAGACGGCAAATGGAGATTCTATCAAGATAAGTGAAATCCTGCAGGAAGCACCAGTTCATCTCTGTGATGAAAGCTGCAAGTTACGCATGGAAAGGAGGAATGGTGTATATGATTTCAGTAATCATTAACACTAAAGGAAAAGAATTAAAAGATATTCCCGTAGTGTCTAAATTTTCAGATGTCTTTCCAGAAGAGTTACCTGGATTATCGCCAGATCGAGAGGTTGAATTTAGAATTCACCTAATACAAGGAACAACACCGATTGCCAAAGCACCTTATCAACTAGCACCAACAGAGATGCATGAACTGAAGAAACAGCTTGATGAATTACTAGAGAAAGGTTTACAGCCTAGTTCATCGCCATGGGGAGCAGCGGTGTTGTTTGTCAAAAAGAAAGATGGAACGATGCGTATATGCATTGAGTACCGAGAACTGGAGAAGGTTACGATTAAAAATCGGAACCCACTACCGAGAATCGATGATCTATTCGATCAACTCTAAGGAGCCCGATTCTTTTCTAAGATCTATTTACGCTCAGGATATCATCAATTGAAAGTACAGGAAGAGGACATTCCTAAAACTACTTTCAGAACTAGGTACGGTCATTGTAAATTTACAGTCATGCCATTTGGTTTAAGCAACGCCCCAGCCGCATTTATGGACATGATGAACAGGATATGTAAACCATACCTAGATAAATTCATAATTGTTTTTATAGATGATATTCTAATTTACTCTAAGAGTAAAAATGAACATGTAGAACATTTGCATATACTTCTGACATTATTGAGAAAGGAAAATCTTTATGATAAATTCTCAAAGTGTGAATTCTGGTTGCAAGAAGTGCAATTCCTTGGACACCTGGTTAATCATAAAGGAATTCATGTGGATCCCACAAAGATCTAGGCGATTACCAAATGGAAAGTCCCTGAATCACCTACAGAAGTAAGAAATTTTCTTTATTCAAGATTTCTCTAGAATAGCCATTACATTAACCAAACTAACTTGTAAATCAGTTAAGTTTGAGTAGGGACCAAAACAAGAGGAAGCATTTAGGATTTTGAAACAGAATTTAACCAATGCACCAATACTCGCGTTGCATCAAGGAACTGAAGACTTTGTAGTCTATTATGACGCCTCCAAATTAGGATTTGGATGTGTGTTGATGCAACGTCAAAAAGTAATTGCGTATGCCTCTAGACAACTTAAGAAACATGAAGAGAATTATAGAACCCATGATCTAGAATTAGGACCAATAATTTTTGCCCTTAAGATTTGGAGACACTATCTTTACGGTAGTAAGTTTGTTGTTTTCACAAATCATAAGAGTTTAAGATATGTCTTCGGACAAAATAAATTAAACATGAGGCAAAGGCAATAGATGGAAATTCTTAGTGATTATGATTGTGATATCCAGTATCACGCAGGAAAAGCTAATGTAGTAGTTGATGCTTTAAGTCAAAAATACCATTAAAAGCTAAAAAGAGTAATGTCTCTTATATTAAACCTACAGATAGATTTAAATGAGCAAATTAGAAAGACACAGAAAACAACAATCAAGGACGATGCTGAAGGTTTAAAAGGAATGATTAAGGAATTAGAACAAGGAGTAGATGGAATTTGGAGATTCCATAAGAAAAGAATTTGGATAACTATCCAAGGAAACCTACGAAACCGAATTCTAGAAGAGAACAATAAGTCTAAATATACGATGCATCCTGGAAGTGACAAGATGTATCAAGACTTACGAAAGAATTTCTGGTAGAAAGGAATGAAAAAAAAAAAGATAGCAAATTGTGTTGCTAAGTGTTTAACTTGCTCACAAGTTAAAGCTGAACATCAGAAACCTTCAGGATTATTGCAACAATTGAAAATTCCAAGTTGGAAATGGGAATTGATAACAATGGACTTTGTTACCAAACTACCCAAGACACGAAAAGGTAATGATACAATCTGGATGATTGTAGACAAATTGACTAAATCTGCTCATTTCTTACCAATGAAGTAAACTTTTAGTATGGAACAGTTAGCCAATCTATATGTAAATGAAATAGTTTCATTACATGGAATTCCTTAATCTAATGTGTCTAACAGAGACAGTCAATTTACTTCTCATTTTTGGACAAGTTTCCAAAAAGCAATGGGAACTAGATTAAATCTAACTACCGCTTATCATCCTCAAACGGACGGACAAAGTGAAAGGACAATCCAAACAATGGAAGATATCCTTTGAGCCTGTGTAATTGATTTTGGAGGAAATTGGGACGATCATTTACCTTTAATAGAGTTTTCCTACAACAACAGCTATCACAACAGCATCAATGCTGCACCATTTGAAGCTCTCTATGGACGGAAGTGCCGAACACCAGTATGTTGGGCTGAGATCGGAGAAAAGCAACTGTCAGGTCCTGAGATTGTACAAGAAACAACTGACAAAATTATTCAAGTCAAGGAAAGACTAAAAGTAGCATGAGATCGTCAAAAGAGTTATGCAGATAACACGCGAAAACAACTGGAATTTCAAGTTGGAGACAAGGTATTGTTAAAAGTTTCTCCATGGAAAGGAGTTGTCAGATTCATTAAAAGAGGAAAGCTAAGCCCAAGGTATGCTGGACCTTTTAAGATTATCAAAAGAATAGGACTAGTAGCATATCAGCTACAATTGCCAGAGGAAATGCCAGGAATACATGATGTATTTCATGTATGTAACCTCAAGAAGTGCTTAGCAGATGAATCATTGGTGATACCTCTTCAGGACCTAGAGGTAAACGAAAAACTTAAGTTTGTAGAAAAACTCATTCAGATTGAAGATATAAAGATCAAGAATCTCAAGCACAAGAGATTAGTTATGGTCAAAGTAAAATGGGATTCAAAGAGAGGACCAGAGTACACATGGGAACTCGAGTCAGAAATGCAACGGGAGTATCCACACCTGTTCCAGTGAATCTCGAGGACGAGATTTAAAACAAAGTGGGGAGGATATAACAACCCTAGAAAAACGCCATAAAATTTACCTGTATGCCTGTAAACGAACCCGTATAACCCTAATCTTATTTCAAAACAAATAAAATATTGATTTTGGGTTCTCGCGGGCCGCGACCCACCCTTGACTTTCCGGACACCCAAGTGGACACGTGTCCACAACGTGTTGGGTCTAGGGGTTTACTTGGCAACCCTAGCCGTAGCTAGGGAGCCTCTCGCGGGGCACGACAAGAACAAGGGGATGCTATCGCGGGACGCGACGGACTCCGTTGTCAGCTATAAATTAAGCTGAGATGCAGCGGTTCCATCTCGCTCACATCTTTCTTTTCTCTCTAATATTATAGGCAAAAGTTATACCCCTAAAACACGAATCTCTGCCTCGTTGTAAGTATTTTAACCCCCGATCACTAATTCGTTACCCTACCCGATTGATTTAGGACCCACCAACGCATGTCGAGGGTCTGCCTGACTAAGTTCATTGGGGTTCTATCTCATGTTGTTTGGCTAATGTGATTTGGGTTATTTTACTAACACGCATGCATTGTATGTTCTTAATAGAAACTCAAGAAAATAATCAAGAAATATCACCAGGAAGCCCGTAGAAAAACATCAGTCTACAATGTGAGTCATTCTCCTTTTCTCACAGTTTGTGAGCCCTTATTTCAAATGTTTCCCAAAACCCTAAATGTTTATCAGTTATAATTACAGTGATTAAGTCTTTGTATTCTACAATTGCTGCCAGTGTTATGGGGTTTGTATACAGTACTTGATAACCTTCACAATTGGGCACGGGTATCCAATGTGTGATATGACCATAGTCACAGATCCGTCGAGTGACAAGTACTGAACGAGTAATCGGGTACTTATAAACATTGTAATCGCTCTTAATACTGTAAATTTATAAAAGCTTATTTTATTAAACTGGGATGCACTCGCAATAATTTCTTGCTGATAAAATATTTTTAAAACGCGTTTCAGGTAACTTGATGTGAAAGCTATAAGAAGCCAGCTTTGGAGCATTGAAGGCTTAAAAAAAGTGGCTATAAATTTACCTAAATAAAAGTTAATGTTTTTAGCAACTAGGGCTTTATCCCTATGAAGATGTTATGAATGAAACATGGGTTTTATCCCATTTGTTTATTATAAAATTTTGGTGTTTTGAAACTCTGAAATTTATTTCCTAACTGCGATCCTGATGTCTCATTTCCGCTGCAAAATTAATTATCACCAATACCACCCGCTCGTGCTCGTGGCTCCCGCTCCTAGGATGGGGTCGGGGGGTTGCGACAATTGCTCGTCGGTCTTTTGTCATAGTAAACGACCGGGGTAAGGGACCGGTGGTGTTTTGCTTGGTTCGTTGTTTTGGGGTTGAGTATTTTCTTAGTTTTTAGCAATGGGTATGTTTGTGGTTTATGTGGTTTTTTGAGGTGGTGATAGTATATCATCAGGTCCTACCTTCCGGTTTCTTAAGTTGATAACGTTTACTTGGGCTTTTGGTTTTAGTTCGGTATTACTAGTCAAGGCTCCTTGTGTTCTTTCAGAGAAATTTTGGGCTAGTTGGCTTACTTGTTTTTCAATAGTTTGCATGCTAGCCAATTGGTTCCTAAGTTCGACATCGGTTTGTAGGAACCTTTTCGCATACCTTTTTTAGATTCGGAGAAAAGACGAGTGATTAGATCCTCAAGTCTTTCTCTTCCTCCTTGTTGTGGTAGGAAGCCTTGTCGCTCATTTTGTGGTTGTTGTTGAAAGTTAGATCGTAGATTTCTATTTCCTTGGTTATTACCCCCTGTTTCCCTCTAACTAAAGTTGGGGTGATTTCGCCACTCGGGAGTGAAAGAGTTACTTGAAGCTCCCGGTGGTTGCGGTCGGTTATTTATGTAATTTACAACTTCCATTTGATTTTCTAAATCTTTCATACAACTCCAGTTTTCATGGGGGCCGCCGCATCCTTCGCAAGCCATAACCGAAGCCTTGTTTTTTAATTCAAGTTTCCTTATTTTTGAAGATAAGGCTTCAATTTGGGCTTGCAAAGAAGTAGTTTCATCCACTTTGTGGGCGCCCGGGGCTATGGATTTTGAGCCCCTAGGAATGTGCCACTGAAAACTATTTTGAGCAATTTCTTCAGGGCGCCGATTCCCAAGTAATCCCCCGGAGCCGGTACCAAGGATTTGCCTCGTGTGTGGTAAGAGTCCATTTTAGAAAGTGGACACTTGTTGCCAATGTTCAAGACCATGATGTTGGCATTTCTTTAATAGCTCCTTGAACCTTTCCTATGTCTTGTACAAGGATTCCCCACTGTCTTGAGAGTAGGAGTTAATCTTGGTCATGAGTTTAGTGGTTTTAGCGGGAGGGAAATATTTATAGAGAAATTTTTGGGCAAGTTCATCCCAAGTGTGCACGACCCACTTGGGAGGGTGTTTAGCCAAGATTTTGCTCGATTGTTGAGGGAAAAAGGGAACATACAGAGCCAGATAGCATCATTGGAGGCTCCGTTGATCTGAAAGGTGTCACGTATTTCCAAAAAGTTGGTAATATGTAAATGGGGATCTTCATCGGGTAGGCCATGAAAGGTGGCGGAATTTTGGAGCATTTGGATTAGGTGTGGTCGAAACTCAAAGTTATTAGCATCGATATTAGGAGGGTTAATAGCGGCTCTAAGATTACTGACCGTAGGCCGTAGGTAATCCATGAGAGTGCGTTGATCCGCCATGGGGAGGTTTTAGGTTGAGGTTTTTTGTCAGTTTTTAGCTTGAAGTCTTTTTCTCAAAAAGCGCTCGCGTTCGTCAAGTGGCATTTTTATGTCTTTGTCAGAGGTGGAGGTCATGCACCAGATTGTATTTCCTGTGAATTATACAGAGTTGCGTGACTTTCTGCGAACAAAAACAAAAAAAATGCCTGGTCAGAAGAGTAGCACGGCCCCGTGCTGATGTCGGCACGGCCCTGTGTTGTCTATAAAAAGTTTATGTTTTCAGGTTCCCAGATACTGGAAGTTTGACATGGCCCTGTGCTCCTTTAATACGGCTCTGTGTCTCTGTTCCATTAACAAGAAAACAACTCTTCCCATATATTGTAGGTGTGACACGGTCCTATGTTAATCAAACACGGCCCTGTGTTTTTCCTGCAGAAAGTAGAAAATGGGAGAAAAAGAAGAAAAACTTAAAAAGAAAACTTAGAAAAGATAAAAATGATTAGGCCGCTAATTTTAAACTTTCTTAAAATCCTTGTGTCCCCGGTAACGGCGTCAAAAACTTGACGTGTCAAGGGGTGTGCATATTTTTAATGTTATTTTTAGCGTCTTTTTACTCTTTGATCAAGCTTTAAATTTATAAAACACAATATGAAACTATCACTCTCTACAACACGCTAGGGCAAGTACACCCATCATTGGCGTAGTATAGAGATGGTAAGATACCGAGGTCATCCAAGGACACAAGAGCTTTTAATACCGGAATATCTTCGACATCTAATCTAACCAAATAAGGAGAAAAATTTTGTTTTTTAAATGAATAAACATAAAGAAATAAAATAAATAAAAACAGATAGAAAAGATAGAATCACTTTGATCCGACTCGTCATTTATGTATCCTTTGACGATTTCCGCTTTAGGTTTTTTAAGAGACTATCTTAGTTATTGTGGCATGTCCCTATTTTGGAGGCAACGCTACCCTCAGCCATATTGGTCTGAGTTAGCAGGGATACAGTCCCGCAAGGCCAGATTATTGAAAGATAATTAAGTAAGATATTAATGCAAAACGTGGCATGTGCCTCTTTTGGAGCTGTAGGCAATGCTACCCTTGGCCATATTGGTCTGAGTCAGCTGGGATACAGTCCCGTAATGCCATTTTAAAGTTTTAAAAGTAGTTAATTTATAGAGGATTACAAGCCGTTCTTACTTCCCCGGGTTTGATGCTATCTGGCTCAAGGGAAGTCCTAATAAGCTTGAATCAGGTCCTCGCAGGATCTATACACTGAACGAGGCAAGAACTTTACCCAACCAACCTTCTAACCCCGTTTCAGGCAATTAACGCGCTTGATATAGACCGTAAAGACACGAATGCGTGAATCAACAAAACATGAAGAAATGATTAAATAAAGTTCACATTCAATATAAAAGACTAGTTATTGAAGTCATTAATACATACCCAATTAAAAAGTTACCAAAGCTAGAAAATCAAAAGTAATACATAAATGATTTTGTCTTCACCAAGTGATGTAAGAGATTAGCCAAGCATGGCCATTGTTTGACAAAAAACTCTTACTATTGATCTTGGATCCCGAGACTACACACACACTCTAAGGATGGATAATGGATGGAAGTGGTGGATGATGGTGGTATTCTGGTGGTGGAGTGGTGGCAGGTGTGAGAGAAATGGTTTGCCAAGGGATGGCTAGCAAAAGGATGGTTTGCAAATGAGCCAAGCACCTCCTTTTATAGTTTGAAAACAGCAGCTTCACACGGCCCCGTGCCCTCCAGGCACGGCCCTGTGCCCTTCCTTTTCTCTGTCTTCATTTGATGTTGTGTCAGTTCTTCTGCACACATGGTCCCGTGTGTCAATGGCACGGACCGTGTCTTCTGTACTTGTTGTACGAACCCAGAATCACGAATCTGAGAGTTGACAACGACTCGTGCTTAAGAGACACGACCCTATGTCCCTTGTCATATTCTGTTTGTCTTTATTCTCCAAGGAATCTTGACTAGGGCACGACCCATGCCCGGCTAGCACAGCCCCGTCCTTGGCTTTTAGTCTTGTTATTTTGTCTTTGGGGTGAAGTTTGGAGGGTCGATATAGTGTGCCAACTTCTTTTCTTCGTTTTTATGTTGGTTTTTCGCCGTTAATTTGTTCCTTTTGTTCGTTTAAGCTCTTTTAAACCTGAAAATCAAAAGTAAACAAAGAAACACATTTTTTCTAACATTAGTACTAAAAAAAAGGTTGTTTTTATACCTCATTTGATTTGATTTATATGTTGTATTTTGTGCATATCAATGAGCAGTGTCGGGAAATCCTCACACGGCACGGTCGTGCCCCCTTATGCATGCCCGTGAACCCCTGGTCTCATCCAGCCTATAAATAGGAGGCCTTGGCGATGAACCATCAGAAAGTCCTGACGAACATTCAACAATCTGGACGAACCTTGAGAGTTCGTCGCCATAAGACTTCGACAGCAACAATCTGGACGAACCTTGAGAGTTCGTCACATGCAAGTCTCGTTCTATTCTTCGTCATATACAACAAACAGAGAACAACTTCATTTCATGAATTCACGTTTATATGTCTCATGAAAAAGTCTTCACATGACATCATCATGGTGATGTCATGATGATGTGTCAGCGGGAAATGGTTCGCGGCGCTTCGTGCTTCGTGGGTCGAACTCTGGGGTGCACGACGGACAGTGGTGGGCCCAGGAATTTTTTCATGGGGGTGCGGAATTTTTTTTAAAATTTTAGGCGTCTAGATATATACATAAAAAAACCGGTTCGGGTCGGGTTGGGTCATGTAAAAAAAGAACATCAAACTTAAATTTATATAATCATCAAAAACACATCAAACATTGTTACAAACATATTTAAAAAGTCGCCCTACGGGTTTTCATTTGTTTGAAATCTATCCAAAACATCATCTAGAGGTAATTTCTTAAGCAAGTCTTTCTCTATATAACATATACAACTATCACTTAAATTCTCATCGTCAATCCGATTACGCAAGTCGGTCTTCACATTCTTCATTGCCGAAAAACATCTTTCAACTTTAACATTTAATAATGAAATCAACAATCCAGTAACTTCTTTCATATTTAATAATAAAATGAACCCTATAAATCTATTTTCCTACTATTGCCATTTGCCGTAATTACACAACAGCAACCTTATCATTTATCAACAACCTTATCAAAAGATACCTTATCAAAACTCTTGAATAATGAAATCAAGGACCGGTACCTGATCGGCTAGTCTGCACTCTGTCTACGGTGGCTGTGGCTTGTCGATCGAAGCCTGTATGCGGGTTGATCCTTCTGTTTCTTGGTCGCTGCTGCAGAGATGGGAGGGCGGGAGAAATGAAAGGTCGATTGGGTTTATTTGGGTTATGTTTTGTTTAATTGATTTAGTTATTTGGGTCGGGTTTTACCATAAACTTATTCAATTGGGCTTGATGTTGGGTTATAGGAATACAAGTTTTATTTAAATAGATTAGTGGGATTGTTTACATAATTGGGTCGGGTTTAAATCCGTGTTCACACATTTTTTTATATAAATTCCTAACATTTTTTTTCTAAGGGGTGCGGTCAGAATTTTCCAAGGGGTGCGGTCGAAATTTTCCAAGGGGTGCGGTCGGGATTTTTCGCGAAAAATAACACTAATTTTTTTTTCAAGAGGTGCGGCCGCCCACCCACGGGCTAAGGTAGGTCCGCACTTGACGACGGAGGAATGTCGCAACGTCAGTCTTGAGCCGAACCTAACCGAGTCGAACCGATCCGAGTCGCGTCCACTTAATATGTATCAACAAACTCCCCCTTGGACGCTACTCGTAAGGTTCATCTTCCATGTCTTCCATGTCGGAGGATCTTCAAAGTCTTCACGTGTCGTAAGTAATAAGTGATCAACAATCACATGTCAAAACAAAAATAAGTGATAATATATCACATTTATTCGGGAGTCAAGTTCGTCTCCTTGTTGTACGTTAGTACTGACCTGTTCACGGACTTGCTCATGTGCCCTCATGCATCTGAAAATCAAATTCCTCATCAATAAGTGATTCTATCACATAGGGCTTGTTTTCAATCAAAAATAAGTGAGTATCTCACATTTTCATATACGTCAAAACAGATGATAAATGGTATACTCACCAGTAAGATGAACCCTCGTGTATACCTTGATACGGGAATGTGTCGTGTGTGGATGAACACCGGTCGGTAAGTATAAATCAAACACTAATCGTATCCCCTCGCCATGATTACATCTGATAAGTTGAGGTTATGTGGACAACAATACCGATAATTGTTATAGGATGCTTATCTAAATGTTAACTAACTGAACAACAAGATCGTTTTGGCCTGACCGTACACTGATATGATTCTCTTACCCTTGAAACTCGCAAAAAGAATGTCTGTAAATATTTATTTAATGCTTTCAATTTCTGCGTCTCTGTATATATTTATTTACTGCTTTCAGTTCTTACATTTGAAATTTTCAAAATTCCAAAAAGATTTTAGCTGTGTTTTAATATAAATTTTATAAAAGCCAAAAATATTTTATTTCTAAATTCTTTTGATTACCCGATGTTGGAACTCGAATCTTCGACACTTGAAATGTCTCATGAAAAAGTCTTCACATGACATCATCATGACATCGTCAAAGTGATGTCATGATGATGTGTCAGCGGGAAATGGTTCGTGGCGCTTCGTGCTTCGCGTGTCGAACTCTGGGGCGCACGACGGAGGAATGTCGCAACGTCGGTCTTGAGCCGAACCTAACCGAGTCGAACCGAACCGAGTCACGTCCACTTAATATGTATCAACAGTGTGAGGAATCATTTTCACCCTAAACATTATTATATCTCCCAACCCATTTTCGTTGTAGCAACATGAACTATTAATAAAATTTAGTCTCGAAAATTGTTTGATATATACTTTAAATACATTCTAACACACAATAACAGTTAATAAAGCAATCATATCGTTTGTAACATTCTATGGTATACGGATTATGGTCTATCTATATATGTGTTTGTCTATCATGTCTATATATACGTTTCTCATAATGGTACCACTTTTTTTAGCATAATTAGTAGTACTAGAATACCGTAAATTTTCCCGTGTACATTTATTATTATTTCAATACTTTGTAGAAATGTAAATGGGAATTTCATTTTTGTTGCTATACGCGTCTAGTGAATTTCATATACATATATCTACGTTTAAAAGAAAAAATATCACCGCTTCTAATTGTATCTCTTCCATAAACATGATTCAAGCCATCCTCCGAACAAGTCAAAACAAGCATTGTGTATCACAAAACCAACAACAATATCGAACACATCGACGACGTTAACATCAATGTCTACCACAAGATAATATAGACAGTTGCGTTGTATGTTTCTTCTTGTCTTCTGTATTTGAAGTTATACGATTTGTAACTTTTTCTTGTTATATAAACCTCTGATTCCCCAAAATCATGGAGAAACCGAACGAAATCTGCAACTACTCGAAGGGAGATGCTGCGAATCAAGAAATCGAAAAGCTGCCTCCGTTATTCGAAGAAGATGATTCGAGTGATCGGTTTTCATCTTCAAAAGTATATGATCATCAATTGGATGCCTTGTTTCAAGATACCACACCACCATTATGCTCATATGAGCATAAGGTGCAGGAACTCGAAGCCATCGAGTCTCAATATTTCAAGCTTATTAAACCACCAGCGCGAAGTCAGGGCCGCTTGGCTAGCTCTCAAGTGAGTGATCAGCGTAAGTTATCAACCAATGAAGTTATTCGGTTAGGTGGAGAACGGTTCATAAAATCGCGTTCATTGAATTCTACAAAAGATATGTTGGAGTCGACCCACCCATATGCAGGTTCATTCGTGGGCCTTTCGGATCAAGAGCTCAAAGATGTCCAACTCATCGAAAATCTTTTGCTTTCTTCGGAGAAAGTCGCCCAACAACAGTTTGATCGATCGCGTAAGCTTCTTGACTGGTGCGATGCGTTGTCATCTAGCTCGGGAAACCCGATTCAAAGAATCGTGTATTATTTTTCAAAAGCGTTACGAGAGAAGATCGATAGAGAAACCGGGAGAATTAGCTCGTTCACCGGGTCAGGAAAGAAAAATGAACATGACACGCAAGGGAGAATAATGAACACTACTATGACTCTACTTTCCATTTATCAAAAGTTACCGTTTTATCAAGTGGGTCATTTTTCGGCCGTGCAGGCTTTGGTGGACCGTGTATCCAAGGCGAAAAGAGTGCATGTAGTCGAGCTCGCGATTAGACAAGGCGTACATACTATGATTCTTATGCAAGCTCTGGTATCTCAACCTGAGCCTATCAAGCATCTTAAAATAACCGCGGTTGGTACTGGTCACGAACACGAAATCAAGAAAACCGGTGATCGGTTGAAGAGTTTTGCAGAATCTATAAAGTTATCTTTTTCTTATAAGGTGGTTATAGTCAAAGATATGCTAGATTTTAACAGAGATCTTCTTGAGTTGAATCCAAGAGAAGCCTTGGGGGTTTTCTCAATGTATGGTTTATGGAGCATGATCGGGCAACAAGACCGTTTAGAATCGTTAATGAAGGTTATAAAGAGCATTAAACCTCGTGTAATGGTGATGTGCGAAGTTGCAGCAAATCTTAACTCGCCCAACTTTGTGAATCGTTTGATCGAAGCATTGTTCTACTATGCGGCGGTGTTTGATTCTTTAGAAGATTGTATGGATGGGGAAGATGAACACCGTGGCATTACTGAATCTATGTATCTAGGTGAAGGGATAAGAAGCATTGTGGCAGCCGAAGGAGCAGAAAGAGCAGTTAGGCATGTGAATATCGATGTTTGGAGGAAGTTTTTTGCACGATTTGGGATGAAGGAGATTGGATTTAGTGCGTCTTCTTTATATCAAGCAAAGTTGGCGTCGAGAAGATTTCCTTTTGGAAGTTGTTGCACGTTTCATATGGACGGTAAATCCATCAAAATCGGGTGGAAAGGAACACCGATTGAGTGCCTTTCGGCTTGGAAATTCTCTTGAAACCCAGCGATTCTGCTTGGTTCTCTCTATGTTAAGTGATCGATGTTTTTTTATGTTGGTTATGGTAGGTGATACTTGATCTCTAAAGTTGGTAGACATTACGGTAACAAATAAAGGGTTAAGAGGGGCATTAGTCATCCTAAGTTTGCTCACTAACTAGTGAATGTATGATTGTACTTTTTGTTGTTACTTTTTTGTAATAATTGGAAAAATGACTTGTGTTTTTTTTTTTTTTATTTCATGATGGTGTCATCTCACCCTAGTTAACGTAGTTATTTTTTGTTAAGGGTGAGAATCTTGTTGTGAGAGATATCTTACACCCTTCTAAATAGATGGTCCTAACCCTACTCTGGCTAGACTATGTTGTTTTAACCAGGTCTCTGCTGGCGTCAGAGTTTGGCTAACGGCGTTTCCCGAGAAACCATACCACCCACTGTCAGTGGCAGGGGCTTGCGCCGCCACAAGAAATAATCTTTTTGGTGCAATGCACAGTGGACTAAAACCGGTGGTGGCTCAGGCTCGAACTCTTGACCTAGGGTGTGGGAGAACTAACCTTCATTGCATTATCCACCAAATATGGCACTAATAGGGATTGAACTTGAGTGTCCAAAGAGAACCCAAGTCTTTCCAACCACTAGAACACATGGATAGTTAATGTAGTTATGATGTTCTGGTTGGTGTGATTTGCTATGTGTTAAAAATAAAGTATCCAGGTGCATTACCAAATTGCCAAATTATTATCAAGTTAAAGGCTTGTGTGTTAGTTTTAATTATTTTGTTTGTTTGTTGTTTGAGGTAATAATGGGCTGATCAACAATTTGCTGGGCTAGGACTTGCTGAGCTGGGCTTAAGGCATTGCAGAAGATGTGTGATAGGCTTTTAGGTAGAGGTTCACAAACCGGGTAATTTTAATAACCGGTTCGGTTAACTAGTTATACCGGTTAATTTAACCGGTTATTTTTTTAACTGGTCCGGTTAATTACTTTAACCGGTTCGGTTAATTAACCCGTTATTTTCGGTTATTAACCGGTTTTTTTGCCTTTTTTTGAATTTTTCGGTTATTTTTTCGGTTAACCAGTCTATCGGTTAAAAAACCGGTTTAAAAAAACTGGTTATTATACTAAACACTTATAACCGGTTACTAACCTACGGTTAAAAATAACCACTAACCGGTTATTCCTAAATCGGTTATTAACCGGTTAATAATCGGTTACAGTTAATTAACCGGTTATTTTGTGCACCACTACTTTTAGGGCGTCTATATAAAAGCTTGTGTTGATGCAGTTGTGGCTGAGCATCCAGTATATTCGATTAATTATTATTCAGATATTTTACATTGTTCTCTCATAGTTCTCTCTGGCAAATTTCTAGGGTTTCATTGTAAGACTTTGATTCATCTTGAATCAAAGTTTAGTGAGTGTGAGATTCTTTTATTGTGAGATTATCTAGTTGATAACTCAGTTGTTGTGAGGATTGAGAGTTTCTTGTTTAGATCTGGAAGTTGTATTAGTTGAAATCGATCTGTTAAGGGTAATAAATCAAGGTTTGGGTACAGTCTTGTTCATATCTGCTCTTGATCCATGTATTTTGATTGAGTAGCGGTTGAATTAACAATATAGTGGTTTCATAATTTTTTGTCATCAAAGTGTCGGAAATGAGAATAATAGATAGTGTAGGGACTAGTGTGTAAAGTGGTGTCCTATATAAACACCATTCTTGTAACCCTAATTTCTTGAACAACTTCATTACAATACAATTTATCAATACAATTCAAACCCAATTCAGAGATTACTCTCTATACCAAACAACATGGTATCAGAGCAGAGTTTCTGATCCGTGAAACACCTTGTTCATCATCTACAATCAATCTCAACAACACCTAAATCAAGCCAGAAAAAAAACCCAAAATCAAACTCCCTAAATCCAATATCTTGTTCCTGTTCTTTAAAACCGATACTATTCCGGCGAATAGTCCAATCAATTCCAACCAGCCAATTCATCATCTACATCTCAGCCCTAAGATTCTTTTTTTTTTGATAAAAACACAACCGACATGTGTCCATTCTTTACACCTAATTCCAAATTTCTCTAATTCCATTCACCTAATTCTTTGCATATTGCCTGCCATTCTTCACCTAATACGCAGTTTCCTTTTTAAAAGGGGAAACTTTCAATTAATATGCCACTTTCTTTTTGAGAAATACGTGGTTTCCGAGCGAACTTAAATCTTCGCTGTTTTATCTTTTTATTTATTTTTGATAAATTCGCTGTTTGCCGAAGATAACTACGGTGCCGTATTTCCGAGCGAACTTAAATCTTGAACGCGAGTTCAAGTGGCACGGTGTATTTAATAAATACGCTGGTGTATTTAATAAATACGTCGACGGGTCCGATTTTGTTAAGTATCCAGCGAAGTTAAAAAAAAAATTGGTTACCGGCGAATTTGATTAGTCTTGAACGCGAGTTCAAAGGGTTTCTAGCGAAGTTAAAAAAAATGGAAATCAATCATGGAAAAAATAATGCTTGGATATTTGATTCTGGTGCTACTGACACGATGACGTTTGAACCGTTGGACATACGTTCAATGAGCCAACCTCAAAAAACTCAAATCCATACAGCAAACAACGGGACGATGCAAGTGAAAGGAGGAGGAGTAATTGAAATTTCACCAACTATGAAATTATCAAATTGCCTATATGTTCCGTCATTATCACACAAATTGCTATCAATCAGTCATATTACCAAAGAATTAAATTGCACAGTACTAATGCACCCTACTTTCTGCCTCCTACAGGATATCAGGACGGGTGTGATTATCGGACGTGGTACTGAGCGCCACGGATTGTACTATGTGGATGAGGTGGCTCAACAGGGTACTGTGATGTTGGCACATGGAACAGAAAACCGAGAAGCCTGGCTATGGCATAGACGGTTGGGACACCCATCCAGTGGTTATTCGCACCTTTTGTTTCCAAAACTTTTCCCTTCGAATGGAAAAACAGACTGTGAAACCTGTCTTCGCGCTAAAAGCCATCGACAACCGTTCAGACCTAGCAATACAAAAGTCGCTTCACCTTTTTCACTAATCCATTCTGATGTGTGGGGTCCTGCTCCTGTGATGGGGGGCAGGGTCTTCGGTACTTTATACTATTCGTGGATGATTGCACTCGCATGACATGGGTATATTTTTTAAAAACCAAAGCCCAAGTTTACGAAAAATTTGTCACATTTTATGCTATGATTCAAACCCAATTTCAAACTCAAATCTAAATCCTACGATCTGACAATGGGGGGAATTTGTCAATACATCTATGAAACAATTCTTTAAAACCAAAGGATTAATTCATCAAACCTCTTGTGCCCATACCCCCGAACAAAACGGTGTTTCCGAACGAAAAAACCGTATTATTCTTGAAATGACTCGAGCCCTTTTGATCGAATCTCAGGTCCCTAAATCCTTCTGGCCGGAGGCAGTTGCAACTTCTGTGTATCTGCTGAATCGGCTTCCCACAAAAGCTCTTAAATTTAAGACCCCCTTAGATTGTTTGTCTAAGTCTGCCAGTATTCCTCATCCTCTTACCCTTGAACCCCGAATCTTCGGGTGTACCGCATTTGTTCATATACCCAAAACCAATCGAAACAAGCTTGGCCCATGTGCTGAAAAATGTGTATTTGTCGGCTATGGGGTCGATCAAATAGGTTACCGGTGTTATAATCCAACAACTCGTCAAATGTTCACCACAATGAATGTTGACTTTCTTGAAACAAAATACTTTTATAACACCCAACTCAGTGGTCAGGGGGAGAATAACAGTATAGACACTCTGAGCTGGTTAACCCAAATTCCCTCATCTGAAGAAGTTACAACAGAAAACTATCACAGTACTGCGAGTCCTTCAAACACAGACACACAATCCGCGGAGCACAGTACCACTGAAGAAAGTCCATCCAACGTGATGCCTGAGGTAAGAAATACTGAGAACCCTGAAGGTTCTACGTCTTATAACTATGAGACAACAGGGGAAAACATAGAACCGACAAATACAGAACATGTTGATCCAAATGTTGAACAGGTTGAAAATCAGGTTGAAAATGAGCCAGTAGTGGTTGAACATGTTGAACCATCAGGTGCAGCAGAGACAACTGGAAGATACTCTCTTCCTCCCAGAGCCAATAGAGGGGTTCCCCCAAAACGGTATTCCCCAGAGAGGGAGACTAGAAATTCAAGATATCCTGTAGCTAATATGGTCAACGGGAACTTATCTAACAGTGCGAAAGCGTTTGTTACTTCTCTATACACTGAACAAATACCTAATTCCATAAAGGAAGCTCAAGGTAAGAAGAACTGGGAAGAAGCAATGGAAGTGGAGATGCGTGCTCTCATGAAAAACAACACGTGGGAGAATTGCGTTCTTCCTAAAGGAAAGAAAACAGTTGGATGCAGGTGGGTGTATTCGATTAAATATAAACCAGATGGTTCCATTGGGAGATACAAAGCTCGGCTTGTAGCCAAGGGTTACACTCAGACGTATGGGATCGATTACTCTGAGACTTTTTCTCCGGTTGCAAAAATGGATACCATTAGAGTTCTCTTCTCCGTAGCAGCCAATAAGGAGTGGCCTCTTCACCAGTTTGATGTTACAAATGCCTTTCTCCATGGAGACCTAACAGAAGAAGTCTACATGGAAGCACCTCCAGGTTTTTCAGGGGGTTTTAAAGAAGGGGAAGTTTGTCGGTTGAAAAAATCCCTTTATGGGCTAAAGCAGTCTCCTCGGGCGTGGTTTGGGAAGTTCACTTTGGCCATGAAAGAGTATGGGTATCACCAAAGTAACGCTGATCATACTCTGTTCCTCAAGAGAAGAAACGGCCTTGTAACTTGCTTGATCATATATGTAGACGACATGATTATTACCGGAGATGATACAGAAGAAATAGCACGGCTGAAAAGGAATTTGTTTTCAAAGTTTGAAATGAAAGACCTTGGGAATCTTAAGTATTTCCTCGGGATAGAAGTTCTCAGGTCTAAGTAGGGGATTTTCATCTGCCAAAAGAAGTATGTCCTTGATCTCCTAGCAGAAACTGGGTTGATTGATTGTAAACCAGCAGATACTCCAATAGTGGTGAATCACAATCTTCACATGGAACTCAATGGAGAACTTGCAGACAAAGAAAGGTATCAACGACTTGTGGGCAAGCTAATTTATCTCTCTCACACTCGCCCTGATATAGCTTATGCTGTTGGAGTGGTGAGTCAGTTCATGCATCAACCTCAAGTTGCCCACATGGAAGCTGCTCAGAGAATTTTAAGATATCTCAAGGGAACGGCAGGCCATGGTGTGTTGTTCAAAACAAATGGACATTTAAATGTTGAACTCTACACTGACGCAGACTGGGCAGGGGATATGGGAAACCGAAGATCAACATCAGGATATTTTTCCTTGGTTGGTGGGAACCTCGTTACGTGGAGGAGTAAGAAACAGAAAGTAGTCGCTCTATCGAGCGCAGAAGCGGAATTTAGAGGTATAGCTCGAGGGTTAAGCGAAGTTCTGTGGATCAGGAAGCTGCTAGAAGACATTGGTTTTTCCCAAAAGGCTCCTAGTAAAGTCATGTGTGACAATACAGCTGCAATACAAATCTCAGAAAACCCAGTTCAACATGATCGAACAAAACACGTGGAAGTAGATCGACATTTCATCAAAGAAAAGTTGGAAGCAAGAATCATAGAACTCCCTCATGTTTCGTCAAAAGATCAACTCGCAGATATACTCACAAAGGCAGTCAACGGAATCGCGTTTAGTAGCTGTTTGAGCAAGTTGAGTATTGGTGACCCCACTACTCAACTTGAGGGGGAGTGTCGGAAATGAGAATAATAGATAGTGTAGGGACTAGTGTGTAAAGTGGTGTCCTATATAAACACCATTCTTGTAACCCTAATTTCTTGAACAACTTCATTACAATACAATTTATCAATACAATTCAAACCCAATTCAGAGATTACTCTCTATACCAAACAACACAAAGCATATAAGATAAGTTGTGTGAGGCACATCATAGATCTAGGGTGTGTTATTTTGCGAATCTGTCATATAGGTGTTGTTCTGTTAGACACTTCGTTGTGTTAGTGATATGTGAGTGTATCGTGTCTTTATGAGATGTTTTGTTAATTGGTTTGATTAAAGAGAGTTTTGAGATATAATTTTTCTCTGTTTTTCTCAGATACTCCGAAAGGTTCTTGTCGGAAAGAAGAAAAAAAATAGTATAAGGGCTAGAGTTTAATATGGTGTTCTATATATACACCATCTCTATGTAATCCATTTTTTAGTATAACATAGTATTATCAATACAATTCAAACTCGATTCAGAGATTATTCTCTATACCAAACAACATGGTATCAGAGCAGAGTTTCTGATCCGTGAAACAATCTGTTCATCATCTCCGAATCAATCTCAGCAAAACTCAAATCAAACCAAAATCAATCAACCGACGAAGATTCCTTCTTCGATCCACGAAGTTTTTTGATTCCCACAAACCTTTGTTTCATACCTTTGTTTCTAGCAACTGTTTTTTTATTCCCACGAAACCTTTTTGATTCTCACAGACCTTTGTTTCATACATTTGTCTTAGAGGTGAATAAGAAAAGTCAACATCAATCACCACCATCACGTGGACCTTTGTTTCATACATTTGTCTTGGGAAGGAAAAAAAAGGAATTATTTTTGGTGGCGACAGTGAAGATTTGGAGTGCGGACAAATTAGGGTTAGGACAGACCCTAGTAGCGGATTTAATCTTCGTTTTTTGCAATCCCTTCCTTTGTTAGCGGAAATAATTTTTTGAATAAGATAGCGGACTTGTTTCATTCGGAAGTCAGCGAAGGTGTTCGGGCGAAATTATTCGGGGTTTGTTTAAATCTTGAACGCGAGTTCAAGTCACCGGTGAATTTCAATAAATTCGCCGGCTGAGATAGCTTCGCCTCTTAGCGGAGTTATTCCGATCCTAAATCTTGAACGCGAGTTCAAGTCGCCGGTGAATTGTGATAAATTCGCCGCGTGAGATAACTTCTCCATTTAGCGGAGTTATTCCGAACTTATTTTTGAACGTGATTTCGGCGTATTTGGTTGCCTATTAAATACGCTAGGTGTGGTTGTAAAAAAAATGGAAATCAATCATAGTAGGAACAGTGCTTGGATTTTCGATTCTGGTGCCACTGACACCATGACGTTTGAACCATCAGACATACGATCAATGTCCAATCCTCAAAATGATGCAAGTGAAAGGAGGAGGAACAATTGAAATTTCACCAACTATGAAATTATCAAATTGTCTTTATGTTCCATCATTATCGCACAAACTGCTCTCAATTAGCCATATTACCAAAGAGCTAAATTGCACAGTACTAATGCATCCTCCTTTTTGCCTTCTACAGGATATCAGGACGGGTGTGATTATTGGACGTGGTACTGAGCACCAAGGATTGTGCTATGTGGATGAAGTGGCTCAACAGGGTACTGTGATGTTGGCTCATGGAACTGATAATCGGGAAGCATGGCTATGGCATAGACGTTTGGGACATCCATCCCATGGTTATTCGCACCTTTTGTTTCCAAAACTCTTCCCTTCAAATGGGAAAATAGAGTGTGAAACCTGTCTTCGCGCTAAAAGCCATCGACAATCGTTCAAACCTAGCAATACGAAAGTGGCCTCACCTTTCTCACTTATCCATTCCGATGTGTGGGGTCCTGCTCCTGTAATGGGGGGCAGGGTCTTCGGTACTTTATACTATTCGTGGATGATTGCACTCGCATGACAAGGGTATATTTTTTAAAAAATAAAGCCGAAGTGTACGAAAAATTTGTCATGGTTTATGCTATGCTTCAAACTCAATTTCAAACTCAAATTCAAATCCTTCGATTCGACAATGGGGGAATTTGTCAATACATCTATGAAACAATTCTTTAAAACCAAAGGATTAATTCATCAAACCTCTTGTGCTCATACCCCCGAACAAAACGGTGTTTCCGAACGGAAAAACCGTATTATTCTTGAAATGACTCGTGCCCTTTTGATCGAATCTCAGGTCCCTAAATCTTTCTGGCCGGAGGCAGTTGCAACCTCCGTGTATCTGCTGAATCGGCTTCCCACAAAAGCTCTTAAATTTAAGACTCCCTTAGATTGTCTGTCTAAGTCTGCCAGTATTCCTCATCCTCTTACACTTGAACCTCGAATCTTCGGGTGTACCGCATTTGTTCATATACCCAAAACCAATCGAAACAAGCTTGGTCCATGTGCTGAAAAATGTGTATTTGTTGGCTATGGGATCGATCAAATAGGTTACCGATGTTATAATCCAACAACTCGTCAAATGTTCACCACAATGAATGTTGACTTTCTTGAAAAAAAAAAATACTTTTATAACACCCAACTCAGTGGTCAGGGGGAGAATGACTGTATAGACACTCTGAGCTGGTTAACCCAAATTCCCTCATCTGAAGAAGTCACAACAGAAAACTATCACAGTACTGCGAGTCCTTCAAACACAGACACACAATCCGCAGAGCACAGTACCACTGAAGAAAGTCTATCCAACGTGATGCCTGAGGAAAGAAATACTGAGAACCCTGAATGTTCTACGTCTTATAACTATGAGACAATAGGGGAACACATAGAACCGACAACTACAGAACATGTTGATCCAGTTGTTGAACAGGTTGAACTAGTTGTTGAACATCTTGAACCAGTTGCAGCAGAGACTACTGGAAGATACTCTCTCCCACCTAGAGCCAATAGAGGGGTTCCTCCAAAACGGTTCTCCCCAGAGAGGGAGACCAGAAACTCAAGATATCCTGTAGCTAATATGGTCAACGGAAACTTATCTAACAGTGCGAAAGCATTTGTTACTTCTCTATACACTGAACAAATACCTAATTCCGTAAAGGAAGCTCAAGGTAAGAAGAACTGGGAAGAAGCAATGGAAGTGGAGATGCGTGCTCTTATGAAAAACAACACATGGGAGAAGTGCATTCTTCCTAAAGGAAAGAAAACAGTTGGATGCCAGTGGGTGTATTCGATTAAATATAAACCAGATGGCTCTATTGGAAGATACAAAGCCCGGCTTGTAGCCAAAGGGTACACTCAGACGTATGGGATTGATTACTCTGAGACATTTCTCCGGTTGCAAAAATGGATACCATAAGAGTTCTTTTTTCCGTGGCAGCTAATAAGGATTCGCCTCTTCATCAATTTGATGTTACAAATGCATTTCTTCATGGAGACCTAACTGAAGAAGTTTACATGGAAGCACCTCCAGGTTTTTCAGGGGGTTTTAAAGATGGGGAAGTTTGTAGGTTGAAGAAATCTCTATACGGGCTAAAACAGTCTCCTCGAGCATGGTTTGGAAAGTTCACCTTGGCCATGAAAGAATATGGGTATCACCAAAGCAACGGTGATCATACCTTGTTCCTCAAAAGGAGGAACGGCCTCGTAACTTGCTTGATCATATATGTGGACGACATGATTATCACCGGAAATGATGTAGAAGAAATAGCACAGCTGAAGAGAAATTTGTTTTCAAAGTTTGAAATGAAAGACCTTGGGAATCTCAAGTATTTCCTTGGAATAGAAGTTCTCAGGTCTAAACGGGGGATTTTCATCTGCCAAAAGAAGTATGTTCTTGATCTCTTGGCAGAAACTGGGTTGATTGATTGTAAACCAGCAGATACGCCAATGGTGGTGAACCACAATCTTCACATGGAACTCGATGGAAAGCTCGCAGACAAAGAAAGATATCAACGGCTCGTGGGCAAGTTAATTTATCTCTCCCATACTCGTCCTGATATAGCTTATGTTGTTGGAGTGGTAAGTCAGTTTATGCACCAACCGCAAGTTGCCCACATGGAAGCTGCTCAGAGAATTCTAAGGTATCTAAAGGGTACCGCAGGCCATGGAGTGTTGTTCAAAGCAAATGGACATTTAGATGTTGAGCTCTACACGGACGCCGACTGGGCAGGAGATAAGGGAAATCGAAGGTCAACGTCAGGGTACTTCTCCTTGGTTGGTGAAAACCTTGTCACCTGGAGAAGTAAGAAACAGAAGGTGGTCGCTCTGTCAAGTGCAGAAGCTGAGTTCAGAGGTCGAGGGCTAAGTGAAGTTCTTTGGATCAGGAAGCTCCTAGAAGACATTGGTTTCTCCCAAAGGGCGATACCCAGTAAAATTATGTGCGACAATACAGCTGCAATACAAATCTCAGAAAATCCAATTCAGCAGGATCGAACCAAACATGTGGAGGTGGATCGACATTTCATCAAGGAAAAACTGGAGGAAAGAATCATAGAGCTCCCATATATATCAACAAAAGAACAACTCGCAGATATTCTCACAAAAGCAGTCAACGGAAACACTTTTAGTAGCTGTTTGAGCAAGTTAAGTATTGGTGATCCCACTACTCAACTTGAGGGGGAGTGTCGGAAAGAAGAAAAAAGATAGTATAGGGGCTACAGTGTAATATGGTGTTCTATATATACACCATCTCTATGTAATCCATTTTTTAGTACAACATAGTATTATCAATACAATTCAAACTCGATTCAGAGATTATTCTCTATACCAAACAACAGTTCTTTCTCGATCTAGGGTTTGTTCAGTGGGCTCTTTGTGATTTGAGCATAAATCTGGTAGATCTTTAGATAGAATATGCGCAGATCATCATGTTGATAATTTGTTAGGGGTTGGCCTTTGTAATTCGAGACATGTTTTTTGTTTTTGTTGAGAAGTTGTTTTTGTTCACAATTGATTACCATAATTTGACATACCATGGAAGACCATGCTTGGATTACTAGCTCATATGGGTTTCATGGTGGTTAGCTTGACCTGTATGTCTTATCGTCTATAATCTTGTTGTTTGGTCAGTCGAACTGTGTGGTTCACGTGTTTAACCAGTAGTATAGTCAAGATTATTTTTGAGTTTTATTATCAGTCTTGTATGTATTCTCTTGTGAGAGTTTTGTTTGTTTTTTGGTGCAAGCTGTTTGATTGTTTTTCTTGTAAAGATTATACTATCTTGAAGATATGTTCTTCGATAGTGTTTACCTTTGTCTCACTGGTCTTAGATTCTTCATGTTTTGAGTCCAACCCGTAGCGAGGTTTGTGTAGGATCATTGTGTTGGTGATCTTATTTGGTTCTTATTCGTCTCTTTGAGACTTCATCGCTGATCGTAGTGATGTTAGTTCACTGGTCTAGGTGATGCTTGTTTTTTTTCTTTCGCACTGATCTAGGGTCGTTTGTAGATTCTTCGTGTTGTTAAGTCTAGTCCCCTTAGATCGTAGCCTTGTGTGTTGTTTCTTGTGTAAGAGATCGTTTCTGGTCATAAAATCATGTGATTTTGTGGATTATCAGAATTTGATTAGGCTATAATTGTTGTCTGATGAAGGAAGAGTTGTGTAATTCTTGATTTTTCGGACTTAGTTTTGAATATTGTGATTCATGTTTTTTGTGTTTAAATGTTGTGAAGTTGTAAAAGGTTTTTGATAAAGTCAAGTGTGTCTTTATGTTCTTTACACATTTTTTACATGAGTTATTTTCAGGCTCTGTTCTGAAGATTTAAAAGTCAGGTGACTTTTTGATTGTATCAGATATGTTTCCGATAATGTTGTGGAATTATTGTGTAATTCCTTTCTTTCTGTATGTACGTGTGTGTACAGAAAGTTGTATCCGTATGTTGAAGTATGGATTTAAGTTTTTTGAGTGATGAAGTCAGCTCTCTTGTTTGTTTGTGTCTTTTTTTATATCTCTTTCTCTGCGTATTCACTTGGTTAGATCTAAGGTTTTTGGGTTCATGATTGAGTCCGTAAATTTGTTAGATCTTTGTAGAGATTATCATGTTGATAGTCGGTGTTTGTAGAGAAAGTTGATTGAGACTGAAATTATGAGAGTTATTCACTGTATATGTCTGTTTTGATATTCTCTCTCTCTCTCTCTCTCTCTCTCTCTCTCTCTTGTTCAAAGCGATTAGGGTTCTTCGTGTTTTGTAGATCAGATTCACAAAGGATCTGATCTTGGAAGTGTTTCTCTTGTTTCGTATTAGAGAGTATCTCATTGTTAATCTTTATGAACGTATTAGAGAGTTAGGGTTTCAGTTGTTTGTAAACAGATTGTGCTGATCTTTGGGTGTTAATCACTTAAGGTTTGGGTATTGAAAGTGTTATTAATTTGTTCTTGATACCTTGTTTTTACTTCTTAATGAATATATATTTTGAAAAAAATTGTACAATTACATCTCAAGATGAGATTGAGTGTTATTCTTGATATTCATTTTTTTCCTTTAACATGAACTCTCGGTTATGGTTAGTTAAGAAGTTGAAATAAAAAAGGGTATCATATTGTAAAGGCAGTTTGAGTTGTGTCATGTTAGTTTTTTTGTTTGTGATGTTCACGCAGCTGGTAAATGTGCGGGGAAAGATTTAAAAGAAGTTGTGCTAAGGCTATTGGAAATACTTTAAAAAGATAGTTAGGTGATATGTGTGCTATATGCTTTCATTTTTTTGTAAATGTTTTTTCGGCTCTCTAAATAACATCCTTCTTTTAAATTTACATTTGTTTTACGTTATCTTTTGCTCCGTTTACACCAAAGTGTTGCTGGTTATTCAACATGAACATCATGATTTTTGTGAGCAATTTGGATTTTTTGATGTGTTTGGTCATGCATCTGAGGGGGAGTGTTAAAAATAAAGTATCCAGGTGCATTACCAAATTGCCAAATTATTATCAAGTTAAAGGCTTGTGTGTTAGTTTTAATTATTTTGTTTGTTTGTTGTTTGAGGTAATAATGGGCTGATCAACAATTTGCTGGGCTAGGACTTGCTGAGATGGGCTTAAGGCATTGCAGAAGATGTGTGATAGGCTTTTAGGGTGTCTATATAAAGGCTTGTGTTGATGCAGTTGTGGCTAAGCATCCAGTATATTCGATTAATTATTATTCAGATATTTTACATTGTTCTCTCATAGTTCTCTCTGGCAAATTTCTAGGGTTTCATTGTAAGACTTTGATTCATCTTGAATCAAAGTTTAGTGAGTGTGAGATTCTTTTATTGTGAGATTATCTAGTTGATAACTCAGTTGTTGTGAGGATTGAGAGTTTCTTGTTTAGATCTGGAAGTTGTATTAGTTGAAATGGATCTGTTAAGGGTAATAAATCAAGGTTTGGGTACAATCTTGTTCATATCTGCTCTTGATCCATGTATTTTTGACACTATGACTCGATGTAGATTGTGGTTTAGTGATGATCATCGCACCCCAGACAATGTAGATCTATCTAAGATCAATACAAAAATAGTAGAAATTATGTCTACCTAATATGTCAAACGAAATTACAAACTTTATAATTAATCTTTTAAACCTTGAAGCCATAAGTAATTATATCTTCTTTTGACTGTGACTTCGACACCACCGGTCATTTACTTTTGTAGATATTATCGACCAAATCAATGTGTTTAAATAGGTTTTTAAATTAACAGACTATGACAATCATGTGGACCCATTGACCTAAATACAGACAATAAACAAAGTGCCTATGCATAATGTCTTCATGTTTATTCTTTCGGTTGCCGTATTAATTTGATCAGTACTTGATTGTTTTGAGGAGGCTGATTAGCATCTGCCTTCTGATCATCTAAATATCATTGAACAAATCGACCACTACTAACATTGTTGAAGTGCATGAATTTTTCTCCTTTTTAAACCAAAAAATGCATACTTTCAAGATCATAATTTAACCATGTTTCCTTCAAAGAAATACAACCTTCCAGATGATAAACCCTCTTCTGAGATTCCAAAACTCAACAAAACCAATAAATCAGCAGAAGCCACCTCTCAATGATCAACTTGGATCTCTAGATAATCTATACTTCGATTTCACCTCGCCACCTTGTCAAAATGTGTTAAAGGGTTCACATTTCCAACTGGAAGATCAAGACCACAAAAAAGAGTCACCGTTTGCTTCGCTTAGGATCGTTAAAGACTTTGCAAGCAGATCAAGAAAACTGAAGGGTAAAAAGATTCACATTCCAAGCGAATCGCAAAAGCTGTCTACTATCGAAAGAATTCGAATGGCTGGACTGCTTTTCATCGACTCTTCTTCAAAAGTAGATGAAACATCCAATCCAAGCCATCCATTCCCAGCTTCAACATCCGGGTTGTCGGATGATGAAGCTAAAGACATTCTGCTTACTCTTCTAGCTTCAGCCGATAAAACCGATCAACGACAGTTTGACCAAGCAAATGAACTCATTGAATTGTGTAGTAAAACGTGTTCAAATGAAGGAACTCTCGTTGAACGATTGTCTTACTATTTTTCGGAAGCTATTCGCGAGAAAATAAATCGCGAAACAGGAAGAGAGGCGTCCGTTGGACTAGAAAGGATGCAAGTGTTTGATTTTCAAACGGTGGAGTTATCCACACATCCCCCCAAAAGTATTTACTCATCCCCTAACCCTAAATGACCCTCATTGCCCAATACGCCTCAAACTGGCCCAACCCATACGCCCCTCATTGCCAAATACGTTTGAAAATGGTCCCTACCATCTAATTAATGCTAATCATTGGGTGTCAGCCAATGATTACCAATGATTGGGATGTAAGAAACTTTATTTTGATAGGGTATTTGTATGGTGAAGTTGTGAAATATTTATATACGAAAATTAAAAAAAATTATAAAATGTTGTTGTAAAAAATTGTGTTAGTATTATAAAAACTTCATATTTTTATGAAATGAATTGTGTTTATTATAAAATACCAATTTTTTATAAGTATTATTAAATGTCAGATTTTTTTTATTTTAGAATTATTATTATTGTTGATACATATTTTGTGGACGCGACTCGGCTCGGTTCAACTCGGTTCGGTTCGATTTGGTTCGGTTCGACCCGGTTAGGTTCGGCTCAAGCCCAACGTCACGACATTCCTCCGTCGTGTGTCCCAGAGTTCGACACGCGAAGCACGGAGCGCCGCTAGCCGATTCCCGCTGCCACATCATCATGACATCATCATGATGATGTCATGATGATGTCATCAGTTGACTAAACTTCACAAATATGAAACAAGTTGGATTCATACGTGCATGTTGTTGGACCAATCATCTCGCATGGTTGTTTGGGCCAGTCAAAATGGTTGGGCTTCTACAAACCCACATAGGCCGAACCCCATATCAGTCCAATCGCACAAGTGAAAACAAATATAAATACCGAAATCAAGTGTGATTTCGGTAGAGACAAGACACAAGGCAGCGAACACAAGTGTGAGAGAACCCGAGAGAACCGAGAGTTTATTTGTAGTTCTTGTATCATCTTTCTGTAACAAAAACTCGATCGGTTTCAATATACAAGTGTGTTAAACATTGAATCTTCGTGTCTTGTATCTCGTGTTCTTGTCGTGTTCGGTTTGCATCTCCGGTTGGATTCCGCACAATCGGGTGTGTTTGACAACAAGGAGTAGGCGACTAGATCCTCCCCTAGCCGGACCTACAAGTGGTATCAGAGCCTTGGCTCTTCTCCTTGTTAAAACCGAGTTGTTTTCGGGTGTTTTTCGAATTTTTGAAGTTTGTATTTTTATTGAAAAATCTGTTTGAATCTTCGAAATTTCTGCTGTTTTGCTGTTAGTTCATCAGAAAACCTTGCTTATAACTGATTTGTGAATGGTGTGTTAAGGTTTTGAGTGAAGTTTCAAGCAAAAATTCGTGTTCGGCAATTTACGGTTCACCGGAAAACTCATAAGTTTACCGGAAAACTCATATTTCTGGGTTGAGTTCTTCATATATTCATATCATCTTCAAGTGTTCTTCAAAGTTTTATACTTTTTGATCTTTGAAAATCATTTGTGAAAGTTGTTAGTGTTTTGGAAATTGTGATTGGATTAAAATATTGGTAGTACATCACCATACTAGTTGGTAAAATAGGCATGGTGTAACCGATTGTGGGATGCTGTGTCAGGAGGATAGAAAGTCAAATGATCAGTCGCACAAGATGATTGGCTCACACAAGAATGATCAGTCGCACAAGATAGTTGGAACGCACAAGATCTGAAAGTCACACAAGATTAAAGAATCGCACAAGAACTGGGCTTTTATTTGGGCTTCTGATTACATCGGACCAGCAGTTAAACTCTATTTGGGCTTCTGATTAGTCACACAAGAATTGGATAATCACACAAGATTTCAGTTGTACAAGTTTCAGTCGCACAAGAATTGATTAGCTGGGATCGCACAACATTTGTTTTGTCACACAAGATATTGGGATCGCACAAGTTATTCACTGGCACAAGACTCTTTCAGTCGCACAAGAAGAGTTGGGCTTAAGAATTGGGCCTTATCACCGAAATCACCTATCACGAAATCATCCATGTTTGGTTTGACTCAGCCGAAATCACCTAACACCTCTTGGCCGAAATCAGAACTTGTTCACTTGTGCTAGCCGAAATCACTTAGTGTGTTGTTGCCGAAAACACCTCACTTGTATTCATCAGCAACGAAATCACTTATTGTCCATTTCAACGAAATCACTCATTTTTTTTTAACAGGAGATTTTTATTTCTTTGTTAACTGTTTGTTTAAGTGATTTCAACAGGTTTTCACTTACATACATCAAACATGAGTTGTACGCGCCCTTGGGATTGGAGTACGGATCCACAACCAGATCTAAAACAGATGTCGATGGCCGAATATATGAGGCGTACCATACCTCAACAACAACAGTCAATAAGTGCAAGTCAATGGGCAATGGTGTCGAATCAAAATCAGAGCATTCAAAATATTTTGCTTAGTGAGAATGAGACGGGTAACAACAATCGCCCTCCAAAGTTAAATTACATGAACGACTATCCATCATGGAAGGGTCGTTTCCATAACTACGTTCAAGGACAAAACACAGAATTATGGACGTGTTCCATCTCTCCATTTAGTGAAGCTCTTGAAGAAGCAGGATCAAATGCGACAACTTTCAATAACATGCAAGAAGCCGACAAAAAGGCATATGATCTGGAGAAGAAGGCGTATGCTATTCTCACTCAAGCACTTCATAGAGACATCTTTCATCAATTCTCATATTGTAAGACCACGAAAGGTTTATGGGATGCATTGGTAGCGAGAGGAGAAGGAAATGCAGCTACTAGAAAGATACGCCATGATTTATTGAAGAAAGAGTTTGAATCATTTCAGTTCTTGGAGAATGAAACTCTAAATGATATGACTTCTCGTTTTTATCATTTGATTAGTGAAATGACTTCCTATAGTGTTGTTGCAACTCATCCGGAAATGGTTGCACGATTTGCTGATGCTCTACCTCCTAAGTGGAGTCCATTCATTGAACTTCTAAAGCATACGGGCGCTCTGGATGCAGCCAATGTCAGTCTTTATGAATTCATTCAGAAGTTGGAGAACAAGAACGAAGAAGAAATTCGGAAAGCAAAAAGGATTGCAACTGCACCTCCTCAAAACACAGAAATGTATTTGCCTGGTTTTGGTCCTTCAGCTAGTTCTAGTTCAGTTCAGCAACCGAAGCTTCAAACGGCGTTTGTATCCAATACAAACTCTTCTCCGTTTCCATCGCAACCACAGTGGAATAAAAGTGCTTACATGTCACAATCTATACCCCAACCACAACAACAACAAGCGCATTATACCAATAATCCTTCACCCCAAAACACCAACACTGTCAGAGTTGATATTTCCAATCTTTCAAAAGTCAGTATAGAAGTTGCAAAGGAACATTTGGAACTTCTTAACACATTGTTCAGTTCATACTGTGGATTGGTAGCAGGTCAAATTGGAAACATCAATATGACCAATGAAGATTATCAGCAGATAGACCGTGATGAAATGGAGTTAATGGATATCAAGTGGGCGTTTGCAAGTGCAGTTAGAAGGGCAAAGGATTTCATGACTCGAACTGGAAGAACTTTGTTGGAAGGCAAAAATGATACGAAGTACGGGTTCAATAAAGATGCGGTTACATGTTACAATTGTGGCGAAAAGGGTCACTTCAAACGTGAGTGCAGCCGACCAAGCAAGCAAGGCAATCAGAATCCGTTCAGAAATCAGACGAGTACTTCTAATGCAAATCAAGACAATCCTGAACGAAGGATAGTAGCGGTGAACAACAATCAGAACTAGAACCAGTCTGGACCTTCAAACACCAATCAAGCATTGATTGTTCAAGCTGATGAAGGATGCGATTGGTCTGTACAATTGGGAGATAATGATCAAAGAGGTGGAACTGCATGCTATGCAAAAACTATAAATCACATCAAGCATGTTCACAAGGAAGAGTTTTCTGAAAGTGATAATAGCTCGGGTTATAGCGGGAGCTCAGATGAAGAAAGCTCGAATGCAGGAGATTATCATTCTGAAGATGGATCTTTCTCTTCTCAGACTGCCTTCATGGCTAATGTCACAGCCTCTTCGAGTCAGGTAAATTCTGAAACTCCTAGCATATGTAGTGACTGTGCGTATATGAAACATGAATGTGATAGAGTGAAACTTGAATGTGATACGATTCATAGTCACAATCAGAGTTTAGTTGTTGAATTGTCAAAGTGCAAAGAGGCAAACATGGCCTTAGCTCGCAATGAAAAGGAATTTAAAACAGTTATTGAAACCCAAAAGAAAAGTGTTTTTGAATTAACAAAAACTGTTTGTAACAAACAAATTGGTATTAATAACTACATTAGTATCATCGAGGAAACAAAGAAAGAGCTAGCCGTGGCGAAATGTGAGCATGAAGCGATCAAGCTCAAATTGGAGAGTTACTCAAACTCCCGATATGTGCTTGATCACATCATTAACGTTCAACAACTAAAGGGTAATGTGAAAGGCGTTGGGTATAAGTCATGTCCGCCCCCGTTGAGACAAGACTATACCAAGTCGCCCGATGAAGAGGATATGCCTCGGTATGAACCCAGTGTGCCTCTTGATTATGAGGAAGTTACTACTGGCCTAGGGTTCAAACCTGACAATTCATCGGAGGGCTCATCTGATCGGAAAGAAAAGTCAGCATGTGCTTCAAATCAAAGTTCTCCGACCATTGAGGACTATGATTCTTCAGATGTTGAATCGGATGTGAATGACCAGGATGAATCACTTGATGAGATGAAAGGAGTAGAAATTCCAATTGAGAATCATATTCTTTGTGATCCTCCTACTCCTGCCGTGCAACCTGTTGCCAAGCAAGTGATAGATCCTGTCAAGAATGTCAAAGATGACAACGAATGTGTGTCTGCCGTTAAGAGCAATAACTTGTTGTATACTTTAGTCGGTGATAACAAAATTTATTCAAACAAAGATTTTCCAATAAAAAACGTCAATCAATCATTGATTGATAAAGTGTTTGAAGATAATACAACTAAGTTTTTGGGAAAAGCGATCCCGAGAGTTTCAGTAACTCAGTGTGATCCTATTCCAAAAGCTGAAGTGAGGAAACAATTTGGTAACCAAAAATTACCGACTAAACAACAACCTGTCGCTTTTAAGGGTAAACAGCAACAGCAGCGAGCTCAAAATTCTGAAGGTTCACAACCAAAGGTTGAGACCAAAGGAGCTCGTTTCAAGAAGAAAAACAAAGATATCAAGTTTGTAGCATCAAGGGGTACTGATAAAATTGAGACTTTTGAAAATAAATCAAACACCGATTTTATCCAACAAGTCAAGATTTTAAAACATAACAGCCAAAACAATTACACCCAGCACACAAACGGGTGTGAAGCTAGTACCTCTGGGTCTACAACTTCTATGTCAGGTCGTCGATCAAATTCTCCTAAGTTTGTTGAAAGGAGAACTTGTTTCAAATGTGGGAAGGTTGGGCACATCATTAAAGACTGCAAAAACTCGCCCAAACCAAATTTTGTTGAAAGAGCCCCCTCTGAACAAGGTCACTCACAACGTCGTCCTGTTTCTCCAAAACATGATAAAAGAACTGTTAAAGAACAAGAAACAAAACAACGACGTCAAAACGTCAAAGAAGTTGAAAAGGCGTTAAAACCGGAGGTTGTCCAAACAAAGTCTGTTAAGTTAGAAAATAAAAATGAAAAACAAAAACAGATTTGGAAACCAAAATCGGTAACTGGTTCAGGGGAAGCTCAATCCATTCCGAATCATCAGGAAATCGAAGTCACAATCCTCGATGATGAAGGACGACCCAAGTCTGTTAAGGCTTGGGTCCCTCTCTCCAACTAATCTCTGAGTGAGTGTGCAGGATGTTCCAGGAGGAACTATCGATAGTCATAGGATTGTTGATAGTGGAGTGTCCATGCACAAGAACGGCGACAAAGGAGTTGTTGCCTTTGATGGAGAGAAGAGAAAAGAAGATAAAAATGTCTGATGAAAGAATGTGGTTGAATGTAGTTGAAAATTCGACAAGATGAAAAATGTGCCAAAATGTGGTTGTTATGGTTTTTGATCGGGTCCCCAGGAAAGATTCCAATGAAAAGTACGCGCCTGTAGCACGTCTGAAGCTTTTCGAAGAATCATGGATTTTTCTTCCACAAGAAGATCAAAGTCCACAAGATGAACGTGTAGGGTACTTTTCTCTACGGTGTGATTGAAGAAAATGTGTTTGTTGAACAAACCAACCGGGTGTTCGGATGCCTTGGCGTGGATTGAACAACCGCACACTACTTCTGAAAGAGAAAGACAAAAACCTTCGCTGGTGCAATGTGGAAGACCAGCCGGACCCAAAGGTTTCTGATCTTGTTGCTGTGAAGAGATTTCTAAGTAGCTACAAAATCGACTTTGAAATCCACACCGGGTGGATATCCAGTTTGGGAGAGCACACAGATTCCTTGCAATGCACGAAGCAGTTGCAGGATACGGTTTTAAAATTCTAATCTCTCTTTTACTTGTCGATATTTAAGCTGCTTTATGAATTAGTATTATCTCGTACAGCACTCTTTGGCCAGACAATGTTGTCATGGTCCGCACCGCTTACCGACATGCCAACTCATTTTTTCCAAAATTCGATAAATCATTTCTGATTCAAAATTAATTTTGGTAAACGGCATTGAGGTAAAACATGAGTTAACCAACATCGGGAAATCGTTTTTGTAAATACCTTTGTGTTTTTAAATTTTATCTTAGTTTGTTGATTTTAGGGGGAGTAAATCCAAATTTGAAAATTCAAAAACATGGAAAATTTTCAAAACCCAAAAACATTGGAAAAACAAAAATGAGTTTCCTGGCGAGCAAAAGAGAAAATGATAGTACATCAGTGGTCTGTCTAAACCTCTTTAAACCTTAAATGAAAAACGATAAGCAGCTCTATATAAGATGTATCGGTAGGCTCACAATCATTTTAAAGTGTGCAGGGTGATATAAACCTAAATCGACTGAAGACCAGGTGGGAACCATTCATTGGCATATGGTCTTAGTACCGAAATTTCGTTTGAGAGATTGCCGAGGTTCTGAGATATTCGGTCTTTATGCTGCTTATCATCTGGGTATCATGGTTGTATCTTTTACCGAAAAATAACGGGGACGCAAGTCTAGATCTTCCATGATACCATACATACGTGTACATATTGCATTCGACCTCAATAAGTGATCAACAATCACATGTCCACAAAATAAGTGATAATATATCACATCTTTCCGGGAGTCAAGTTCGTCTCTCTGCTGTACGAAAGTACTGACCTGTTCACGGACTTGCTCCTGTGCCCTCATGCATATTAAAAATCAAGTTCCTCATCAATAAGTGATTATATCACATAGGGCTTGTTTTCAAATCAAAATAAGTGAGAATCTCACATCATATACGGTCAAACAGATGATAATCGGTATACTCACCGGTAAGATGAACCCTCGTGCATACCTTGATACGGGAATATGTCGTGATGTGGATGAACACTGGTCGGTAAGTATAAATCATACCTTAACGTATCCCCTCGCCATGATTACATCTGATAAGTTGAGCTTATGTGGACAACAATATCGATAATCATTATAGGATGCTTATCTTAATGTTAACTAATTGAACAAAAAGAGCGTTTTGGCGTGACCGTACACTGATATGATTCTCTTACCCTCGAAACTCGCAAAAAGAATGTTTGTATATATTTACTTTTCTTAGTTTCTGCAACTCTGTATATATTTATTTACTGCTTTCAGTCTTTAAATTTGAAATATTCAAAAATTCCAAAAAGATTTTAGGTGTGTTTTAATATAATCTTTCTAAAAGCCAAAAAGATTTTATTTCTATCTTATTTTAGATCGTACGATGTTGGATCTCGAGTCTTCGTTGCCTGAAACCTGATTGAAAACCAAAATCGACTAAATCTTCATAAACGGTCAAAATTTGCAAGTTTTTGAAAGTTAAAATCTAATTTGATAAATTTGTTAAACTTTCAAACTGTCGGACGGTAGTTGATTGAAATATGGTCACATGTGTGTTATTTGTTTATGTTAAACTATATTCCAAGCAGTTGTTCTTATTACGCGTTTAGATTTCTTACGTGTGCATATTCTAAAGGCAAGGAGAACATAGTCGATGACAAGCATTGGAATGAAGACACGGCGTAAAGGCACTCAAGAGATAAAGATGATCGAATTGCCGCTGCCCATCACCAACACCACAAGGATCTCAAGCATTGAAGTCAAAAGATTCACAAGCATAATCAAAGGGGGAGTTTATTGGCACACTACCTAAATGAAAAGGAAGTTTGTTGATACACTTTCTACTTACGACGTGTGAAGACTTTGAAGATCCTCCGACATGGAAGTTGAACCTCATGAGTAGCGTCCAAGGGGGAGTTTGTTGATACATATTTTGTGGACGCGACTCGGCTCGGTTCAACTCGGTTCGGTTCGATTTGGTTCGGTTCGACCCGGTTAGGTTCGGCTCAAGCCCAACGTCACGACATTCCTCCGTCGTGCGTCCCAGAGTTCGACATGTGAAGCACGGAGCGCCGCGAGCCGATTCCCGCTGCCACATCATCATGATGATGTCATCAGTTGACTAAACTTCACAAATATGAAACAAGTTGGATTCATACGTGCATGATGTTGGACCAATCATCTCGCATGGTTGTTTGGGCCAGTCAAAATGGTTGGGCTTCTACAAACCCACATGGGCCGAACCCCATATCAGTCCAATCGCACAAGTGAAAACAAATATAAATACCGAAATCAAGTGTGATTTCGGTAGAGACAAGACACAAGGCAGCGAACACAAGTGTGAGAGAACCCGAGAGAACCGAGAGTTTATTTGTAGTTCTTGTATCATCTTTCTGTAACAAAAACTCGATCGGTTTCAATATACAAGTGTGTTAAACATTGAATCTTCGTGTCTTGTATCTCGTGTTCTTGTCGTGTTCGGTTTGCATCTCCGGTTGGATTCCGCAAAACCGGGTGTGTTTGACAACAAGGAGTAGGCGACTAGATCCTCCCCTAGCCGGACCTACAAAAAGTCATTAGTAGACCCAAATATTATATCATCAACATATACCTGCACCAGCAGAAGATCTTCATCTTGTTCTTTGATAAAGAGTGTGTAATCAATAAGACCTCGTCTAAATCCATTCTCCAGAAGATAGTTTGATAAGGTTGCGTACCAAGCCCTAGGTGCTTGATGTAGACCATAAAGAGCTTTGTTGAGCAACCAAACCCGATCGGGGTGAATAGGATCTTCAAAACCTGGAGGTTGTTCGACATGCACCTCTTCTTGAACAATACCATGAAGAAAAGCACTTTTAACGTCCATCTGGTAAACTTTGAATCCTTTGAAAGAAGCATAAGCTAAGAAGATTCGAATAGCTTCCAGACGTGCAACAGGTGCATAAACTTCATTGTAGTCAATGCCCTCAATCTGACGAAAACCCTGAACAACCAGTCTCGCTTTGTTGCGAATAACAACTCCACGGTCGTCTTTCTTGCATTTATAAACCCATCGTGTTCCAATTTTCTTGTAATTCTCCGGTTTTTCAACAAGCTTCCAAACACCAAGCTTTTGAAATTGCTGCAGTTCGTCCTGCATGGCTTCAACCCATGAATTATCTTTTAAAGCTTCCTTCCAAGATTTTGGTTCTTCTTGTGAAACGTAACACGCGAAAGACCAATCGTTTTGTAGACCAGATTCTCTAATAGCTGAATACAAACCAGCACTCGGGTTGTTTCTCAGCTGATTACGTGTCTGCACACCTTGTTGGACATCTCCTATGATATTCTGCTGTGGATGGGTATCGTGTATCCTCATTTCAGGATTTTCAGAAACACGAGCATTAACACCCAAATTGTTAATATTAAGATCAACAACCAACTCTACACCTGGAATATGCGTAGAAGTAGATGCATTTCCTTCAGCAGTATCATCGACTTGCACATGAGGAGTATCAACAGAAATACCCTGAACTGGAACAACTGGAGATTTAGTACCTTCAGTCGCATCCAGATTTTCTTCATCTTCTTCTGATGACTCATTGTATTCAGTAGCATTCTCAACTTCCTCATTTTGAACCGTGTTGTTAGACGAATTAGAACTTTGTGAGTTAACAACAACAGGTCTAACTAATGACGACTCAGCAGCATTGTCACTATCAAATATCATTCTAGCAGCTGCAGAATCTTCATCAAAAGTTGGCAGGTCAAAGGAGTTGAATAGCCCATCATAATCGAACATCCAAGGATCACCTGGAGCTTTAACAGGATTTGTATATCTCTGAACCCTTACTTCACTCCATAGTTCAATCTTTTTGGTAGTCAAATTCCAAACACGAAAATTTGGTGTAGCATATCCAAGGAAGAAACCCTCGATAGCTTTCGCTCCAAACTTTCCATCCGGATCAATCATAGTACATGGACCACCAAAAGGTTCTAGAATTGAAAGATCTGGTTTCCTTTTCTGTAGAAGTTCGAAACAAGTCTTGCCATGTCTCTTAACCGTAAGAACTCGGTTTAATGTGTAGCAAGCAGTCAACACAGCCTCTGCCCAGAACTGAACAGGAAACGCCGACTCTACCAACATTGTTCTTGCAGTTTCAATTATTGTCCTATTCTTCCTCTCCGCGACACCATTTTGTTGTGGAGTGTAAGGAGAACTGTATTCATGAAGAATGCCTTTAGAAGTACAGAACTCATCCATAACACGATTTTTGAATTCAGTTCCATTGTCGCTTCTGATCCTCTTAACTTTCAACGAGTAGAGATTTTCCAACATTGTAAGAAGATCCTTGAGGATGCCAGGAGTATCACTCTTGTGTGCCATAAAAGCTACCCAAGAAAATCTAGAGTAGTCATCAGTAACTACTAAACAATACACATCTCCGAACGTTGTTTTGTGTCTCATAGGTCCAAAGAGGTCCATATGAAGACGTTCGAGAGGCATGCCAACAGTGTTGATTTTCTTCAAAGGGTGAGACTTCTTTGTTTGTTTCCCTTTCTGGCACGAAACACAGATATCTTGTAGATGAAAACTTCTCACGGGCACGCCATTCACAAGATTGTTTTTCACCAAATGGTTCATTTTTCTCAAGTGAATGTGTCCCATTCTTCTGTGCCAAGATATAGACTCCTTCTCCGTGGCTTTCGAGACAAAACATGTGACTTGTGCAGAAGTCGTAATCGCTTGACTCATATCAAGAACATAAAGATCATTGATTCTTGGAGCCGATAAGAGAATCCATTCATCAGGAATTGTGAAACCAGGTTTAAGCACATAACAATCGGCATCATCGAAATGCACGGTGAACTTTTTATCGCAGATTTGCGACACACTGAGAAGATTATGATCAATTTGACGAACATAATTGATCTTGTCGAAACATACCACACCATTGGAAATCATTCCCTCTCCAGTGATGTAACCGCCTTTGTCTCCAGCGAAAGCGACATAGCCTCCTTTAATGTTTCTCACATCATATAGAAGCCGTAAGTCGCCCGTCATGTGCCTGGATGCCCCACTATCAACAATCCAATGACTATTAATAGTTCCTCCTGAAACATCCTGCACATATCATCCAATGATTAGTTAAGGATGGTGACCCAAGCCAAAGTGGTCTTGGGTCGTCCCTGAGCATCACAAATAGTGATCTCGATTTGTTGATGGTTTTCCAAACAAACAGCTCCCCCTGAACCTTCACTCTTCCTAGGTTTCCAAGTTTGTTTTTGTTTACCAGATTGAGTTTTGTAAACAAATTTTGAAATTTCTGGTTTTACAGGTGAACTTGGTTCCCTTGGAACAGAATTTACCTTAGATTTTAAAGCCTTTTCTATTTTCTTCACATCTTGATGTCGTTGTTTCGATTCCTGTTCTTTAATAGTTCTTTTATCATGTTTAGGTGAAACAGGACGACATTTAGGGTGAATCGATTCAGGTGATGCTCTTTCAACAAATTTCGCTTTCGGAGTGTTAGCACAATCTTTGATGATGTGCCCAAACTCCCCACATTTAAAACACGTTCTCCTTTCAACAAACTTAGGAGAACTTGATCGACGATCAGATGTCGAATTTGTATAACCCGAGGTACTAGCTTTTTCATCACACCCGTTTGAATGTTGAGTGTAATTGTTTTGACTATCACGTTTTAAAATTTTGACTTGTACAAAATCATTGTTTGACTTGTTAGCAAAAGTCTCAATTTTATCTGTACCCCTCGATTTCACAAATTTGACATTGCTGTTTTTCTTCTGATAACGAGCTCCTTTTGTTTCAAATTTTGAGTTGGAAACATTTGACAATTTAGCTCGTTGATCTGATTGTTTACCCTTAGAAACAATAGGTTGTTGCTTTGAAGGTGATTTCTGATTTCCAAATTTCTTTTTAATTTCAGTCTTAGGAATTGGATTACATTGAGTCACATTAACTCCCGGAATCGACTTTCCCACAAACTTACTTGTGTTATTTTCAAAAACATTATCAATCAATGATGGATTGACATTTTTAATTGGAAAATCATTATCTGAATAGATTTTAGAATCACCAACCAAAGTGTACAACACAATCTTACTTTTAATGGTAGACACAGGATCTATCACTTGTTGAACCACAGGTTGAACATCAGGAGTAGGAGGATCACACAGAATATGATTCTCAGTTGGAACTTCTACTCCTTTAAGTTTGTCAAGTGATTTATCCTGATTACTCACATCTGATTCAGGTTCATCATCCGACGACTCATAGTCCTCAATGGTTGGAGGACCTTGTTTCGTAGATGTTGACTCTTTTTGCTCAGAATTTGTACTTGGAGAATTGTCCGATTTGAACCCTAGGCCAGTAGTAATTTCCTCATAATCAAGAGGCACACTGGATTCAAACCGTGGCATTTCTTCTTCATCAGGCATATAAGCATAATCATGTCTCAAAGGGGGCGGACATTTCTTATACCCAACACCTTTCTTGTTTCCCTTTAGTTGTTGAACATCAATAATGTGATCGAGCACAAATCGGGAGTTAGAGTAACTCTCCAATTTTTGCTTGATTGCATCATGCTCACATTTGGAAATGGCTAGTTCCTTTTTAGTTTCCTCAACAATGTTAATGTAATCATTTATACTAACTTGTTTATGATAAACAGTTTTTGTCACTTCAGAAACATTTTTCTTTAGAGTTTCAATCATAGATTTAAATTCTTTCTCGTTTCGAACTAAAGCCATATTCGATTCTTTGCATTTAGCCATTTCAACAACTAAACTCTGATTGTGAATATGAATCGAATCACAGTGAAGTTTTATTCTATCAAATTCATTTTTCATATATTCACAATCTCTACAGTTGATAAGAATTTCAGATTTTACCTGACTTGTAGAATCTGAGACATTTGCCATAAAGGCAGTCTGATAAGAGAAAGATCCGTCTGCAGAAAAGAACTTCTCCATTTCTTTAGATGCTACCTCAGCCTTCTTGATCAGAACTGATTTCTGACATTTCAACTCTTCTGCTTCATTCAATAAGTCATCAAGATTTGAACTTGCTTCTTTGTTCACATCAGATTCAGAACTCGAAGTAGAACTTTCTTCATCAGAACTCCCGGAATTACCAGAACTATCGTCACTATCAGAAAATTCTTCCTTATGAACGTGCTTTATGTGATTGATAATCTTAGCATAACACGCTGTTCCTCCTTTATCTTGATCACTTTCCCCAAGTTGTAAAGACCAATTAAACCCTTCATCAGCTTGTACGGTTAATGCACGACTTTCATTTGATGGTCCAGACTGATTCTGGTTAGTGGTGTTGTTTACAGCCACTATCCCTTTTCCACGATTGTCTTGATTAGCATTTGAAGTACTCGTCTGATTACGGAATGGGTTCTGATTGCCTTGTCTGCTTGGTCGAGTGCACTCTCGTTTGAAGTGACCCTTTTCCCCACAATTGAAGCATGTAACTGCTTCTTTATCAAAACCGTACTTTGTATCTTGTTTGCTTTCCAAAGAACTTCTTCCTGTTCGAACCATAAAGTCCTTCGCCCTTCTAACAGCACTTGCGAATGCCCACTTTATATCCATCAACTCCATTTCATCACGGTTGATTTGTAGATAGTCTTCGTTGGTTAAATTGATGTTTCCAATTTGACCTGCGACCAAACCGCAGTAAGCACTGACCATGGTATTAATAAGTTCCATATGTTCCTTTGCTACTTCAATGCTAACATTTGAGAGGTTTGATGTATCAACTTTGACTGTGTTAGGATTTGGAGTTGGAGGATTGTTGGTATAATGAGCTTGCTGTTGTTGTTGTGGTTGGACTTGTGGTTGTGGTAGGGATGGAATAAAACCTCCTCCTGAATATGCCTGAGGTTGAGTAGTAGAAACTGGAGGTATAAAAGGAATAAAACCTTCTCCAGAATAAGCCTGAGTTTGTTGAGGAAACGGAGAAGAGTTTGTATTTGATACAAACGCCGTTTGTAATTTTGGTTGCCTCAGACTAGCTGACGGGTCAAAACCTCCACCACAATACATTTCAATATTCTGAGGAGCAGCAATGTGTTTTGCTTTTCGGATTTCTTCATCATTTTTATGTTCCAGCTTCTGTACAAATTCATAGATAGTTATAGTGTCAGCATCTAGAATACCTGTATGCTTTAGAAGCTCAATGTATGGACTCCACTTTGGTGGTAGAGAATCAGCAAACCGTGCACAAACTTCCTTTTCACTTGCAACAACACCATAGGCAAACATTTCGCTAATCAAATGATAAAACCGTGTGGTCATATCATTTAGAGTTTCGTTTTCCAAGAACTGAAACGACTCAAACTCTTTCTTTAATAAATCATGTCGTGTCTTTCTGGAAGCTGCATTTCCTTCTCCTCTTGTCACCAAACAATCCCATAAGGATTTCGTGTCCTTACAATAAGAAAATTGATGATAGATATCTTTATGAAGTGCTTGAGTAAGAACAGCAAACGACTTTTTCTCAAATTCATATGCTTTCTTGTCATTTTCCTGCATGTTAGTAAAACCTTCGGCCGTTGAAGCTGCTACTTCGAGAGCATCATTGCGTGGAGTAATGAAACACCTCCAAAGATCAGTGCTTTGACCTTGAACATATGTAATGAATCGACCTTTCCATGATGGAAACTCGTTCATATGATTCAACTTTGGCGGGCGATTGTTGCTACCCGTTTCGCTCTCACTAATCAAAAGATTTTGAATGTTTTTGTTCTGATTGGATGCCAAAGCCCATTGTCCGGCACTTATAGTTGGTTGACCAAAAACACTCTTCACCCACGCTGCTGCGGACGTCGGATCTTCACGTGGTCTCGAATCCATACTCCAATCCCATGGACTAGTACAACTCATATTTGATGTATGTATGATAGTACCTGCACAAATTCTTGAAAACAAACAGTAAGCAAGCTGTTACAAGTCCTCTGTGTAAAACAGATCTGTTTTCGACGAAACAGATTTCACGAAACAGGTTTGTTTCATCTGAATGAATGACGACGAAACAGACTTGTGATAATTGTGATTTGTGGCGAAACAGAATTTGTTTCGTCTAAGATGTTGTGGCGAAACAGACGCTTGATTCGTCAAAGATGTTGCGACGAAACAGATGTGATTCGTCGGCTGCTTGTTTCGTCAAAACTGGGTAAAAGTCAGTTGGTTTAGATATTTTAAAAAATCTACTGATCAGTCAAAGGATAAGACCAGACACAAAGATATTTAAACTGACACAGGGTATGTTTGTAACTCTTATTTTCAACGAAACAGACTGTGACCAATTATCACTTTTACACAAAAGTCAAGTTATTATTTTATAAGTTGCAACACTTGTTTTAATCAATTTATCAGATCAATTACTCAGTTTATATAAGAACAACTATGAAGATTTTCAAGAACACATCCAAGAACATGAGTTTTCCGATGAGTTTTCCGATCACCGATAATTTTCCGAAACACGAAAATACACTAGATTTTCACTAAAAACCCGATTTAAAGCATAAACAAACAATCTAACTTAGGTTTTTGATAAAAATCTGTAGCAAACAACACTAAAACAGCAGATTTATGAATATTTTTCCAGAAAATAAAATTTTTCAAGAACTCATTTTCAGAAAAACACACACAAAATACTTGATAAAAACCGAACAAGTTTGATTTTAAACAAGGATAAGAGCCAATGCTCTGATACCACTTATAGGTCCCGAAATCTGAGGATCGATTACGAACCGAATCACTTGTTTATAGTAAACACGGTTACGTGTGCGGAAACCACGTAACTATGCCAAATCAAACATATAAAGCAATAATAACAACGGATTAATCAATGATACACACTCGATTGATTAACGGGATGAGAACCGATTACAACTGATACAAACACAGTTCAGACAGAATTTCGGCAGAGTTTTGTTACTATGGTCAATATCTCATCTCTTGTTCATAATGAAACAGAAATGTTGTTTATATAGTCCCTGGCCACTGATATCGACGAAACACACAAAGTGTTTGACGAATCTGAACATGGGCCAGACATTTGGGCCTGGAACAGCCCAATACATGACGAATCAAGGTCTGATTCGTCATGACCTTCAACGAAACAGAAGTTTGAACACTGGTCTGTTTCGCCATGATGTGTTTCGACGAAACAGGTCTGTTTCGTCGAGGACTGCAACAGTTGTGGTTGTTTCAGTTAACAGACAGCAACAAACAGCAACATATAAACATAGTAATGACTAAACTACCCTTTAATGCAACATGCATTGTTCATAATACTTTACATATAAAAAGAGACAAATAAGTTGTACACAAGTAGATAGGAGGATATCTGACTTGGTCAACATAACATACAGACTCGATAATTAATAAAAGACCATACAAAATACATCGTTAAACAAAACTAGTTACAGACACTAAAAATGCATCAACACAGACCAAGATGACAATCATGTCAACCCTTAATGGATTCTCTGCTAACCTGTGCTGATGCAACCAAAGGTATGTTTTCATGTTTTCCTTTATGTTCAAAACAGAACTGAACCAACATGTGGTATCAGAGCATATGTTGATTAGTCAGTTCTGTTTTCGTATCCATAATTCTGGGATTGAAACTTGGAAAACGGAATTTTTTCTTTGAATAATCTTATGAACAGCCGATTTTGGGTCTTAGACCGAAATCATTATTTTCGAAATCTGAATTAATTATATGCTTTATGTTTTAACCGAAATCTGGGTTAAAATTCATCTGGGTTATGTTTTAACCGAAATCTGTTTAGAAAAAACTATTAATATTCAGGTTTCGGGTTCCAGAATTTATGTTTTATGTTTTTAGGGTTCATAATGTTCTTATGTTCTTATGAGAAATTCGAATTTTTCCCTTATGATTTGGAATGTGATTTGAATTGTTAGATGTTTCCCTAATTTTGATCTAATCTTGTCCATTAAGTTATTTTCGAAATCTGTTAAATGATAAACAGATTATGATTTCGAAATTTAGTGATAAAAATAGATCAATGTTAATAATTGGAAACTATATCTCAATTCATAATTTTCGAATTTTAGTTAAGTTATCACAACAAACAGCTATTATACAGAGGATTCGAGATCATTATTGTACAAATCGCACAAGACCCTTAAGATTCGCACAAGATCAGATCGGAAAAAAAAAGGGATCTGATCGCACAAGGCATAATGGATCGCACAAGGCCTTATGGATCGCACAAGTTTACTTGGGCCTTATGGATCGCACAAGTTTACTTGGGCCTTATGGATCGCACAAGTCTACTTGGGCCTTATTAATCGCACAAGTCTACTTGGGCTTTATGGATCGCACAAGTCTACTTGGGCCTTATTAATCGCATAAGACTTGTGCATTACTGATCGCACAAGACTCGAAACCTCATTATTTCTTTAAGCTGTTTAATGTGACCGCGCTAACAGGTGGTTTGCTATTAAATAATTGGTTTTGTAATTACTTAGCTAATTAATAAGGATCAAATAATGTTTTACAAAACCAAAATAGCTTAACTTGAATAAGCTTCTGATATATCATTTCTGGCCAAAGCTGACTTGATATATCTACTTATCATTCAAGTATTACGAAAGCTATGTTGTGTATGCATCATAAGCATGAATGTCTTAATTTCTGGCCAAAGCTGATTTAATTCATTCATCGATGGCATACTCAACAAGTGCATAACTAAAGTGATTGTTTCAATTCTGGCCAAAGCTGATTTGTTACAACTACTTTGCACATATGCTTAAATGATTACACTTCTGGCCAAAGCTGTTTTGTCTTCATTTAAGTAGATTTTTTTAGCGAAGTCTATTATTTTGATGTTAGTAATAGACATATCACAATCTCTTCACATAATGATCCTTAGATTAATGATCCTTAATTAAGTTTTATGATCATTTCGTCTGCCTTATTCTTAGTACCCATAATGTTACTCACTATAATTTTCTTCTATATATATATCTCATCCACTCTAATTTTTTAAACCTAAAATGTTTGCTTTATTTAAAGTTTCTATTAGAATTAGCTCTTAAATTAAATCCTTGATTATTTCTTAAGACACGATAATCCTATTGCTCTCTTCTGATAAAGATTATAAAGAAGAAAGTTAGAGCATGATGAATAGGATAAATCGACCATGATGTCTATTATGATAATCAAAACTAGAACTCCTAAGATGCATGCCTTAATTTGAAACTCTAAACTATAAAGTTAAGTGGTATATGTGAATACATTATAATGTACAAAACCATGACTCATAAAGTTAAGGGCTTACGCATGGAAATAAGTACATTTTTTTTTCCAGTACATTACATACTAAGATTTTCACTTGTACAATTTGATGCCTTATAAATCAACTACAACACTCAAAATACCAAAGTATAACGAGTGTGTTGATAAGCAACATATGTACAAAGAAATAAATGTTTACAGCTGGAGAATAAGTTGTTATTCACTTTACAACCACTAATAGTTTAAAAGAGGATTGTTCTAAGGTCCATAGACAAATTACAAGTGCTAATTCCAACATTAAGGTTCTTCAAGGGAAAATCTCACTACATAATTATGTCATTAGACTAGACATAAACAACGAGACTATCCATTATTCTAAAGAACAGTTGGGTAAATTAATTAGATAGTCACTTATTAATGATATTTAAGTCTGGTAATTTCAATATTCTAATTAACACATGATTAGTTGACTCTAGTTCCATACGTTTCCTTCCCAGAACTTGACAAATAACTAATATGAGAGTTAGTGACAAAATTAATTGTTAACGCTATAAGAACCATAATAAGCAGTCTTCTAACAAAGCTTTTCGATACATTACATGTTCTGATTATTAATCGGAGTACAGTATCATTACTTAGGCTATGTCATGAAGGTTGTGAGGTTTGCATAGTCAACATAAAGTCACACTTATCTTAAACTCTCATCTTATTTGTTCTAAATATCTGGATAGAAACATTATTAAAATGAAACTAGATGATACCTTACATTTTCACAACTTTTGTCATCATGCAAATGAGAATTTGACAAAAGGAAAATGAGACTTATAAATTTCATCCATTATAACCGCAATTCATGAGAAATTATGACATGGTTAATGAGGATGATTATTCATCTAATCTCATTCTAAGTGATTTCAAATCATGACGTTAAAGCCCTAAAATATTACTTGGCTTAAGGAATAAGTATGGGTCCATCATAAGTCATTCATTGACATTCGTGGAACTTATTCCAAATGGAATATTCAGACATAATTCATTTATCATTTAACAGACTATAAACTTGTATCTAAATTTTGTCGCATATGGCACACGTTCTTAGAAGAAATCTATTCATATGTTTACTTATTAAGATTTCTATTAAATATGTCCTTAAGTTTCTTATGACATTTGGACGTTAAGGAAGTCAAATAAAGTCTAACGTATATATGATAAGTTCCCACGTCACGTACCTCATTGCAACTTTTCTTGTAGCATTCTAGAGATATCCAAGATCAGTGGGAGCATTAAGTGTCTTAATAATAACTTGCATTAGTTGCAAGATGTGGGGGAGTGAAAATTACACATTACCTAAATTTGCACCTCTTGTACAAGACACTGCTCCATTATGACACTGTTCTATCATAACTTATCTCCTTAAATCTAATGCTACTCTTACAAAAGTTTCATTGTTGCTTAATTGTGGGCACACATAGATTTCTTACCTGAACTAACATAATCCTCAACAAGAGAAATCACAACGACTAACGTCATTAATTTGTTTTCTCTATTAGAACTTGTTGGTCATTAAATATTGACCCTAAGCATGCTGAGTTCCTAAAGATTCCTAAGGTCAGTGGGAGCAGTAAAAGTCCTTATTATGATTTGCAAGGAATACAAGAGGCGGGGGGAAGAGTGTCATTAAATTTCACTCCAAATTTAACTCCGATTACACCTCTTGTACACCTTACTGCACCAACTCTTACAAACTTAGAATCCTGAAAATGATAGCAACATAACCAAGAGCTAATCCATAAAACTGAAACTTCTAATGAACCCAATAATCAACTCAGGAGGTCATCTAGGTTTAAAAGCCTACTAATTTTGATGATTACATAACTTCCCTAACTGAAGTTGAAATGGATTTTGGAAATGTTTATTGATCCTATCTCTTCAAATTAAGCCATTAGTGTCAATCAATATTCTTAATGGAATAAAACAGTTTTCTAGTAAAACTGATTTTATGTGTTCGTATAACGTTTGGGATTTGATTGAACTACCTAAGAGTGTTCATAACTAAACCAAATCCTAATATAAGCGTTAAGACACGAAGAAGCATGATTGATTGTCAAAGGTTGTACTTAGGAAGAGATAAATTATTAAAGAATCTTTATTACATATCTAACAAAAGATTTCTTTAAGGATCATCATTGTTCTAGTAGCTTATAATAGTTTAAAGCTACATTAGATGAACATTATAAACAATTTTCCATAACAAATGGCTGACACATTTACATGTTCATTAGATAACAACCTAAAGTTTTAAACTGAAGGTTAAAGAACACTTTATTTGTAAGCCAATAATATCCATGTATGGGTTTAATGCAAACATCATAATGTGATGAAAAGCTAACGTAATTATTTTCATCAAGAATCAAGTGGATTAATGTACCTACCTCAAGATGAGTGGGAGCAACTAAGATAAACTTGTTTATATAGATGATATTCTTTTGACAAGTATATGTTACATAAGTCAAAGCATCGTTAACACAAACTTTGATATAATAGATCTCAGAGATATCTCTTACGTGATTGATATCATAACATACTGAGATAGACTCAATGGGACAATAGTATCGTTCCATAAGTTTAACAGTAAATGGGTCCTTACGTATGTAACTAAACACTGCTCTCCTTTAGAGGATAATAGGATAAATGAGATTATTTTTTTACGCTTCATTAAATTGGAAGCCTTATGTAAGTTTAAGTCTATACTCGTTTAGATATTGCTCACATTGCAACACACTAGATATGTCTAGATTATTGTGAAGCATCTAATGGAGTATTACAATATCTTTAAAAGAAACGAGAGGCTATTATTTGAAGAAGAAGTGAGAATTAAAACCGGTTTATTACTCTAACTTTGAGATATTCAAAGATGACAAAATGTAATTTCGGGTATATATTTATGTCAGCGGACAAAACTTATCTTATGGAGGAGTCATAACAAACTGATATTAACAACCTAAGTTATTACGACATAATATAGTCACTAAATGTTGTTGGAAATTTATCAGTGGACTCATAAGCTTATTAACTCCATATAATGTTTTGAAGAATTAGTGTGATAAAGTCAGCTACCATGACTCCTTGAACAGTAACAGTTTAAGAGGTGCTGCATTAAGTTTCGATACGCAATTAATTATTCGTTTATGAACGAATTGAGGAAACTAAGTTTGTATCGAATACATTCATGATATGCTTAAGGATCCTATAACTGAAGGGCTATTACCCATAAGTCTTATTAAGAGAGCTCATAGACGGGTATTAGTTAATGGCCATGCGCAATTGCATATCGTACTATGAATGACTAAGTATTAGTTAATTTTCCTCATCAGTTTGATTTTGTACGTCTCTAAGAATATGTCAAGTCGACATAATGGCATATAAGACAAATAAAGTTACAAATCAAACAAAGGGCTTATGCGTATTTTGATCATGACGATTAGGTTTTAAATTAAGGCTATAGTATGATTAATGGGGGTCCTGAGTCGCATAATGATTCAACGGCTGTATTTCTCTGCTATAGTACTTGTTTAAGGCTAAAATGAGTGTTAACTCCTGATCAGGCTTATCTAATACTCATAGTAAATGATTACTCGGCTAAGTGGGAGAATGTAAGATTAAATATATTACGTATTAATATTTAATCTGTAGCCATTATAATCATTTACATTATATAGATCAAAATATATAACAATCCTATTAAATAATTAGTTGGTAATTGTTGATGGACCATATTACCCTTATTAACTAATTAGGGTTTCCTCCTGGGTGCTTATATAAGGAGAATTATGTGGAGGTTAAGGGGTTACTCAGTTACAAATTAGACACAACCCATTAGCCATAACATCATCAAATTCGACCTCCTCTCCATAACCGATTCCCTTGTCGGTTTCTCATCATCACCATCATCAGTCAGCACCCTAAGGAGGAACCAGACCAAGATGACAATCATGTCAACCCTTAATGGATTCTCTGCTAACCTGTGCTGATGCAACCAAAGGTATGTTTTCATGTTTTCCTTTATGTTCAAAACAGAACTGAACCAACATATATGGGTTTGTCTATCATGTCTATATATACGTTTATCATAATGGTAACACTTTTTTAGTTATATACACATAGTCGTAACATAATTAGTACGTAGCAGTAGAATACCATAAATTTACCCGTGTACATTTATTATTTTTTCACTACTTTGTAGAAATGTAAATGGGAATTTCATTTTTGTTGCTATACGAGTCTAATGAATTTCATGTACGTATTTCTACGTTTAAAAGAAAAAATATCACCGATTCTAATGATTCAAGGCATCCTCCGAACAAGCCAAAGCAAGCATTGTGTATCACAAAACCAGCAACAATATCGAACACATCGACGGCGTTAACATCAATGTCTACCCCAAGATAATATAGACAGTTGCGTTGTATGTTTCTTCCTGTCTTCTGTATTTGAAGTTATACGATTTGTAACTTTTTCTTGTTGTATAAACCTCTGATTCCCCAAAATCATGGAGAAACCGAACGAAATCTGCAACTACTCGAAGGGAGATGCTGCGAATCAAGAAATCGAAAAGCTGCCTCCGTTATTCGAAGAAGATGATTCGAATGATCTGTTCTCATCGTCAAAAGTATATGATCATCAGTTGGATGCCTTGTTTCAAGATACCACACCACCATTATGGTCATATGAGCACAAGATGCAGGAGCTCGAAGCCATCGAGTCTCAATATTTCAAGCTTATTAAACCACCAGCGCAAAGTCAGGCCCGCGTGGCTAGCTCTGAAGTGAGTGATCAGCGTACGTTATCAACCGATGAAGTTATTCGGTTAGGTGGAGAACGGTTCATAAAATCGTGTTCATTGTCATTGAATTCTACAAATGATATGTTGGAGTCGACCCACCCATATGCAGGTTCATTCGTGAGCCTTTCGGATCAAGAACTCAAAGATGTCCAACTCATCGAAAATCTATTGCTTTCCTCGGAGAAAGTCGCCCAACAACAGTTTGATCGATCGCGTAAGCTTCTTGACTGGTGCGATGCGTTGTCATCTAGCTCGGGAAACCCGATTCAAAGAATCGTGTATTATTTTTCAAAAGCGTTACGAGAGAAGATCGATAGAGAAACCGGGAGAATTAGCTCAGTCACCGGGCCAGGAAAGAAAAATGAACATGACAGGCAAGGGAGAATAATGAACACTACTATGACTCGACTTTCGATCTATCAAAAGTTACCGTTTTATCAAGTGGGTCATTTTTCGGCCGTGCAGGCTTTGGTGGACCAGGTATCCAAGGCGAAAAGAGTGCATGTAGTCGAGCTCGCAATTAGACAAGGCGTACATACCATGATTCTTATGCAAGCTCTGGCATCTCAACCCGAGCCTATCAAGCATCTTAAAATAACCGCGGTTGGCACTGGTCAGGAACAGGAAATCAAGAAAACCGGTGATCAGTTGAAAAGTTTTGCAGAATCTATAATGTTATCTTTTTCTTATAAGGTGGTTATAGTCAAAGATATGCTAGATTTTAACAGAGATCTTCTTGAGTTGGATCCAAGAGAAGCCTTGGGGGTTTTCTCAATGTATGGTTTATGGAGCATGATCGGGCAACAAGACCGTTTAGAATCGTTAATGAAGGTTATAAAGAGCATTAAACCTCTTGTTATGGTGATGTGCGAAGTTGCAGCGAATCTTAACTCGCCCAACTTTGTGAATCGTTTGATCGAAGCATTATTCCACTATGGGGCGGTGTTTGATTCTTTAGAAGATTGTATGGATGGGGAAGATGAACACCGTGGCATTACTGAATCTATGTATCTAGGTGAAGGGATAAAAAGCATTGTGGCAGCCGAAGGAGCAGAAAGAGCGGTTAGGCATGTGAATATCGATGTTTGGAGGAAGTTTTTTGCACGATTTGGGATGAAGGAGATTGGATTTAGTGTGTCTTCTTTATATCAAGCAAAGTTGGCGGCAGGAAAATTTTCTTGTGGAAGTTGTTGCACGTTTGATGTGGACGGTAAATCCGTCAACATCGGGTGGAAAGGAACACCGATTGAGTGCCTTTCGGCTTGGAAATTCTCTTGAAACCCAGCGATTCTGCTTGGTTCTCTCTATGTTAAGTGATCGATGTTTTTTTATGTTGGTTATGGTAGTTGATACTTGATCTCTAAAGTTGGTAGACATTACGGTAACAAATAAAGGGTTAAGAGGGGCATTAGTCATCCTAAGTTTGCTCACTAACTAGTGAATGTATGATTGTACTTTTTGTAATAATTGGAAAAATGACTTGTGTTTTTTTTATTTCATGATGGTGTCATCTCACCCTAGTTAACGTAGTTATGATGTTCTGGTTGGTGTGATTTGCTATGACTCGATGTAGATTGTGGTTTAGTGATGATCATCGCACCCCCCAGACAATGTAGTTAGGAGATGTCCTGTTGGGTGGTTGGCTATAGATTTATCTAAGATCAATTACAAAAATAGTAGAATTTATGTCTACCTAATATGTCAAACGAAATTACAAACTTTATAATTAATCTTTTAAACCTTGAAGCATAAGTTATTATATCTTCTTTTGACTGTGACTTCGACACCACCGATCATTTAGGCTATACGGGAGAGGCTCATCCTTGGAGGATGACCCTCCACGTCAGCGTCAAGTAGATCGGGTCTGAGGATGGGGCAAAGAAAACGGAGCTAAGGAAATGGGGGATGAGCCTAAAATATATATGCATATGTTGTATGTATATGTGTGTGTGAGAAGGGAATGCAACAACTTTTGTCTTATTCGAGCGTCTACATCGTCCTAGGCTAGACGTTTGAGACGACGATGGGGGGGGGGGGGGAATGGTGTGCAGGGCGGCGACGGGCCGCGACGGGCTGGGGACGATCCCCATACCGTCTAGCCTTACTTTTGTCGATATTATCGACCAAATCAATGTGTTTAAATAGGTTTTTAAATTAACAACTATGACAATCATGTGGACCCATTGACCTAAATACAGACAATAAATGTGCCTATGCATAATGTCTTCATGTTTAGCATCTGCCTTCTGATCAGGCTGATTAGCATCTAAATATCATTGAACAAATCGACCACTACTTACATTGTTGAAGTGCATGAATTTTTCTTCTTTTTAAACCAAAAAATGCATACTTTCATGATCATAATTTAACCATGTTTCCTTCAAAGAAAGACAACCTTCCAGATGATAAACCCTCTTCTGAGATTCCAAAACTCAACAAAACCAATAAAGATCAGCAGAAACGACCTCTCAATGATCAACTTGGATCTCTAGATAATCTATACTTCGATCTCACCTCGCCACCTTCTCAAAATGTGTTAAAGGGTTCAGATTTTCAACTGGAAGATCAAGACTACAAAAAAGAGTCACCGTTTGCTTCGCTTAGGATCGTTAAAGACTTTGCAAGCAGATCAAGAAAACTGAAGGGTGAAAAGATTCACATTCCAAGCGAATCGCAAAAGCTGTCTACTATTGAAAGAATTCGGATGGCTGGACGGCTTTTCATCGACTCTTCTTCAAAAGTAGATGAAACATCCAATCCAAGCCATCCATTCCCAGCTTCAACATCCGGGTTTGTGGATGATGAAGCTAAAGACATTGATCTTCTGCTTACTCTTCTAGCTTCAGCCGATAAAACCGGTCAACGACAGTTTGACGAAGCAAATGAACTCATTGAATTGTGTAGTAAAACGTGTTCAAATGAAGGAACTCCAGTTGAACGATTGGTTTACTATTTTTCGGAAGCTATTCGCGAGAAAATAAATCGCGAAACAGGAAGAGAGGCGTCTGGTGGACTAGAAAGGATGCGAGTGTTTGATTTTCAAAAGGCTATGATGAGCGTGGACGCGAGTATCTTCGCATTTCACAAGAAAGTCCCGTTGTCGCAGGTTTGCAACCTCAATGCGAGCATTACTAGAAGCATATATTAGCTAGAGTTTATTGTTATTATGTCATTTCATTAGAAAGTCCCGTTGTTGTAGGTTTGCCAGTTCAGTGCAATAAATACACTACTCGAACACGTTCGAAGAGCGAGACATATCCACATAATCGATCTCGAGATTAGGAGCGGGATGCAATACACACTTATGATGCAGGCGATCGCGAGCCGCAGCGAATGGCAACTCAAGCACTTAAAGATAACCGCAATTGGTACAAGATCAGAGTCCAAGATAAAAGACACATGCAACCATCTTGCTGAGTTTGCACAATCAATGAACATCCCATTTAGTTACAAGATAGTCATGGTAGAAGACATGCTAGACTTCAACATAGATCTCCTTGAACTCGACCGCCACGAAAAGGTCGCAGTCTACTCCTCGGTCTCATTATCAAACCTCATCGTGAAACCAAACCGCCTCGAACATCTCATGCTAGAGATTCGAAAGATCAATCCTTGTATAACCATCGTCTCCGAAGTCGAAGCAAACCACACTTCACTTGTGTTTGTAAATCGTTTCATTGACGCTTTGTTCTTCTATGGGGCGCTTTTCGACAGCATGTCAGTTTGTTTTGCGGGCGATGATCTAAACAGAAAAGTGGCAGAGTCTGTGTACTACGCTTACTCTATACGTAACATAGTGGCGGCTGAAGGGGATGATAGAACGATTCGACACACTGGGATTAACGTTTGGAGGACGTTTTTCGATCGGTTTGGGATGGTGGAGATTGAATTAAGTAGTGAATCGTTGAATGAAGCAAAGTTATTGATCGACAACTTTAATTGCGGGAATTGTTGTACGCTTCGTGCTGATGGTCGATGTTTAATTGTTTCTTGGAATGGTGTACCGATCTTCTCAGTTTCCGCTTGGAAGTTCATATAACGCAACGCAATCGTTTGGAAAACGATGAAAGCTAAAATGTTGTAGTTTCTATTCTAATTCCAAAGCTATGTACGCAGTGTTTTTATAACTAGAAAAGTAATTGAGCTATTTAATTTGTGTTACTGTTGGGTGGGGTATTTTAAAAACAAATTAACGTTAAAAATTGAGAAAAATACATAACTAATTTATACAAACTAGTGGATTCACTCATGCTTTGCGGCGGAAATTTCGTCGACATTAGTTCCTTGTACTTGTTATAACAATTGATGCTTGGTTTTGAACAAAATTTATGCCAAAATATCAATAAAATATTCATTAAACCAAAATGTTGGGGGTGAGCTCATAAAAATGAGCCACGCTAATTAAGGTAAGCTAGAGCTTGGACTCAAAGTTCAACAAACTAACTCAACTCAACTCAACACATTATATTCATTAAACCAAATTGTTGGGGTGAGCTCTAAAAAGCTCATAGCATGTCAAGCCAGTTTATTTAACTTTTAACATTTATTTATATAGCTAAATATCAAACTAAAATGGCTAGTAGGTCAAAAAGACTAGACATGCCCACAAGGCTAATTGTGTAAAATGGCGAATTAGATGGTTAACTTGGGAGAAGGGGTTTATGTATAGCAATTTTATTCTGCTACGTATTTTAACATAAATAATGTGGGACAATAGTAAAGGTTTATGCTACGGAACCTACAAACCAAGAGAAAATAAATTGAATTGAAGAAACTCATATGGAAATGAGTTACTATCTGTTCAAAATATAACTGAAAGTAATCTAAATCTATCTTAAATTAAACTAATCTAATATAAATTTAGAAAGAAAAAACAACCCTAGAACAATTTTATTTTTCAAATATAATCGCTTCATGAGTTTCTGAACCATTTAATAGTTAAACAGTCATAAGATGAAATATTCTCTCCTGGAACTCTAAAATTTGTTAGATCTAAGCGTCAGTGATATAATTTTGAAATGATTACTATCATTCTAATCCAAAATTTTAAAAATTTTGGTAAAAGAAAATGTAATGCTATGTTGAATGAGTTTAGCTTCAGGATGAGTTTAGCTTCAGGAAAACTATAGAACAATTTCAGTAAGCCAGATCGATCAACTTGTTCAATTGCTCCTTTTGGAATGGGATGGAGCTTCAAGTAGGTATGACAAAACAAAATATTGTAATTTGTTTCCAAACATTTACACACACATATATAAGGACTTTAATTTAAATGAGTCAACCGAGCGAGTCAACTGGTCAGTTAACGAGCGAGCCACGAGCCGAACTTACCTTTCCTCCAACTCGGCTCGTTCACAAACAAAGCCAAATTCGGATCTTCTAAATGAATCATCGCTTTCGTTTATAAACACCAATTTATTTTACATATGTTAATGATTACCGGAGAAACCCAATTAACCAAAGCATTCAACTGGGATCTATCGATTTAGTCGAACAATCTCACGGTGTTCTTCCGATTTTAACCATACCAACCCACTGAATTCCAAAAATGAAAAGTCTAACCCAGTTTGTTAATTGGATGAGAATGACAACAAAATGAAACTTTGGGGGCCTAAATACAAAAAGTTTCATTTTTTGACTGAAATAACAAAAAATAGGCTAAACTCAGGGACCATTTTAACATTTTACTCAATAAAAAAATAACACTAAAAATCAACCATAAGTAATTTAGTTTTGCTATTAACCAATGAATAAGACCCAAAACATTTCCACAATGGAATGGACGTTTTTTTGGAAAAGCATAGTGCCATTTTTCATCCAAAAATGTCTTCTCATCTAGGGCTGTAAACGAACCGAACGAACACGAACAAGGCCTTGTTCGTGTTCGTTCGTTAAGGAAATAAATGTGTTCACGAACGGTTCATGAACACTTACCGAACGAGATTTTATGTTCGTGTTCGTTCGTTAAGGAAATGAGCGTGTTCGCGAACGGTTCACGAACACAAATAAATTTGGCGAACGCGACGAAGGATAAAGATAGATGGCCTAAAGAGTAGCACTCGAACTTGATTCCTTTATTGTGGAACGCGGGTCGATCGTATTCGCCGATGTAAATAATGAGAAATGAAAGGGAAATGATGCATAGACAAGGTGAAAGTGGGTTTCCTAGTTTAATTGTTAGGGTAATAAAATAAATAAAAGTCTAATAATATCAAAAGTACAAATAAAATATAAGAAAGTATAAATATCTTCAATTAAAACACAAACATACGAACATAAACGAACGCAAATCAACGAATGTTCACGAACACCTTACCGAACGTTCACGAACACAATCGAACGAACGAGACCTCTGTTCATGTTCGTTCATTTAACTAATCGAACGAAATTTCTTGTTCATGTTCGTTCGTTTATTAAACGAACGAACATAAACGAACTTCCCGCCGAACGGTTCACGAACTGTTCGCTGAACGTTCGGTTCGTTTACAGCCCTATTCTCATCCAATGTAGGATGGGCAAATCTACAAAATAAATAATTTAAGTTAACTAAGGGTAAAAAAAATGATAACTGATTTTAAGTTAATTCAGTATTTGGTTAATTCAGTTTTCGATTGATTTCGGTTTGGCTTCGTCTGTTTTTTTCGGTTTCGGTTGACGATTCAATTATTTCTCAATTCTTTAAAGCTAAAAAAATAGCAATACTATACTTAAATTAAAGAGAATAAAACGCTCGTTTTTATGATTTATTTTTTAAGAAAATATATACGTATGAAAAAAATGTGGCCTTATGCATTAAAGAATAAAAGAATTTCTTTACTTTTGAGTATCTTAAAATACATATCCCTCATGGATTTTAATATAATATAGATAAAATATGGAGGTTCGAGTAGTATATGTATAAAAGTTAAAGCCTTAAAGAAATTGAAAACCAGTTGAACTAGATAAAGGTAATTCAAGAGTATTCAACTAGGACAATTGTTTTGTTGGTGTGACATCGGGTTGACCCGAATCTGACTCGGGCCCACCGGAAAATCAGGGTGTGACATCGGGAAATCAGAGGGTGACATCGGGTTGACCCGAACCCGACCCGTTAACCTAAACGGGTTTGCGGTTTCAACCTGAAACTGATCCAACCCCATTTAGACTAAACCTAAACCCGTGAATTTCGTGTTAGGTTCGTGTCGTGTTTTCGGGTCGTGTCCGAAATTCACGCCCCTACTCAACGCGCATCCTTGGTGGAGTCCTACCTCCAAAGGGAATGAATCAGTATCCCCACAGGCGCACGAACACTAGTCTCTGTCGTACTATACATATCCCTAATTATATCTATATACTTCCCTGGGACCCCCATACCCTCCAAACTATCCCAAATCAGTGTACGTGGCACACTGTCGTATGTCTTTTCAAGGTCAATGAACACCATATGTAGATCTCGTTTCTCTTCCATATATTTTTCAACCAGTCTCCTTAGGATGTATATCGCTTCCGTGGTTAACCGCCCTGGCATGAAACCAAATTGATTAACCGAAATCTAAGCTAGTTTTCTAATTCTATTATCAATTACCCTTTTTCATAATTTCATAGTATGGCTTAGCAACTTAAAAAAAATATTGAAAATAATGATATAATTTGTGAAAGAGGGTACATGCAATCTTCCTTATTTTGACAAAAATAAAAAAGAAAGAAAATAGGCAAATGTGAGGAGAGCAAAACATACTAATTAATATAGGGGTAATTTATATTCTACATAATCTTAATTTAAAATGTTGGGAAAAGATCAAATAGGAAGTTTATTTTGGCTAGGAAGTCTAGGAAGCAATAGGATTAGGACATGTGCCAACATTTAAAATAAAGAGGAAGGGTATTTTAGTCAATCCAACCCTTTCTTCTTCCTTTTCAAAACCCAGTATCATCAAAACCCACCATTTTTCAAAACCCACCATCTTCATCCATTTCTTCACTTTCTATCTCAATAATCACTACATTATAGTGCGATTTTCGTCACCAATCAATGATTCAAACACCCGATCAACGTGTTCTTCAGCTTTTTTGAGAAAACCCAGTTTAATTTCATACAAAATCTCGTGTTTTTTCTTGGTGATTTTGAAGATAATCACTCGATCCGTTCGATTCGAGCACTGATAAGTGTTTCAATCATTCAAAATTCGTCAATTGTTGAAGAAATCACTTCAATCCATGTAAGAAATTCTTTAATTTCATTTTTACGATCTGGGTTTTTGATATGGTCATTGCGTTTTACAATCTTGGCGGGGGTCCGGGGGCGGCAGCCCCTGGTAGCGGGGTCCCAGGGGCGGCAGCCCCTGGCGGGGTCCAAGGGGCAGAGCCCCTGGCTGGGGTTGAGACAGTTCACAGACAATTGCTGTACTAAAAACGCACCAGAAAAATTAATTTTCCAGAAATTGGCTCATTTCGAAGACAGTAATTCGTAGACAATTCAGACAGTTCACAGACAATTCACAGACAGTTTTATGTGTCAATTGCGTTTTAGAAATAAGAGAGTTTTATGTGTTTTTTGGCTATTGCATTTTAGAAAAAAAAAAAAACACATTTTTAAGTGTTTTTAGTCATTGCGTTTTAGGTACTACATTTTTTTGAGTTTTTAGGCTATTGCGTTTTAGAAATAACACATTTCTTTGTGTTTTCTGGCTATTGCGTTTTACAAATAAGACATTTCTTTGTGTTTTTGGTGCATTGCGTTTTAGAAAAATGTCAATTTTTTAGGTTTTTTTTTCATTGCGTTTTACGTAACTGGGGTTTTTTTTTAAACAGTTGGAACCTGTTGACAGTTTCTCATGCTCTTGGAAGATTTATTGCGTTTTATGTAATAGAGCAGGCTACATATATATTGTATTATAAGCTTTAACATCAAACAATCAATTGCAGTAATGGACTTAATTCAAGAAGGTATTCTGCAGCAATTCACAAATTCTATTAACTTTTCCCATTGGTCAACTCTTTCCTTGTTATACATTATCACTAATCCAAAAACGCAATACAGATAATAATAAAATAATAATACCATTCATCCATCCAATAACACAGTACATATAATAATAATAATAATAATAATAATAATAATAATAATAATAATAATAAAAATAATACAGTCATCTAAAAAAGATAAAACGCAATACAAAATTATGTCATACATTCTCACTGTAGTATCAAATATGAACATACTAATAAAGATATTTCTTTTTTAGAGTTGGCTTTTACCAACAGTAGCATAAAGGAAACCAACCAATTGTCTTCTTGATCGAACAATAATAGCTTCACGAACTGTTATCGCAACTAGGAGTTGAATGTTTGAGGTTACAATAGAGATGCAGAAAATGGCAGTCTCTCTCCAGAAAACGCAATACATGTTGAAAGAAGGTGGGATACTTTTTTATGCATTGCGTTTTAGGTAACTACATTTTTTTTTGAGTTTTTAGGCTATTGCGTTTTAGAAATAACACATTTCTTTGTGTTTTCTGGCTATTGCGTTTTACAAATAAGACATTTCTTTGTGTTTTTGGTGCATTGCATTTTAGAAAAATGTCATTTTTTAAGTTTTTTTTTTCATTGCGTTTTACGTAACTGGGGGTTTTTCTATTGCGTTTTACGCAACTGGGTTTTAAATTTTTTTTTTAAAATATAGCAATAGTATACTCGTTTTAAAGATAAAAAAACGCTCGTTTTTTTGGTGCAATTTTTATAAAAAAATAATGTCGTATGAAAGAGTTATTAACGTTTAAAAAATGGGGGGAATTGGAGGAGAGAGAAACTATTGCCTTGGATTGACTAGAATGCCCTAAACAAACTCACGCGCCTCTTTTATTCCTTTTAATTTCCAGAATTTAATCTTAGCCCTTGATTAACTTAATGGATGGTTAAGATCACTTCCTAGCCTTCCTAGCCAAATTAACTTCCTATTGTATCTCCACCCTTAAAATATTATCAAGAAAAGGAAAATATAGTTAACTTTTGGTTTGTATGTACCCCTTAATTATATATATTATGGACGGCGTATATTGTAACTGCTCGCAAGTGGAATATCAGCCGTTAGATCAATCCAATATTAAATCTCAGCCGTGTAAACTTATAAAAATAACTGAAAAAGCAGCAGTTAGTGGCGGTTCTACACTCTCTCTGTTATTCAGATGCAGTTAGCCAAAAAATCTGCACAATAGCTGCAGATTAGATTCAAATAACCGTTCCTGAAATAATGCAATATTTGAATAACTTCCACGTTAGTCCATATTTGAATAACTTCCACATTGCAAATTGCAGTTTACAAAAAAAGTGGGATATCTCAAAATTTAAATCCAAATTTTACGTGAAGGAAGTTGCTTTTAAAGTGGGGTAGTGGGGTTAGTTTATTTATTTCTTTATAGATCAACCTTTTTTCCATTTAGTTTTGCCAAGCAAAGTTCTTCTGAACCTTATGAAAGTTAAAAAGGTTCCCGACTCTACATATGATAAGCAAATTAAAGAGATTAAGGAGGTTCTCTACTGTTCTTATATTTATTTTTTCCATTTGACCTTGAAAATATCATATGTTGGTGTTATAAACTTATAATACATCATTAATTTTTTAGGGAGTTCAAAGAGCAATGCTGGAGCTTCTTAATCAACTGGATGGATTCGAAGCATCTAAAAAGAACAAGGTACTTTCAGCACATTATCATCTCAAATATATTGACTGAAATTTACTTATAAAGATGCATTTATTTATCTTTTATTAATGTTCCCAGGTTTGGATGGCTACAAATCGATTTAATATCCTGGATCAGGCCCTTCTTAGGCCAAGAAGAATTGATTGGAAAATCGAATTTTCAAATCCCAGTGAATACCTAATTATTCGTGATTTAATAACTTTTGAAAATAATGTTTATAACCTTTCGGGCCATTTGAAACTTGTGCCTCAGGCGCATCACGAGTTGGCCAGCCCAATAGCCGGGCTAAAACCATATTATCATTTTAATTATGAAGTTAATAATCAATTGCTTAAATGATATATTTGTTTAAACAAAAATAAATAATACTTTTTATCTATTTATTGTTATGTTATACACTTATACTTATATTACAATTCAGGTGGTTGTTGCTAATTAATACCAAACCCAGTGCACGGAGTGCATTTGACTATTTGAGTGACATGGCAAGGAGTGAAGCATTTGCTGCAATGGAGGAGCCTCACATATGAAGAAGCGTTTTTGGCCAAGCTTGTAGCCTTGTAGGACCTAGTAGATTAAAAGCATTTATTTTCTTTTTCACCTTTTTCAAATGCAATAACAAGTTGTACTTCATTTGTTTTAACAACCTGTACATTAGATTTAAATCATTTGACAACACTAATTCATTTGCCAACAAGGTTATTTTTATTATAATAGGGCAATCAAATTAAGTGGTGTACAAGCCAGTAATGAACTACGTACAAGTATTTACTGCTACTTTAAAAAAAGTTTATGAAGTTTATATATGTATATGTATATAACGGCAAGAGTAAAAATATATCTTTTTAAATTTATTTTATATCTATTTAAAATTTGAAAGTAATGTAAATGAATTTGATTATCAAAAACAATATAAAATATGATTATGAGGTGGAAATGTAATTATTTGTAAGGATGTTTGTAGGGTTGGAGAGAAAACAAATGTTTTTAATGCATTTGTAGTAATCTGATGTGGCAGCTGATGATTGTGCGTGTTTACAAGTGCATTTAGCACCTTGACCTAGGAGATCAAGTCGAAAGCCACAAAACAATATAATGAGTAGATTTCATATGTGTTTCATGAAACATTACACACATTCAGACTTTTGTTTATCATGCATGACTATTACTTGAAGTTCTGATTTCAACTGATTATATTTGTTTTTTTAGTAGTTAATGATCCACTCAATGCAATCTGAGTTGTTTAAATCGTCTTCAACCTTACTTTTTTCGTTTTTAAACATTTATAATGTCAATGTGAACTCATTTGATGAGTTGATATGATACTTGTATATGTAAATAAAAACTTTTGTTATTACGACACAAACAAACCCGTCCACCGGACGGGTATACTACTAGTTTTTTTAGTGTTATATCCGAGGGAAAATCCCGAGTGCTCTCCTTCAAATTTTGTAATCACCCTTGTTGAACTTTTGAAAAACTGTCACTCTAAAGTAAAAAGGTAAAATTTGTTGAGATTTTTCTTCCGGCAAAGAAACTCCCGTCAATATATTGTGATGCAACTTCAGCATCTTTATTCATGCATTTGTTTGGTCTCCACAACTGTGATACCATGCGTAGTCGTTGGGGTGAATAATGTCCCACCCTACAGCGTTTTGCGCCATGTGGCAGACCAATCAGCAATGGGCATTATTGGGTGTTTTTACAAAAGGGGTGTAGTGGGGATATGGGGATTGTGGGGCATTATGTTTGTAATAAAATTAAAAAAAAAACATTTAAAAAATCTTATTGGCCAAAAAATGGAAGATCAAATGTGATTGGCCAAGAAATTGCCCCACCAGCGTGATTTATAACACGTCATAACAACAAAAAAAGGCCAAACAAGCCCCAGTGTAGTGGCTGGTCGGCGAGATTGGGCGTGATTGAGCACAAAAAACGTCTCTTTGGGCAGCCACTACGGATGTTCTGATTGTAAAGGAAGAAGAAATGAAAACCTGAGGGCCTAGCCTAATATTTTATGTTTTGGCGAAGTGGGCCGTTTAATAAAGTTAACAGCCCAATATTTGGTTCTAGTTTTAGTACTGGATTGGCTGAGATTTTTCGTGTGGAAAGACAAAATTCTACAAAGCAAACCTTAGTCATAAGACTCCCTATAAAAAATAATAAAAAATAACAAAATTCTTTGTTTGCAATTATTTATTAATTGATTTAACTTAATATCAAATATTTTAAATTTTATGTGGTTTTCCTTATTTTTAGTTTATTGTTGAATCATTTTACGATTCTTATATATTATTAATGAACATTTTTTATCACATAACAATATCATTCATATTTATAACAACAAATAAAATATGGTTGATTAATTCGTTTAAAATACTGATTAAAGTTACATCGGAGCCGTCCCCGGAAAACTCAAAAAAAAATATTAGGCCCCGAGCAACAAAAAGAGTTGGGCCCAAAATTGTCAAGGGGAAATGAATTAAAAATAAAACCTAGGTGGTGACCTCTCCATTATCGTGAGATGGTTTTTTCCATTCCACCATCAACATTTTCTGTATGATATATGAATGCATATACTAATATATATATATATATATATATATATATGTGTGTGTGTGTGTGTGTGTGTGTGTGTGTGTGTGTGTGTGTGTGTGTGTGAAAGATAAATTGAAAACCCATAGAAAACCCAAAAAAAAAAAAAAACCTATGTAACATTTTTATTTTTTTCTAAAAAGAATGTAACATAAATATACTTGAACATTTTTATGAAAAAAAAACGCCTACGAATTTTTTTTTTTAAATGTTTAAAATTTGTATGTTACATTTTTTTGGACATATATATTATGTAACATGAAATTTTTAACATTTTTTAAAAAATAAACTACTCGATGTTTTTTGTTTTTCTTTTATAAAAATGTTACATGAGGTTTTACAAAGGTTTCTTGAGTTTACACAACTCAAGTGGGTTTTCGTTTTAGCCTTTCAATATATATATATATATATATATATATATATATATATATATAGGGGATGGCTAAAATGAGAACCACCACGAGTTGTAAGAACCACGAGAACCGCGCCCCGCGTGTGGCCGTTGACCACGAAATTTTTTTTACACCTAGATCCGTATATTTTAACACCGGGGGTAAATTTTGGGTTCAAACGGCGCGCCCGAGGGGGTAGTTTTTTACGCCCAAAGTTTGGGTTTTTTTAATTTTTTTAATTTTTCTTTTTTTTTTAACCAAACTTTGGGCGTAAAAAACTACCCCCTCGGGCGCGCCGTTTGAACCCAAAATTTACCCCCGGTGTTAAAATATACGGATCTAGGTGTAAAAAAAATTTCGTGGTCAACGGCCACCCGCGGGGCGCGGTTCTCGTGGTTCTTACAACTCGAGGTGGTTCTCATTTTAACTCAATCCTATATATATATATATATATATATATATAGGGGATCGCTAGAATGAGAACCACCACGAGTTATGAGAACCACGAGAACCGCGCCCCGCGGGTGGCCGTCGGCGACGAAATTTTTTTTACACCTAGATCCGTATATATTAGGACCGGGTGTAAATTTTCGGTTCAAACGGCGCGCCCGAGGGGGTAGTTTTTTACGCCCAAAGTTTGGGTTTTTTTAATTTTTTTAATTTTTCTTTTTTTTTTACCAAACTTTGGGCGTAAAAAACTACCCCCTCGGGCGCGCCGTTTGAACCGAAAATTTACACCCGGTCCTAAAATATACGGATCTAGGTGTAAAAAAAATTTCGTCGCCGACGGCCACACGCGGGGCGCGGTTCTCGTGGTTCTCATAACTCGTGGTGGTTCTCATTCTAGCGGCTCCCTATATATATATATATATATATAGGGTTGAGTTCATTTCAGAACTCAAAATATTGTGAGAACTATCAGAACTATTTTAAACCTTTAGATCATTTGATCAATGGCTTAAATTAATAATGGCATTCATGTAATTAATAAAATTTTAAAAGACATTTTAATAAATAATAAGGGTATTTTGGTGAGATCCAAAAAATCCTCTCTCACTAACCATTCCTACAAAATCTCCTCTTTTCACTCTCTAAAAATCATGATGCGTTTTCGAATTATTTTCAGTTCAACACCTGCGGGTTTTTTTTTTTTTTTTTTTTGTCTTTTTTAAATTTGTTTTTCTTTGTAAATTTTGTTTCCAATATTCTGTTTTATCTTACCATGGATCAAGATTAAAGGTGTAACTGTATATTAAGATATGATTACATATATGTAAATAGCTTTATATGCACATGTAAATTAACGTTTACATATATGCAAATTTTAACATGTGTATTTGTAACAAATACATATAAAATTGAGAAAAACTAGGAAATGAGTCAATGACTAACTTTTGAAAATGAGAGAAACAAGGGTAGATATAAAACATGTGATAATTTGAAATATCTAAATTTACTTATATACCCTTTATTAATAAAAGAAACTGAAAATTAAATGAAATAAAATGAGTGGCTGTAAAGAGTTCTGCAGGTTCTGTAAATTTTTTTGGTTCTGAAATGATCTTAATCCTATATATATATATAATGTAACGTACAATAGGGCTTATCGTACGATACGTACGCGATCATCCCAGCTGTACGATCTGGTGCGAATTCAATTTTGCTTGTTTTGAAATCCCATGCAAATGAAATCGCATGTGAAAAAATGGTTAGCATGGGGTAATGTGAAAAATGGCATGGGGTGTGTAGATGGACAAAATCGCACGTGGAAGATTGAATATCGCATGTGAAAAAATGGCTAGCATGGGGTAATGTGAAAAATGGCATGGGGAGTGTAGATTGACAAAATCGCATGTGAAAGATTGAATTTGCACCAGATCGTACGGCTAGGATGATCGCGTACGTATTGTACAATAAGCCCTATTGTACGTTAACTGACCTTTATATATATATATATATATATATATATATATAGGTAAAGAGTATGGTACAAATCTCACTATCGTACATTATGTACGCTACAACAACAGCCATACACGTGTCCTGATTCAATTTTAACAAATAAGGGTATATCAGACATTCTAATCTAACATTTACGACTGCTAATCATTGAATCCCGTCAATTATGGAGTTCGTTTCCTAACCGTTCCATTCAAGTATTCTTCGTTATTAAATTCGATTGTAGGGTTTAGATTGATTCCACACAGAACGGCCATTTCAGAAACTGATTGATTCGTCATTTAGGTGAGTTTGGGTTTTTTTTTCATTTGAAGTTTTTTTTATTAGATTTATAATCATGGGTAGAAGTTAAGTGTTATTTGGAATTAATTGTTGTGTTACTATATCGCATGTGTCTTTTTATATATCGCATGTGATGTGTTAAAATAATCCAACTAGTAAATGAATGGATATGTTGCATAAATTCGCAAGTTTAAATATAGACTTTTCGCACACAATGAAGTTTGATATATAATTTCGCAAGTTTAATTCGTTATTTCGCAAACCTTAAAGATTTTTATCAATTGTAGCTTTTGATTTCCCAATCTTTATGAGTAATTATTTTTATTTTTGCACAGTGTGTTTAAATTATTGAAATCAAATAATTCAGTTCAATAATTGATTTCAATAATTCATATCAATAATTTTTTTTTATTATATATTTTTGTGATTTCATTACTATTGAAAACATCCAATTAAAAAATGGCAGATCTACCAATATCCTCTTCTGCTTCTTCTGAACCAAGTATCAAGCAGGTTTTGAGGGAAAGGATTCAGCAACAGATTCAAGAGGATCAAACTTGTCAAGAGATGTTGCAGGCCAACATTTCTTGTGTAACAGAAAACATGAAGAGAAGACAAGAAATTCTGGACTTGCTATCTCAGATGCAAGTGATTAGTCTTAAAGAAATTCTGTTATGTTTATGGTGGATTTGGGTGAGAGGGATGAGAAACAGTTGAAAGAGTTGGCTGATGCAATAACTGTCTTAAGATGCTCGATGAAGATGAAAATGGAGTTTCTTTCATCTTTTTAAATGAACTTTTGTTTTTTTGTTGGTGCATGTTTAAATAAATTCGCATTGATATTTGCGAAATTAAAAAACACTAACAAGTTTAAATATTCAACATAAATCCATCATCAAAGAAGTTTACTTTGTTTCCTTCCCAAAATACACACTCATCCTTGTTGGGATTATCGTATCCAAATCTTTCATATATCTTTGTTTGTCTGGCCTTTTATCGAAAGCATTTGTCTTTTTAATTATTTTTTGACGGTGGATATTGTGTTCGGATTGAATGATTTTGCTGAGATATCTGTGCCTTAGGAGATGTAGTTGTGCTTGCTGTCTGTTGTTTACTTCATCTTCTTTCACAAATCCGGTCATCCATGGTATTGTGTCTCCTTTGTATGTTTCCATGTGACGCATTGTAAACACTCCACAGTCGATGCCATTATTCTTTGTCCGCCAATCCATAACTTTTCTTTCGATAATCGTTTTTGAAAGTTCTTCGATAGCCGGTGTTGGTTTTAAAGCCTTTCGGAGGTATAAAACCAATACCCTTCTCTATAACATAGCAACATTGTGTTAGTAGCTTTTACATAATATATAACATGTATATGTATAAGTTTTTGTATTACCAGTGTGTCTGGAAGCCCCTTGTATCTTTCCTTAAACTCTTGTTCAGCTGCTGAATTGTCAATCAGCTCAATTTTGCCAGTTTTCAAGTGGAAGCACAAGACATAGAAGTGGTCACCTTGAAGTACCAGAAATAAAACCAAGTCAACCGAATCAAGTTTTTTTACCTCATATTTTTGTATGATGTCTTCAAAATTTGAGGCAAATACTTTTAGACGTCTGTCGTCTGTGTATTACTCTTCGTCGTACATGATATCCGGCTGTATGTTATGTAATTAGAATCAAAGTTATTAAAACAATGGATTTTTTTTTCACATGCGAATTGTGTATATAAAATTTGCGAAATTACAACAGTATAAGAAATGCAAACAATGGATTTTTTCCCACATGCGAATAGTACATATAACAAATGCGAAATTAAATCATTATGAGAAATGTTTCACAGGGAAATTTCTTCTATAATACATGCGATTTTAGTTATAATTAGTGTGAGAAATCATTTAATATGCATTTACTCTTAGAATTTTCAAATAACAAAATGTGTATGAAAACATACCATCATTGTGCTAAACAAGAAGAGTCTATATGGTGATGATTTCTTATCCCTTTTCTTCTCTTCAAGGTTTAGAATATCTACAAATGCATCTATTCCGTTCGATGCTACGTATTGACCCTTGTAGAAGCTTTCAAATATAGCTTTGAATGTTGCAACTTCAGTTTTTGATCGGTAAAATTCTTCTCTGCCAGACATAAAACATATAATTAATTTTTGGTTGTGTGTATATATTTTTAGATGTTTGTTATTTTGATATAAGTATTTTACTTTCTGTAAGTCTTCTAATGTTGCAAATGTATACCGAATCACATTCAATTCTTGAGTCAATAGTGCTTCGTGCAAGTTTACCACCCTGTTGCTATAAGGGGAACAAAATTTTTCTCCAAGCTCTTTACATCTTTTCTCAGCTCGAATTTTGGCTTGTTCTATTGTCTTATAAAGCAGTTCGTTTAACCCTTTTGGTATTGTTTGTTTTGGAACTGGCTTTGGGTTTGTGTTTTTTCTCCCCTTAGTTGTTTTTTTTTTTTTTTTTGCTTGTTTTCTTCCATGGTGGGACCCAGGCTCAAAAGCAACTCAACTTCATTCAATTCCTCAGCCGTTACCTGAGGGCATTCAACTTCCGGTTCCTTCTCAACGACCGGTTCATTCTCAACTTCAATTCCCGTATCGGTAGGTGGAGGGTCTTTTTGTGTTGCTTCTCAATATCGTACATTATGTACGCTACAACAGCAGCCATACACGTGTCCTGATTCAATTTTAACAAATAAGGGTATATCAGACATTCTAATCTAACATTTACGACTGCTAATCATTGAATCCCGTCAATTATGGAGTTCGTTTCCTAACCGTTCCATTCAAGTATTCTTCGTTATTGAATTCGATTGTAGGGTTTAGATTGATTCCACACAGAACGGCCATTTCAGAAACTGATTGATTAGTCATTTAGGTGAGTTTGGTTTTTTTTTCATTTGAAGTTTTTTTTTATTAGATTTATAATCATGGGTAGAAGTTAAGTGTTATTTGGAATTAATTGTTGTGTTACTATATCGCATGTGGCATTTTATATATCGCATGTGATGTGTTAAAATAATCCAACTAGTAAAGGAATGGATATGTTGCATAAATTCGCATGTTTAAATATAGACTTTTCGCACACAATGAAGTTTGATATATAATTTCGCAAGTTTAATTCGTTATTTCGCAAACCTTAAAGATTTTTATCAATTGTAGCTTTTGATTTCCCAATCTTTATGAGTAATTATTTTTATTTTTGCACAGTGTGTTTCAATTATTGAAATCAAATAATTCAGTTCAATAATTGATTTCAATAATTCATATCAATAATTTTTTTTTATTATATATTTTTGTGTTTTCATTACTATTGAAAACATCCAATTAAAAAATGGCAGATCTACCAATATCCTCTTCTGCTTCTTCTGAACCAAGTATCAAGCAGGTTTTGAGGGAAAGGATTCAGCAACAGATTCAAGAGGATAAAACTTGTCAAGAGATGTTGGAGGCCAACATTTCTTGTGTAACAGAAAACATGAAGAGAAGACAAGATATTCTGGACTTGCTATCTCAGATGCAAGTGAGTAGTCTTAAAGAAATTGCTGTTATGTTTATGGTGGATTTGGGTGAGAGGGGTGAGAAACAGTTGAAAGAGTTGGCTGATGCAATAACTGTCTTAAGATGTTCGATGAAGATGAAAATGGAGTTTCTTTCATCTTTTTAAATGAACTTTTGTTTTTTTGTTGGTGCATGTTTAAATAAATTCGCATTTTGTGTTGTATAATGGAATTGTATTGGCCTTTTAATAGACCTATATTTACTCCAAAATTCAATAATTCATTGTCAAATGCGAAATTAAAAATACAAATGCGAAATTAAAAATTCAAATGCGAAATTAAAAATACTGATATTTGCGAAATTATAAAACACTAACAAGTTTAAATATTCAACATAAATCCATCATCAAAGAAGTTTACTATGTTTCCTTCCCAAAATACACACTCATCCTTGTTGGGATTATCGTATCCAAATCTTTAATATATCTTTGTTTGTCTGGCCTTTTATCGAAAGCATTTGCCTTTTTAATTATTTTTTGACGGTGGATATTGTGTTCGGATAGAATGATTTTGCTGAGATATCTGTGCCTTAGGAGATGTAGTTGTGTTTGCTGTCTGTTGTTTACTTCATCTTCTTTCATAAATCCGGTCATCCATGGTATTGTGTCTCCTTTGTATGTTTCCATGTGACGCATTGTAAACACTCCACAGTCGATGCCGTTATTCTTTGTCCTCCAATCCATAACTTTTCTTTCGATAACCGTTTTTGAAAGTTCTTCGATAGCCGGTGTTGGTTTTAAAGCCTTTCGTAGGTATAAAACCAATACCCTTCTCTGTAACATAGCAACATTGTGTTAGTAGCTTTTACATAATATATAACATGTATATGTATAAGTTTTTGTATTACCAGTGTGTCTGGAAGCCCCTTGTATCTTTCCTTAAACTCTTGTTCAGCTGCTGAATTGTCAATCAGCTCAATTTTTCCGGTTTTCAAGTGGAAGCACAAGACATAGAAGTGGTCACCTTGAAGTACCGGAATAAAAACCAAGTCAACCGAATCAAGTTTTTTTACCTCATATTTTTGTATGATGTCTTCAAAATTTGAGGCAAATACTTTTAGACGTCTGTCGTCTGTGTATTTCTCTTCGTCGTACATGATATCCGGCTGTATGTTATGTAATTAGAATCAAAGTTATTAAAACAATGGATTTTTTTTTCACAAGCGAATTGTGTATATAAAATTTGCGAAATTACAACAGTATAAGAAATGCAAACAATGGATTTTTCCCACATGCGAATAGTACATATAACAAATGCGAAATTAAATCATTATGAGAAATGTTTCACAGGGAAATTTCTTCTATAATACATGCGATTTTAGTTATAATTAGTGTGCGAAATCATTTAATATGCATTTACTCTTAGAATTTTCAAATAACAAAATGTGTATGAAAACATACCATCATTGTGCTAAACAAGAAGAGTCTGTATGGTGATGATTTCTTATCCCTTTTCTTCTCTTCAAGGTTTAGAATATCTACAAATGCATCTATTCCGTTCGATGATACGTATTGACCCTTGTAGAAGCTTTCAAATATAGCTTTGAATGTTGCAACTTCAGTTTTTGATCGGTAAAATTCTTCTCTGCCAGACATAAAACATATAATTAGTTTTTGGTTGTGTGTATATATTTTTAGATGTTTGTTATTTTGATATAAGTATTTTACTTACTGTAAGTCTTCTAATGTTGCAAATGTATACCGAATCACATTCAATTCTTGAGTCAATAGTGCTTTGTGCAAGTTTACCACCCTGTTGCAATAAGGGGAACAAAATTTTTCTCCAAGCTCTTTACATCTTTTCTCAACTCGAATTTTGGCTTGTTCTATTGTCTTATAAAGCAGTTCGTTTAACCCTTTTGGTATTGTTTGTTTTGGAACTGGCTTTGGGTTTGTGTTTTTTCTCCCCTTAGTTGTTTTTTTTTTTTTTTTTTTGCTTGTTTTCTTCCATGGTGGGACCCAGGCTCAAAAGCAACTCAACTTCATTCAATTCCTCAGCCGTTACCTGAGGGCATTCAACTTTCGGTTCCTTCTCAACGACCGGTTCATTCTCAACTTCAATTCCCGTATCGGTAGGTGGAGGGTCTTTTTGTGTTGTTTCTTTTAAAGAAACTGTTTCCATTTCTGTCACATTTTCTGGAACTTTTTGTTGAATGTCTTGGGTAGATTCTGAAAGGTTAACTGTTTCTTCGACAACAGTTTCGTTTTCAGCAATTTCTTCAGGCCAGAGTAATTTAAGAAATACAATAAATTGTGATTTTTAATTTTTTCATAATATAAAGTGTTTTTTTACCTTTGGCAGGTTGTTGGTAAGTGTATACTCCCGGTTCCACAGTTTGAATGTTTGCAAGAAGGGTGTCTGTGACTCCTCCATCATCTGGTTGCAGTACACCTGTAGATACAAATTATTTAATGTTAATACATTATAATCAAAATCACAGGGTATACATTTACATCGTGTGCGAAATCAGATTTGAAGTGTTGTTGACCTAAATCGCATGTGTTTTTATTGGTTTCGCATATGCATATAAATAGTATTTTTTTTAAATAATTTCGCTTGTTTTACCTGTTGATGCCATTTCTACCAAAACACTGGATATTACTTTTTGAGCTTCATCATCCTTTCTACCTTCTTCGGTTGTAGTAACTTCTTGATGAACTTCTGAAGCTGGATTTTCAGGAACTTGATGAACAGGAGAGGTTGCAGTTTCATGGTCTTGATCCGAAGCAGGCGGCACACAAATGGGATTATTCCGAAGCGTCTCATCCCACTGCTTACAGGCCGCCATAATCTCCGGATCCCAAAAACATTTAGTTCTTGCTTCTGAAACTAAGTTGTTCATCTCGTGAACATCTTGAACCATTTTAATGTACTTTTTGACATTTGCTTTCATTTTCTTTAACAGGTTCTGTAAATATTTTTTGAGTTAATATACTATTAATTGAAATGTTAAATATGAATGGATTAATTGAAATTAATTTTTTTTTGCGATTACCTTTTTCTGGGTTCTTGAAGCCTCTCGTTCTTGTTCCTGGGCTGTGTCATAGAATATGGATGGTGAAAGTTGAACAGGAGTGGCGCAATAATCAATCATTTTCTGTGTTTGTGTTCCAACTCCCATCTCAAGGTTCAACTGAGACATTTCATGGATTTCAAAACTGAAATCCATGAAATTATCAATGTTCTCGTTATCTTTTGGCTCTCCCCCGGTTTCTTTGTTTTGTACTCCATGCGCAGTTCTTCTTTTGTAGCTTATTGTGGTGTCAACCGGGGGTCGTAGTGTATAATCTTCCGTTGAAGGACCCTCTTCTTCTTCATTTTCCTCATCATTTTCTTCTTCATTTTCTTCTTCTTCTTCACTCTCACTTGATATCCATTGAGGTCCGTTATCCGAAATATTATCTTCGACTATATCAATCTCCGATGATGTGATATAACGAATAACCGGTATTTCCACAGCTTTCTCAAACAGGTTAAGCCTCTTGTTGTACTCATGCGTGTACAGAAGCTGTATAAATCGCAAGATCATTTAATTATATAACAAAACAAAATAGTATTCTAAATGTGTTATTAAATGTAGTAATGTATACCGTAAGAAAGGCAACAGGTCCCACAAACTGTATTTTGTAGTTTTTCCAGCCTGCTCATGTACGACGTAAGGTGTCGAGTAGAAATGAGCACCAATCTAGATTCTTTATTTCCTCAACATCTTCTACACCAAGCAAACATCTATCATTTGCAAGTGTTGCCTTTGTAATCTCCGCAAAGAACGTCATCCAATATACTAGGAAGTTTAATTTAAACAGGCTCCCTCCGTCTCTTTGATTTTCCATTGTATCTGCAATTAAGCCATGGGTAATTCTCCTGTTTTCCTCCCACTGGTGGATGAATGTATCCCTCACAGCATTTCCCGGTTCTTGACTTTTTTCAAGTTTCACTTGCTTTTTAACTTTCCTCTTATCGGCTATTATCTCAACCTTCTTTGGCCCTCTTGGTATTCCAAATACCTCAAAAACTGTGTCCGATGTTATTTTTATTTTGTGTTTTCCCAAGTTTAGCTCATCGGAATTCTCGTCAAAGTTTCTTGCTAGCCAATATGCCAATCGTGTCAAAATATGGTTGATGTTGATATCAAGAATAGCTCCAAACCCCATATCCCTAACATCATCTATCCGTTTTTTTGAAAATTTTCTAACAATATCCATATATGAGTTAGGTTGGCATCTCAGCAGTATTGCTTCATTGCTGTATTTGAAAAACTCTCTATGTTCTGTTTTAGGCTGTTGCCCTTTTTTTGAATGTTTTTTTGTGAGTATCTTTGATTTTCTCTTATCTTCTTTCTTCTCATGTTTTTTCTTTTTTGGGTGTGGCTTAACAAATTCATCATCTTCTGAACTTTCTTGAATCACCAATCTCTTTCTATTCTTTTTAATTTTTATCAGAGTTGATATTGGTCCTTCAAAGTCTTCATCAGATTCTATTTCTACAAAATCGCAAGCTATAGTTAAAAACACTTAACAAATCGCATTTTTTAGTTAATCATGCACAACAAGTCATCAATTCGCATGTGTTAGATATCAATTCGCATGTGTTATTTTATCAATTTGCATTTATGAGTTATGATTTCGCATTTGTTTTCATAAGCATTACCTAAACAATACAACTAACTTCTCATATAAAATCGCATTTGCATTTATATCAATTCGCAAATCTAATTTAACCTAAAACAAAAAAACTTCTACATACTAGCTTTTTATCATATGAAATCGCAAATGTCATTAAAACCACAACAAAATCCTATATGATATCGCACACCCATCAGTATCATTAAGACAAGTGCATAAAAAATGCAAAACCTAATAAATAAATATACCTGCAATAAACCCTAGCAAAATTGAAGTTGTTATCAATATATAATGTTATAAAACTATAAGTTTCAGTTAAAACGTTAATAAACAAACAAAATCGCATTTGATTTTAAAGCCCCTGTATATTACACTTTAAATCGCAAATGTAAATAGATACCTGGATTCATATTCTTCGCTTGTGGTCTGTCGTTGTTTGCTTTGCTTCTTTTCTCAATATTCATGGAATCGTAGTTGAAATCGCAATGGAGAGTAGCAGTGAATCGTAGTTGAAATCGCAATGGAGAATGCTTTTGATTTTTTGGGTTTTACGGTATGATTTTGAGTTTTTGTGTGCTGATAATCAGTGGTTTTGTTCTCGCTATGGACGATTCTAACCTTGGCGGTTTCTTTTATTAATTTTAATTTGATTAATTTAATTGTTTAAACACGCGCTTTTAATGAGATGATCGTACGGTTGTTGTTGTAGCGTACATAATGCACGATTAGAGTGTTTGTATGATAACCAACCTCTATATATATATATATGTCACACCCCAACCGATGGCGGAAACATCGGGGTATGGCACTGAGCGAAACAGATTGTCCAGAAGTTTCCATAACAATTATCATTACCAATTAATTTAAAGTAACATGTCCCATACCATATCTTAAAAGGCAAACAAATTATTACAGATAATTCTAGTCAAGTAGTTCTGTTCCGACAACTCAGATTTATACATAGATAGTTTATTTATTGGTTTCTAGGACCTCTTTTTCCTAGCTTCGATTTCATCACAGCACAGAGAGCATCCTAGACCTTTCCTTGCCTCAAGTTCACAGCAAGCTAAGCATATAAACAACTTAAGCACCTGTCACATACGTTAAAGTAAAAGTCAATACACATAGTGTAAAGGTGAGCATACAAGTTTGATAATAGCATATAGAGTTCGAAATAGTTTACGCATAACCAGCACGTACACAAAGTGAAATGAGGCATGTTAGTTATCGACATGAACCTATCGATACCAATGACGGCGGGTTGACTGCCCAAGGCAGTTCGCGATACATTCTCACCACTGTGAGCCATGTAGGAAATTGTCCTTAACAACCCCCGAGTGAACGGGTGCTGAGTCCAAACTAATAGTACTACCGTTGCTAAGGCAGGTAGACAACATTCCATGTGTAAACATAACAAACAAGCATTCATTAAGTAACGTATATCATGCGGTAACGGTTAGCGTTTAAAGTATTGCGTAGTGTGTTCGATTGTGATTTTGTATATGTACGTATGTAACACCAAAAAGTGCGTAAAGCAAAAAGGGATCGAGTATACTCACAGCGATTGATGGATTGAAGGGAGCGCTAGAGAGTAGGGTTAGCCTGAACAGATCGATAGCATAACGATAAGTGACGCGTAAAACGGTGTCGGGTACAAGTGAGTCGGACAGCAGTTCGATCGGATGGTAATCCGATCGGACGGCCGGTCGTGCGTGTGGTAATCCGTTCGGACAGCAGTCCTGTCGGATGGTTGTTCGAGTGGATTGTTTCTTCCTTTGAGAAGGATGTGTTTGTGTATGATGGCTTGACTTTTGAAGTTTTCGTTGTAGCATTTTGAAAACATTGAAGTATCTCTACCATTCAGGTCGGTCGATCGGACGGTCATTCGATCGGCTGGCAACCCGTTCGGTTAGGCACTTCAGTGTTAACAAATTCACAGCAGGGTGGTCACTCGTTCGGATGCCCATCCGACCGGGTGGCAACCCTGTTACTGAACAAGTTGAAAATTGTTTAAGTTTTTAAATGAATCAAGATGCAACCCGATTGGACGTGGGTCGAGCGGATGGCAACCCGGTCGGACAACAGTCCGGTCGGATGACAACTCGTTCCAATGACTTGATTGTGCTGTTACTTGACCTTGCTTAAGTGTTGTAAATTGAGCGAGACGTTGTGATGAATGGTTTAAACAATGGGAACCCCATCTCGTCCCCAATGACCTGACCGAACAGGAATCACCCTAGTTCGACGGTTCACGGTCCGAGACAGTTGTTCGTGTCCAACCTGAAATCACTATCTCTCGGATGGAACTTGGATCTAGCACTGATACCTCACTACGAACGAGTAGACGTCCTGTAGTAGTTCTGATTCCCACTAGGTTTGAGTGAGTTGAGTGTAGAAGAGTTGAAAGAAAGTTGGAAAACCATCTTTCACTACTCTTCATTGTGAGTTTGTTTAGATCTATGAAAGGTCCTTGTTTGTTTATGTGGAAATCGGTTAGATCTAAGTTGTTCTTGGTGGATTAAGGCCAAAACATGAAATTCTTCAAGAACACATGATGACGTCATCCTAGAACACCTTGGATCTTGATGATTTCACGGTTAAAAGTTAAGATTTAAAAGATAGAAAGGTGTAGGAGTGCATGTACATTAAGGAAGTACAAGATTTAGGACGAGATCTTACCGGAATCGTGAGAAATTTGAGAAAAGTGAGGAAAACGAGCTGGTCGGACGTCACTTGCCAAAAGTAGAAAGTTTGAAAGTGACAAGGGGTATTTATAGGATGCCCAAAGTGGAAAGGGGCTGGTCGGTCGGATGGCATCTCGCCCGAATGGCAGCCCGGCCGAGGGGCTCCGCGGTCGGATGGCAGCCCGGTCGGATGGCAATCCGGTCGGCTGGCACCTGGTTCGAGTGTGCGGCGCGACGAGTTTTGTTGTTTCAATTTCGATTGCGAGCGTTGCGATGCGATATAGTTTCCTAGTCAAATTACTTTTAATCCCAACTACTCATATCTCGCACTATCTCTTCTCTACCGATTATCATACTGTTTTGATTGCCATTGAGTTCGATTGCGTTCGAGTTTCGATTGTGATTCGATTGATTACCATAGCATAACATAAATAAACATGCACAAGTAACACATAAGGCACACACACACGTATACACTAACCCAAATGCGTAAGTCGAGTTGCGATTGCGATAGCGATAAAGCGATTAAACATGTGATAAATAGCGATTAATATGCGATTATTAATAGATACTCCACATAATACAACTAAAGCGAAAACAAAAAGACTAATTACAAGTCAAAGAAGTCAAAACAAGAATTGACTTTCGAAACATAGGGTGTTACAGCCTCCCCTAGTTGAGGGAATTTCGTCCCGAAATTAGGCCGAAACCATAATAAACAGCTGTGGGTACTTCGCCTTCAAGTCGCTTTCGAGTTCCCAAGTGAACTCTGCGCCTCGTTTACCTTCCCATCGGACTTTTACAATAGGAATGTGTGAGCGTCTGAGCTGCTTGGTTTGGCGGTCCATGATTTCGACAGGCTTCTCCACGAAGTGTAGTGTTTCGTTTACTTGGAGATCATCAAGAGGTACAATCAAATCATGCTCAGCCAGGCCCTTTCGGAGGTTTGACACATGGAAAGTCGGGTGGACATTACTAAGTTCCTCCGGTAGTTCGAGTCTGTAGGTGACTTTTCTGATCCTTTCCAGAATCTTAAAAGGTCCAACATATCGAGGCGCTAGTTTCCCTTTCTTGCCAAATCTGACCACACCCTTCCAAGGTGATACCTTTAGGAGTACGTAGTCGCCAACGTCAAATTCAAGAGGCTTGCCTCGTCTATCAGCGTAACTTTTCTGTCGACTTCGAGCTTTCAACAAGTTGTCTCGAATTTGGAGGACTTTGTCAGTCGTCTCTTGCAATAGCTTAGGACCGGTTAATTGCGAGTGACCGATCTCGTGCCACACAATAGGCGATCGACATTTTCTTCCATACAAAGCCTCGAATGGTGCCATTTGAATCCTGGAATGATAACTGTTGTTATACGAGAATTCGACTAACGGCAGGTATGCATCCCAATTACCACCGAAATCTATGACACACGAACGGAGCATGTGTTCAAGAATACGGATCGTTCTTTCAGTCTGACCGTCGGTTTGAGGGTAGAATGCAGTACTTAAGTTAAGCGTAGTACCGAGAGCCGCTTGAAACGTTTCCCACAGTCGCGAGGTAAACCGAGTATCACGGTCAGATATGATGTCGCGAGGCGTCCCATGATTACAAATGATCTCGTTGGTGTAGATTCGGGCTAATCGTTCTACCTTGTAGTCTTCCCGTATTGGCAAAAAGTGAGCTGATTTGGTCAGCCGGTCAACAACAACCCAGATGCTGTCGTGACCTGATGACGTGTGCGGAAGCTTTGTTATGAAGTCTATAGCTATACTCTCCCACTTCCACATAGGGATAGGCGGTTGTTCGAGTAAGCCAGAGGGTCTTTGGTGTTCAGCCTTGACTCTTGCACATGTCAGGCACTTTCCAACGTAGAGAGCAATATCCCTTTTCATGCCCGGCCACCAGTACTTGTAGCGAAGATCCTGGTACATTTTGTCAGCACCGGGATGAATAGAATACCGGGATTTTTGGGCTTCGTCCATAAAAATCTGTCGCAAATCGGTCCGTTTAGGGATCCAACTTCGGTCCAGAAAGTGGAATATCCCATTCGACTTATTCACAAGCTGGGCTCCATCGTGGTAGATTCTTTCCTTCTTCAGAGTGCGTTCATTAAAACATGCATGATGGGCTTCGCGGATGAGAGTTTCGAGATCATATTGGGCTTGGACGTTACGAGTGCTAAGCAGATAGCTCCGTCTGCTGAGTGCGTCGGCAACAACATTTGCTTTGCCTGGGTGATAACGAATCTCACAGTCGTAATCGTTGAGAAGTTCTACCCATCGGCGTTGACGCATATTAAGTTCTTTCTGATCAAAGATATGTTGTAGGCTCCTATAATCGGTGAAGATCGTACACTTGGTACCATACAGGTAGTGTCGCCAAATCTTTAACACAAAAACAACTGCGCCTAGCTCGAGGTCATGGGTTGTATAGTTCTTCTCGTGGATTTTGAGCTGACGAGATGCGTAAGCTATAACCTTGTCCCGCTGCATAAGAACACAACCAAGACCAAGGTTGGAAGCATCACAATAGACAATGAAATCGTCGTTTCCTTCGGGCAATGTGAGAACAGGAGCATTGCAAAGCATGTGCTTGAGAGTTTGGAAAGCAGACTATTGTTCGGTTCCCCAAACAAAAGGCTTGTCTTTATGCGTGAGAGCGGTTAGCGGCACAGCTATCTTTGAGAATCCTTCGATAAATCGTCGATAATAGCCCGCTAATCCGAGAAAAGAACGGACTTCAGAAGGGTTCTTAGGTGTAATCCAACTCTTAATTGCTTCAATCTTCGCGGGATCGACGTGAATACCTTGGCTATTAAAAATGTGTCCCAGAAACTTAACCTCCTCCAGCCAGAATTCGCATTTGGAGAATTTGGTATAGAGTTGATTCCCCTGGAGTAGCTCGAGAACCAAACGTAGATGTTGCGCGTGTTCGGCTTTCGATTTGGAATAGATCAAGACATCGTCGATGAACACGATGACGAAACGGTCGAGATATGGTTTACACACGCGATTCATCAGATCCATGAAAACTGCGGGTGCGTTGGTTAAACCAAAGGGCATAACAACGAATTCATAATGGCTATAACGGGTGCGAAACGCGGTTTTGGGTATATCCTCTTCTTGAATGCGTAGTTGATGATAACCTGAGTGTAGGTCGATCTTTGAGAAACACGTAGCACCTTGTAGCTGATCAAACAAATCATCAATGCGAGGCAGGGGATAGCGGTTCTTGATAGTTAACTTATTCAATTCCCGATAGTCGATGCACATCCTGAACGACCCATCCTTCTTTTTAACGAAGAGGACTGGTGCGCCCCAAGGAGAGGTGCTCGGGCAAATGAAGCCTTTCTCAAGTAATTCCTAGAGTTGGTTTGAGAGTTCACGCATTTCGGACGGTGCGAGTTGGTAAGGAGCTTTGGCAATAGGATTGGCTCCAGGAATTAGGTCGATACGAAAGTCGATATCACGACTTGGCGGTAAACCTGGAAGATCGTCAGGGAATACCTTTGGAAATTCACACACAACGGGGACTTCGTTTACTTCCGGATTACCTTTCTTTTCCTTCTCCGCTACTACAATGTTTGCCAAGAAAGCTCTGTATTCCTTGCGGAGATACTTGCTAGCTTGGACACATGACATGAGTTTGAGACCTTTCGAAGCAGTTTCACCATAAACACACAATAAATCACTATTCGCGAGCGAGAATCGAATCATCTTATCGAAGCACACAACTTCAGCATGGTTTTCGCGAAGAAATTCCATTCCTATTATGACGTCAAAACTTCCGAGTTGCATCGGAATGAGATCGATTGGAAAGATGTGATTGTTGAGCTCAAGAGTACAATCATGGAGAACAGAATTAACGGCGACAGTTCTTCCGGTAGCGACTTCAACATCGAACGTCGAGGGTGTGACAACTCGAAATTTAGAACCTTTCGTTGTATCTTGACGTAACATGCTTGAACGTTATGTGCCTAGTTAACTTGTTGGTTTAATGACATGAGTGAACATCCTATGTGATTATGTGTTATGTTTATATGTGTGCTTGTATGTATGCGACCCGAGACACAAGAACCCAACTCGAGACCACTCGGTCTCGAGTAAATAGTGTATCTATTTTGGCCGGTTGGGCCATTTAATCCACCTGAAACCCATTAGGGTGCATCAACTTAAAGCTAGTATATAACCTTTGTGGTTAGCCAACATTACCATCTTTGGGTAACTTACACGCTCTCCTACACACCCACACACTCCTACCTTCTCTCTCACTAAAACCCTAAAGATCAAACATCACCTCTCCTCTCCTTCTTCTCGGATTCAACCGGCGACCACAAGGAGCTCTCGGATCGGCTCACACACACACACCCATTTGGAAGCTTCATACACACCTTTGAACCCACACTTGAACCGGTTAGTGATTCATGATTTGGTGTTTTGTCAAATGATGTTTTGATTTAGATGATTTTATACATTGATTAGTAAACAATACATGATGAGTTAGTGTTCAAGTAATCGATTCATAAGTGTTTCATATTGTGTGTTTATATTTCGGTTGATGATGATGTATGATGAAGATTATTTGATAATATGTTGCTTGTTGAGCTTTATACATGATAAATACATCATTCTTGAATGAACGGTATTAAGATTGTTGGTAGATGATGATATAATGCCGGCTTGGTATAGATAAAATGCGATTGATCATGGATATGAGTAACCGACTCCACATGGGTTAAATCCGAATAGCTTGATTATGTTTGGGAGGTTTATTGCTTATGAAGTAGGATTTGCATATGTGTATTAGATGATGTGCATGGTTAGATTATATGATAGGATTGTCGGATTGATCATATTGCAAATCGTGGAAAACCCTAAATGATGAACAAGTTGGAAGGTTAATATGAATATTTGAATATGATATGAACATGTTATGAATATTTGAAATCTGATGGTTTGATCTATTTTGATTAGTAGTTAGACAAGAAAACATGTTTGTGATTTTTGGTTGGCTAGTACTATGAATCATGAAATCCAAATTCTATTGGTTAGTACATACGCTGACATTTAGCAGGTGTGTCTGTCGAGACCTTCTGTCTCGATTCGAAACCACATAGATGGCAACTCGAGATCCACGGTTGCGACACAGCTTGCGAGTCGAGAATCCCTAGTCTCGACTCGAGACCATGCATTATCAGCATACAAACATCATGACTCGAGACCATGGTTACGAGTCTGGTTGCGACTCGAGATCAATACATGCATGACCCGAGACCTCCTCAGTTGCGACTCGAGAACCTATAGGCTACCACTCGAGACCGCACAGTCTCGACTAGAGACCGCACAGTCTCGACTCGAGACCATATACATGTGCACGTTGTTTGGACTTGCACACTGTCATGGGCCTAAGTCATTGGGCCGAATATATGGACTGTACGTGTATTACTAATTGTGTGTGTTGTGCACTGTTGATTGGACTGCCTTAAATAATACTGTATGCAATGTGCTAGTATACGTGTAGAAACATACGTGCACTACTTGGTTACGAACCTGACGAGAATGGTATCTATGTTAGGACGTAGTTGACCACTTACAACTTGATTGACCTTTCTGTGTATCTGCCGAGCAAACCAAGGTGAGTTCACACCCTCTACAAAGCATGGGATTCCCAGGGGTCGGGAATTGGGGTTAAGGAACATGGGTTCCTCGTCCTTCTTGGGTAGGACAGCATCGGTTCAGGAATATAATTCCTCGTCCTCATGGACAGATAACTCGTACTAGACCAAAACTCTATCACGAAGTCCCTCCTTTTTATATCGAGTTAATCGCCGGGCCAATGGCGAGCGGGTCATTAGTTAGATAGCGCTATTTAGGTTTGACAAACCTCACACCGTGCCGCAGAGGACGGGTGTGAACTAATGGACTATGGCACGTCGGTGATGATAGACACCGACGCTAAGGGCACATAAACATGACTAACGTCAGTAGTCGATATGGTAACGAGTCTAGTGTATACACGGGGTAGCCCCCACGGCCGAAATGCCAGATAACTAAACACGGGGTAGCCCCCACGGCTGGATTGCCAGAGTAATTGGGTTAAACAGATCACGTTTTCAACTATGGGGTAACCCCCACGGCAGGCTGCCAGATAAAGGAAACTGTTTTCGAAACAACTTAAAACGAACACCCAACTGTGAACTCACTCAACGTGTTGTTGACTCGTTACTACATGCTTTGCAAGTCAATAGGTACTTAGCTGGAGCTTGCATGGAGGAGGGTCATTGTGGGACATGGACAGATGTGTGCCATGTTAAACTTTGAAACAATTAAACTTATGTTATGGTTTTAAACCTTATGCTTCCGCTTACAACTTAAACTATGTTTTGTTTGGACACCAATTATGTTGGTTGGATTTTTATAATCACTTACATGCTTGTTCAATATGATTGGTGGCTGGATCCTGGTCAGTCACGCCTCCAAGCGGTAGTATTCCGCAAGTGGATTTTGGGGGTGTGACAGATTGGTATCAGAGCCATTGGTTATAGTGAACTTGGTTTTAATAAGGGGAAAAAGTTTTATTAAAATCAGACTATAACCTGTACAGTGCTCTACGATCCACAACGACGCTTCACTCCACATGCAAGGCTCGACATTCTAGGTGATATGATCTATGTATATATATTGCCTACTTGTTAGTTACATAGTACATTGCTCATGGTATGCTTGGTTAGTATAACTACTGTTGCTTGAACACGTGTGTGCTTACTCTCTTCTGTCATCGTATTTTCGCGAACCCCTCTCACTCACGTTCCCCTTGATATGAAGATCATGTCTGGACGCGTTAACATGACACAAGCCCAGTTGACGGCTCTAATTAACGAACAAGTTGCTGCGGCACTTACAGCTGCACACGCAGGAGGTATATCCTGCAGTCCAAACTCATTCTAGGATCTCTGTCATCGTATTTTCGCGAACCCCTCTCACTCACGTTCCCCTTGATATGAAGATCATGTCTGGACGCGTTAACATGACACAAGCCCAGTTGACGGCTCTAATTAACGAACAAGTTGCTGCGGCACTTACAGCTGCACACGCAGGAGGTATATCCTGCAGTCCAAACTCATTCTAGGATCGTTAGATCCTACCCTCGTGAACCAACCCTTGTGTTAAACTCTGTCTTTTCTTTCACCCACAATAGGTCAACATGCTCAGCCACCTGTGTGCACCTTTAAAACCTTTATGGACTGTCGACCTAGTACCTTTAGTGGCACCGAAGGAGCGATAGGTCTCCTACACTGGATTCGCAGGATCGAATCGGCATTCGAAGAAAGTGAAGAACTCTTGGATAAGGGTTTTATTCGTCCTAGCTCATCGCCTTGGGGAGCTCCAGTTCTGTTTGTGAAGAAGAAAGACGGTACCTTTAGAATGTGCATCGACTACCGTGAACTCAACAAGGTGACGGTGAAGAATCGTTATCCTCTTCCGCGTATTGACGACTTGTTCGACCAGCTGCAAGGGTCGAGCTACTATTCAAAGATTGATCTGAGATCAGGATATCACCAGCTGAGAGTCCGAGAGGAGGACGTCTCCAAAACAGCCTTTAGAACTCGATATGGACACTATGAGTTTTTAGTCATGCCTTTTGGGCTGACAAACGCACCTGCGGTTTTCATGGACTTGATGAATCGAGTGTGCAAGCCTTACCTGGACAAGTGCGTTATAGTCTTCATCGATGACATCCTGATCTATTCCAAGAGTCAGGAAGAACACGAGCAGCATCTACGACTTATTTTGGAACTCCTGCGAACAGAACAGCTTTACGCGAAATTCTCGAAATGCGACTTCTGGCTTCGAGAGGTCCATTTCTTAGGCCATGTGGTAAACAAGGATGGGATTCACATTGACCCATCCAAGGTGGACTCGATCAAGAACTGGCCTGCACCCCGTACACCCACGGAAATTCGCCAATCCTTGGGTTTGGCAGGTTACTACAGGAGATTCATTAAGGATTTTTCCATGATTGCACAGCCTCTCACTTCACTGACACAGAAAGGCGTTGTTTATCGATGGGGAAATGCACAGGAATTAGCGTTCCAACACTTAAAGGATAGACTTTGCAGTGCACATATCATTTCCTTGCCAGAGGGCACAGACGACTTCGTGGTCTACTACGACGCATCAATTCAGGGTCTTGGTTGTGTACTGACACAACGGGATAAGGTTATAGCTTACGCCTCAGGACAACTTAAAATTCACGAGAAGAACTACACTACACACAATTTAGAGCTGGGAGCTGTTGTTTTTGCACTTAAGATATGGCGACATTACCTATACGGTACTAAGTGCACCATTTACACCGATCACAGGAGTCTCGAGCACATCTTCAAGCAAAAGGAGATAAACATGCGTCAACGACGATGGGTCGAGTTGTTGAACGATTACGAATGTGCAATCAGGTACCATCCTGGCAAAGCCAATGTTGTGGCTGATGCCCTTAGTCGGAAGGACACTGCGCCTAAGCGCGTACGAGCCTTACAGCTCACTATACATTCTAGTCTTCCTTCCCAAATAAGAGACGCTCAAGTAAAGGCATTGAAACCAGAAAACGTCAGGGCTGAAGCCCTACGCGGCTCAAGGCAACGCTTAGAACGAAAGGAAGACGGCGCATACTACGTAACAGGACGCATTTGAGTCCCACTCTATGGCAACTTACGAGAGCTTGTGATGGATGAAGCACACAAGTCTCACTACTCGGTACATCCTGGCTCGGATAAGATGTACCACGATATCAAAACTACATATTGGTGGCCTAGCATGAAGGCCCACATAGCAACTTACGTCTGCAAGCGTTTGACTTGTGCGAGGGTCAAGACTGAATACCAGAAACCCTCAGGCCTACTCCAACAACCAGAGATACCACAATGGAAATGGGAGCAAATTTCCATGGATTCCGTTACCGGCCTGCCTAGATCTCAGCGCGGAAATGATATTATTTGGGTGATCGTGGATCGACTCACAAAGTCTGCTCACTTCTTGGCTATCAAGGAAACGGATAAGTTCTCCACACTAGCAGACGTATATCTCAAGGAAGTTGTCTCGAGGCACGGGGTGCCCACCTCTATTATCTCGAATCGGGATGCACGTTTTACTTCAGAACTGTGGCAAGCAATGCACAAATCCTTTGGCTCACGGCTAGACATGAGCACAGCGTATCACCCTCAGACAGACGGGCAGTCTGAGCGCACTATTCAAACCTTAGAAGACATGCTTCGTGCATGTGTAATCGACTTCGGCAACAGCTGGGAAAAGCATCTGCCACTTGTGGAATTCTCGTACAATAACAGCTACCACACCAGCATTAAAGCTGCTCCGTTTGAGGCATTGTACGGGCGTAAATGCCGGTCACCTCTTTGCTGGGTAGAGGTGGGGGATAGTCAGATCACTGGCCCAGAACATGTGGTAGACACAACCGAACGAATTGCTCAAATTCGACAACGCATGGCGGCAGCTCGTGACCGTCAGAAGGTCTACGCTGATAAGGGCAGGAAACCACTAGAGCTCCAGGTTGGGGAGCGGGTACTACTCAAAGTTTCACCCTGGAAGAGTGTGGTTCGTTTTGGTAAACGAGGAAACTTAACCCACGATACGTCGGACCTTTCGAAATCATCGAGAAAATAGGCAGGGTGGCCTACAGGCTGAACTTACCAGCGGAACTCAGCGCAGTTCACAACGTTTTCCACGTGTCGAATCTGAAGAAGTGTCTGTCAGATGAGACCCACATAGCTCCTCTGAAGGAACTCACTATCGACGAGCAGTTACGATTCGTCGAGGAACCTGTTGAAATCACGGACCGGGATGTTAAGGTCCTCAAGAACACTAGAACACCTCTCGTTTGAGTTCGTTGGAACTCACGTCGCGGCCCAGAGTTCACCTGGGAACGCGAAGATCAGATGAAACAAAAGTATCCCCAACTATTCGCAAACGGTACAACCACTACTGAGGCTGAAGCTACGGAATTTCGGGACGAAATTCCAGATCAACGGGGGGAGGATGTGACACCCCAGGAAAACCGGGAAAACCATACAACTTAACTAGATTCCTCAGTGAGTGCTTACCAAATTTCGGGACGAAATTTCTTTCAACTTGGGGATGATGTGACAACTCGAAATTTAGAACCTTTCGTTGTATCTTGACGTAACATGCTTGAACGTTATGTGCCTAGTTAACTTGTTGGTTTAATGACATGAGTGAACATCCTATGTGATTATGTGTTATGTTTATATGTGTGCTTGTATGTATGTGACCCGAGACACAAGAACCCAACTCGAGACCACTCGGTCTCGAGTAAATAGTGTATCTATTTGGGCCGGTTGGGCCATTTAATCCACCCGAAACCCATTAGGGTGCATCAACTTAAAGCTAGTATATAACCTTTGTGGTTAGCCAACATTACCATCTTTGGGTAACTTACACACTCTCCTACACACCCACACACTCCTACCTTCTCTCTCACTAAAACCCTAAAGATCAAACATCACCTCTCCTCTCCTTCTTCTCGGATTCAACCGGCGACCACAAGGAGCTCTCGGATCGGCTCACACACACACACCCATTTGGAAGCTTCATACACACCTTTGAACCCACACTTGAACCGGTTAGTGATTCATGATTTGGTGTTTTGTCAAATGATGTTTTGATTTATATGATTTTATACATTGATTAGTAAACAATACATGATGAGTTAGTGTTCAAGTAATCGATTCATAAGTGTTTCATATTCTGTGTTTATATTTCGGTTGATGATGATGTATGATGAAGATTATTTGATAATATGTTGCTTGTTGAGCTTTATACATGATAAATACATCATTCTTGAATGAACGGTATTAAGATTGTTGGTAGATGATGATATAATGCCGGCTTGGTATAGATAAAATGCGATTGATCATGAATATGAGTAACCGGCTCCACATGGGTTAAATCCGAATAGCATGATTATGTTTGGGAGGTTTATTTCTTATGAAGTAGGATTTGCATATGTGTATTAGATGATGTGCATGGTTAGATTATATGATAGGATTGTCGGATTGATCATATTGCAAATCGTGGAAAACCCTAAATGATGAACAAGTTGGAAGGTTAATATGAATATTTGAATATGATATGAACATGTTATGAATATTTGAAATCTGATGGTTTGATCTATTTTGATTAGTAGTTACACAAGAAAACATGTTTGTGATTTTTGGTTGGCTAGTACTATGAATCATGAAATCCAAATTCTATTGGTTAGTACATACGCTGACATTTAGCAGGTGTGTCTGTCGAGACCTTCTGTCTCGACTCGAAACCACATAGATGGCAACTCGAGATTCACGGTTGCGACACAGCTTGCGAGTCGAGAATCCCTAGTCTCGACTCGAGACCATGCATTATCAGCATACAAACATCATGACTCGAGACCATGGTTACGAGTCTGGTTACGACTCGAGACCAATACATGCATGACCCGAGACCTCCTCAGTTGGGACTCGAGAACCTGTAGGCTACAACTCGAGACCGCACAGTCTCGACTAGAGACCGCACAGTCTCGACTCGAGACCATATACATGTGCACGCTGTTTGGACTTGCACACTGTCATGGGCCTAAGTCATTGGGCCGAATATATGGACTGTACGTGTATTACTAATTGTGTGTGTTGTGCACTGTTGATTGGACTGCCATGAATAATACTGTATGCAATGTGCTAGTATACGTGTAGAAACATACGTGCACTACTTGGTTACGAACCTGACGAGAATGGTATCTATGTTAGGACGTAGTTGACCACTTACAACTTGATTGACCTTTCTGTGTATCTGCCGAGCAAACCAAGGTGAGTTCACACCCTCTACAAAGCATGGGATTCCCAGGGGTCGGGAATTGGGGTTAAGGAACATGGGTTCCTCGTCCTTCTTGGGTAGGACAACATCGGTTCAGGAATATAATTCCTCTTCCTCATGGACATATAACTCGTACTAGACCAAAACTCTATCACGAAGTCCCTCCTTTTTATATCGACTTAATCGCCGGGCCAATGGCGAGCGGGTCATTAGTTAGATAGCGCTATTTAGGTTTGACAAACCTCACACCGTGCCGCAGAAGACGGGCGTGAACTAATGGACTATGGCACGTCGGTAATGATAGACACCGACGCTAAGGGCACATAAACATGACTAACGTCAGTAGTCGATATGGTAACGAGTCTAGTGTATACACGGGGTAGCCCCCACGGCCGAAATGCCAGATAACTAAACACGGGGTAGCCCCCACGGCTGGATTGCCAGAGTAATTGGGTTAAACAGATCACGTTTTCAACTATGGGGTAACCCCCACGGCAGGCTGCCAGATAAAGGAAACTGTTTTCGAAACAACTTAAAATGAACACCCAACTGTGAACTCACTCAACTTGTTGTTGACTCGTTACTACATGTTTTGCAGGTCAATAGGTACTTAGCTGGAGCTTGCATGGAGGAGGGTCGTTGTGGGACATGGACAGATGTGTGCCATGTTAAACTTTGAAACAATTAAACTTATGTTATGGTTTTAAACCTTATGCTTCCGCTTACAACTTAAACTATGTTTTGTTTGGACACCAATTATGTTGGTTGGATTTTTATAATCACTTACATGCTTGTTCAATATGATTGGTGGCTGGATCCTGGTCAGTCACACCTCCAAGCGGTAGTATTCTGCAGGTGGATTTTGGGGGTGTGACAGAGGGAAGATGGGAGCGTTTACGACTAAGAAGCTTCTCGAATTCGAACGACACAAAGCAATTATCAGCTCCAGTATCAAACAAACATGAAGCATAAATACCATTCACAAGGAACGTACCATTGACCACGTTGTTGTCAGTCTGGGCTTGGCGCACATTGATGTTGAAAGTTCTGGCGTGTGCGGCTTGTTGCTGTTGCTGAGGCTGGTGTTGTTGCTGCTGCTGGGGCTCTTGTTTCACAACCCTGTTCGGGCACATGTTCGCAAATTGGTTCGGATCACCACATGCGAAGCAGACTCGGGCATTGACCGCGGGTGCCTGAGCCGCTTGTTGGCCTTGCGGGGCTGGGAGTAGAGCTTGATGAGCAGTGGCTTGAGCTGGGGCTTGACGAGGACCAGTAAGGCAGTTTGCGGTGAAGTGGACGTACATGTTGCAGTGAGCGCAGAAACGACAGGCGAGACCCACCGGATGATGATAAGAACATGTTGGGCAAGTCGGGTGGGGGCCTGTGTATGCACGCTTTACTGGTGGTGCATAAGTAACTGGTGCTGGACGGTGATGATGATGCTGCTGGGCCGGTACGGCCTGAAGAGGAGCAGCAGTGGTAGTGACAGCACAGTTCTTGTTGCTGGAGTTGTTGTTGTTCTTCTTCTTCTTTCGACGTGATGACTTTGACGGTTGAGTGGTGGCTGCTTCGGCAGTAGGTGCGGCGGTGACTTGGTGCAGGCTCTTTGAAGCTTTATCCCAAACACCAGCTTTCACCCGCTTGTCGTTGATTTCAGCAGCAAGCAAGTAAGTTTCTTCAATCGTTGTGGTCTTTGCGGCGTGCACAAAATCCGCAACACATTCGGGTAGAGATGTACTTCTTGATCGCCATATCAGACGTCTTCACTTGATCGGGACAAATGATGCTGAGCTGCTTAAAGCGAGTAGTCAGGGCAGCACTGTCACCTTCTTTCTGCTTAATATTCCAGAATTCATCCTCTAGCTTTTGGCGTTAATGGGGAGGACAGAACTCATCCATCATGATTGCCTTCAACTCTTCCCAAGTCAGCTTACAAGCTGCATCATTTCCACGTTTATTTCTCTCAGCCGTCCACCAGTCTAATGCGCGGGACTGGAAGATGCCGGTAGCGTTTAGAGTGCGGAGATTTTCCGGACATCCACTCTGGCGCAGAGTGACTTCGATGGAATCGAACCATTGAAACATAGCCGTCGGGCCATCTTCTCCAGTGAATTCCTTCGGACCGCATGCCTTGAACTGCTTGAAGCTGAAAGCAGTTTTCGTAGCAACTTTAGGAGCTTCGGTTCTAGACTCCTCATACGATTTGCTGACGTTCTCGTAAATCTCACTCACGATCTGAGGCACAACCTTGGCCACTTGTTTCGCGAGGATGGCAGCAAGGCGTTTGTCCCTCTGTTCTTGGCGAGAGAGTCGTGGGTGACGGGGTCCTGATGATGGTCCAGTTGACATTGTCTGCAACAGATATCGTCATAGGTCTCAGACCCATCATAATCGAATCTCACCTCACACGTCTAATACTTCTAAGGCTCAGGAACACAGCGAAAGATGTATCACATAAACACATAGGCACATAATCACAGATTCACATAAACACGGAAGCACATAAGCACATAAAGGCACAGAAGCACATAAGTCACAGAACCACAGAAGCATTAAGCACAAGAGGTAGTCAGAATACAGAAAACCTATCATTCACAGTTCGCGAGTGTTCGAATATAGCGATCACGTTTAGTATATCGAGTAGTGTAGCATAAGCATATATCATAGCATAAGGTCATCCATAGTTTAGCGATTTGTCAGCGTTTTGAGATAGAAATGCAGTGCGAGTCGTGCGTGTCGATCGAAGTGAAAGCAAAAATCGTGTAAATCTCCAAAATTTAAACACATAAATAGGTAAACACACATACAAGCACATAAAATCGACAAATCATCAAAGTCAGCAGTTGCGGGCTCAGAAACGAAACACATAAAAATCGGGAAATAGATCGTCTGCGGCTATCAAACATTGACTACCCAAAGTGATTCGACTATTCTCAAGGACTTGTTGTGCACATTTGACCTTCAGGACTGTGCTTTTGCCTCGATTGTTGGGCAATTGGCACGTGTCCCGTTAGTCATTCCGTGACTTCAGGTCGTTGGAGTCCGTTGAGACTTTGGTGAGAGTTTTGTAAAAAGGGCGGAACAAGTCATCAAGGTTAGGGTTTCACCCCTGGCTTAACAACTTTGTCCCTGTTTTGATAAAATAAAGGAGAATTATGCGTCAAAGTATGGATTTCACTCCTGGTTCAACGCAATTTCTCGTGTTTATAGATAAAAATATGGGTTGATCAAGCAATTCAGTCGAGAGTTTGCGGTTTTCACACCTAATCTTGACTGGATCTCTTATTCACAATTGAAAATTCGAGTGCAGTGATAGTGTAGCATAGGCGAGAATAGCGAGAAATAGCAATTTCTTTGTTTTTGTACAAGCTTACTGTTATTCCTACCATACATAACCCCTACTGGATATGCATGGGTTGGTCTGTTGGTTTCTAACTATAGACTAGGTCTTTAAGACATCGACCCAGACTAGGTCGAGTCTTGCCTAATTCCCTATAGTTATTGCTCTGATACCAATCTGTCACACCCCAACCGATGGCGGAAACATCGGGGTATGGAACTGAGCGAAACAGATTGTCCAGAAGTTTCCATAACAATTATCATTACCAATTAATTTAAAGTAACATGTCCCATACCATGTCTTAAAGGGCAAACAAATTATTACAGATAATTCTAGTCAAGTAGTTCTGTTCCGACAACTCAGATTTATACATAGATAGTTTATTTATTAGTTTCTAGGACCTCTTTTTCCTAGCTTCGATTTCATCACAGCACAGAGAGCATGTGACACCCCAGGAAAACCATGCAACTTAAATAGCTTCCTCAGTGAGTACGTACCAAATTTCGGGACGAAATTTCTTTCAACTTGGGGATAATATGACAACTCGTATTTTAGAACCTCCTTGCTATGCTTTGATGCAACTTATTTAAACATACGTGACTAGTTAATGTACTTGGTTTCAACAGAATGTTACGTTTATCATGCTATGTGTTATATATGTGATGTGAATGTATGTATAATGTATCGCACAACACTATTCGAATCGCACAAGCCTTTGGGCTTTGGTCCTTCACCACTCTCGGCCCACTTGTTCTGATTAGATTTGCATATATGGACCTTCCTATGTATTTTGTATGTTAGGAACTAATGCTTCTCGGCCCATTGTTTTCCAACTAATGTTAATTGGATCCTGGCCCAACTATTTTATCTAATTGGCTCTATAACTAAGAATACGTATTATGCTTATATCTCACAAGTTACAACAAAACAAAACCGTATTTCCCCCTTGATTCGTGAACGGCAGGAGAAACCCCCCCCCCCCCTCTGTTCGAGAAAGTACTTGGATCAGTCGAGTTCTGGTTAGTATTACCTCGTGTTCGTTTACTTTGATTGATTGTTTGGTTATATGCAATCATGTATTGATGTATCGATGATTGCTTGTGATCCGATCTAAACGTGTTAACTATATTTTGATATGATATGTCTGTGCTAACAATGATGTGATGCATGACTTCGAATTGTCTGATAATAGATGGCAGCAAGTGTTTGTAAATATGATGTATGTGCATGTCAATAATGCTGAACTAAAAAGAGCACGTAATATGGCTGGTTAGTGTAATCATGTCTGCTGATGATAGATCATGTAGTTATTGTTGTTGTGATGGCCCATGTGCATTGACTGAACACTATTGTTTTGGTCCAATAGAGGTTACACACTTCACATGAATCACTTTGACTTTATAAATTGATGGCCATGTGTTTAGTGAAAAGGTAATAAATGAAGTGATCAGATTTAATTGACTATATGATTGTTTGATGATGATGATGACTATGTTCAAGATTAGTTAATACCATGCTCATGAATTTAGATTGAATAATGATTGTGTGGGCCGATGTCATCATGTGGATTGTTGCTGAACGGATTGAGTGGGCTGGGAATTAATGGGATTGTTTGGTTATGGACACCCCAAATGGGCCACGCACACATAAATGTACACGAAAGGGAGTTTGGGCCGCACCGTTATCTCGGTGTATGTTGGGCCGGTAGGATTATTGGGTTGATTTGTAGGAAATAAGTATAAGCTGTAAATATGTGATAACACTTAATCATGATTAGTAATAATTGGGCCTTGTATATATATGCATAAACTTCACGAATTGGGCTGCAAGGCCTGCTGGGCTTTCTGCCAGGCCTTGGGCCAACTGACTGCGTATCTGCTAGCGGGCCATGCACTGGCTTGGGCCTTATGTCTAATAGGCCTGAACCACATGGGCCGCACATCTATGGGAATAATATATCGGCCCGTTAAGTGGCTAGTAGGATCACGAATTTGTAGCGTGAATTTGTGTTGTAAACGTGATATAACTCGGATGCTTGTTATGACACGCGTGATGAAATGTGTTTGGTTAATTATTGCTTGAGTAATACGTGTAATTAGATACGCGAATTGTGAATTCATTAAACTGATTGTCTCTGGTAACCCCGATAGGATTTAATTGATCAACTTGGAACACGTGTTTTAATCTTACCGAGCAAACCAAGGTGAGTTCACACTTTCTACAAAGCATGGGATTCCCAGGGGTTGGGAATGGGTTTAAGGAACATGGATTCCTCGTCCTTTCTTGGGTAGGACAGTACTGGTTCAGGAATATAATTCCTCGTCCTCATGGACAGTTAACTTTCACTAGACCAAAACTCTATCACGAAGTCCCTCCTTTTTTATATCGACTTAATCGCCAGGCCAATGGCGAGCGGGTCATTAGTTAGATAGCGCTATTTAGGTCTGACAAACCTCACACCGTGCCGCAGAGGACGGGCGTGAACTAATGGATCTGGGCACGTCAATGATGATAGACATTGACAGTTCAGGGCACATAAACATGACTACAGTCAGCAGTCGATATGGTAACGAGTCTAGTAGTATATACATGGGGTAGCCCCCACGGCCGGAGAGCCAGATAATTAAACATGGGGTAGCCCCCACGGCGAGATAGCCAGAGTGAACGGGATTAAACAAAACACATTTTCAAATATATGGGGTAACCCCCACAACAGGGATGCCAGTTAAAGGAAACCGTTTTTGGAACAACTTAAAACAAACACCCAACTGTGAACTCGCTCAACTTTGTTGTTGACTCGTTACTACATGCTTTGCAAGTCAATAGGTACTTAGCTGGAGCTTGCATGGGGGAGAGTCGTTGTGGGACATGGACAGTTGTGTGCCATGTTAAACATTGAAACGTTAAACTTATGTTTTGGTTTTAAATATTATGCTTCCGCTTGCAACTTAAACTATGTTTTGTTTGGACACCAATTGTATTGGTTGGGTTTTTATAATTACTTACATGTTTGTTCAATATGATTGGTGGCTGGATCCTGGTCAGTTACCCCTCCAAGCGGTGATACTCCGCGTGTGGATTTTGCGGGTGTGACAGAGCATCCTAGACTTTTCCTTGCCTCAAGTTCACAGCAAGCTAAGCATATAAACAACTTAAGCACCTGTCACATACGTTAAAGTAAAAGTCAATACACATAGAGTAAAGGTGAGCATACAAGTTTGATAATAGAATATAGAGTTCGAAATAGTTTACGCATAACCAGCACGTACACAGAGTGAAATGAGGCATGTTAGTTATCGACATGAACATATCAATACCAATGACTGCGGGTTGACTGCCCAAGGCAGTTCACGATACATTCTCACCACTGTGAGCCATGTAGGTAATTGTCCTTAACAACCCCCGAGTGAACGGGTGCTGAGTCCAAACTAATAGTACTACCATTGCTAAGGCAGGTAGACAGCATTCCATGTGTAAACATAACAAACAAGCATTCATTAAGTCACGTATATCATGCGGTAACAGTTAGCGTTTAAAGTATTGTATAGTGTGTTCGATTGTGATTTTGTATATGTAACGTATGTAACAACCAAAAGTGCGTAAAGCAAAAAGGGATCGAGTATACTCACAGCGATTGATGGATTGAAGGGAGCACTAGAGAGTAGGGTTAGCCTAAACAGATCGATAGCATAACGATAAGTGACGCGTAAAACGGTGTCGGGTACAAGTGAGTCGGACAGTAGTTCGATCGGATGGTAATCCGATCGGACGACCGGTCATGCGAGTGGTAATCCGTTGGGACAGCAGTCCGGTCGGACAGCAGTCCGGTCGGATGGCTGTTCGAGTGGATTGTTTCTTCCTTTGAGAAGGGTGTGTTTGTGTATGATGGCTTGACTTTTGAAGTTTTCGTTGTAGCATTTTGAAAAAATTGAAGTATCTCTACCTTTCAGGTCTGTCGGTCGATCGGACGGTCGTTCGATCAGATGGCAACCCGTTCGGTTGGGCACTTCAGTGAGAACAAATTCACAGCAGGGTGGTCACTCGTTCGGACGCCCATCCGACTGGGTGGCAACCCTGTTACTGAACATGTTGAAAATTGTTTAAGTTTTTAAATGAATCAAGATGCAACCCGATCGGACGGTGGGTCGAGCAGATGGCAACTCGGTCGGACAGCAATCCGATCGGATGACAACTCGTTCCAACGACTTGATCGTGCTGTTACTTGACCTTGCTTAAGTGTTGTAACTTGAGCGAGACATTGTGATGACTGGTTTAAACAATGGGAACCCCATCTCGTCCCCAATGACCTGATCGAACAGGAATCACCCTAGTTCGACGGTGCACGGTCCGAGACTGTTGTTCATGTCCAACCTGAAATCACTATCTCTCGGATGGAACTTGGAACTTGGATCTAGCACTGATACCTCACTACGAACGAGTAGACGTTCAGTAGTAGTTCCGATTCCCACCGGGTTTGAGTGCGTTGACTGTAAAAGAGTTGAAAGAAAGTTGGAAAACCATCTTTCACTACTCTTCATTGTGAGTTTGTTTAGATCTATGAAAGGTCCTAGTTTGTTTTTGTGGAAATCGGTTAGATCTAAGTTGTTCTTGGTGGATTGAGGCCAAAACATGAAGTTCTTCAAGTACACACGATGACGTCATCCTAGATGTAAGGACTCTCAAAATTTTCCCAAAATAACTCGTAAGTCAAAAACCCGGACCCTGAAACCATACTGTGCATGAAAAATCAATAAAAAGTGAAACATGGGTTTCAGGCGGGCCGCGTAAGGGTTAGCTTAGCCTTACGCGGGCCGCGTCAAGATGAGGGTTGACCGGAAAAGCGTTTTCGAGCCACGTGGCATACACATGTCGAACCTACTCGTGACCAATCAGACCTACGCCTAGACTAGGCAGCCACGCGGGCCGCGTAAAGTATGGCGGATGATTCACGCGGGTCGCGACAGGCCTGAATTTCACCTATAAATAGCTTAGCTCCTGAGCAGTTCGATGGTGTCAAAATTTCAATTCGAAAATGAATTCTTACTGCTCCAAAGTTGAGATTTCAATTATTATAGGTTCTGCTATGATACCGGGTATTAACTCGATCGATGCTACGATTCAATGTCCGATCGATTGAAACTATCCGATGAATGTTTAAGTGCTGCTCAAATTGGGTTTATACTTTGTCATTTGTCGTGAATTCGATGGATGTTTAAGTATTGCACTTTGTCATTTGTCGTGAGGGTTTAATCTCGTGAGTTATCGTAAATGCTGTATTAGTTACTGACCTAGTTCGTGCGCATTGTTATTTAAATTAGGTTATCAGGCTAATCAGTAGGCTAAACTCTGCCCGTGTAAATCTGCAATGTGAGTCATTCTCTTTTTATCAAATGTTTTACAATACTCCATTTTCAAATGTTATAATTACAGGGATTAAGTCGTGGTTATCTTAAATCACTGGCTAGTGGGGTATTGTGCGCATTACTAATTTCTCACGGTTAGGCTAATAAATCCTAACAGTGATAAACGTCACTACTTGGGGAAAGACCCAATAGTGGTATGACCATCGTCACCAGGTGACACGGCGCCAGTTAAAAATAAGATAAAAGCCATTGTAATCGCTCTTATGCTGTAAATTATAACTATGTGTCATTTTGTCAAATTGAATGATTCACCAGTATTTCCCCGCTGACAAAAATATTTTTAAAACATGTTTCAGGCGACCTGCTGTAAATCAAGGAAAACGTGCTACGGAGCACTAACAAGCTTGAAGAGGTGACTCAGTTAAAATAAATAAACATGTTTTAATAAATCAGGGAATTTCCTAGTAAAATTCCTCTATTGTAAATTACGGGGTTAATCCCGAATTATGAAATAAAATAATCGGGCATTTCAAGTTTTAAAAGATCCTGTTAAAATCTTCCGCTGTTGCATCAATTAAATACCACGGGTTCCTGTCCTGCGGCTCCTGACCGGGTCAAACCGGGGCTGGGGCCGTGACACTAGAACACCTTGGATCTTGATGATTTCACGGTTAGAAGTTAAGATTTAAAAGATAGAAAGGTGTAGGAGTGTGTGTAGATTAAGGAAGTACAAGATTTTGGATGAGATCTTACCGGAATCGTGAGAAATCTGAAGAAAAGTGAGGAAAACGAGCTGGTCGGACGTCACTTGCCAAAAGTAGAAAGTTTGAAAGTGACAAGGGGTATTTATAGGATGTCCAAAGTGGAAAGGGGCTGGTCGGTCGGATGGCATCTCGCCCGGATGGCAGCCCGGCCGAGTGGCTCCTCGGTCGGATGGCAGCCCGGTCGGATGGCAATCCGGTCGGCTGGCACCTGGTTCGAGTGCGCGGCGCGACGAGTTTTGCTGTTTCGATTTCGATTGCGAGCGTTGCGATGCGATAGAGTTTCCTAGTCAAATTACTTTTAATCCCAACTACTCATATCTCGCACTATCTCTTCTCTACCAATTATCATACTGTTTCGATTGCGAATGAGTTCGATTGCGTTCGAGTTTCGATTGCGATTCGACTGATTACCACGACATAACATAAATAAACATGCACAAGTAACACATAAGGCACACACACGTATACACTAACCCAAATGCGTAAGTCGAGTTGCGAGTGCGATAGCGATAAAGCGATTAAACATGCGATAAATAGCGATTAATATGCGATTATTAATAGATACTCCACATAATACAACTAAAGCGAAAACAAAAAGACTAATTACAAGTCAAAGAAGTCAAAACAGGAATTGAGCAAGGAGAGACAGATCGCAATTAGCAATCTTTTCTTCCTTTGACTTCAATCTTGACTTTGACTTTGACTTTGATTTTCGAAACACGGGGTGTTACAATATAAGCTTATAAAAATCTTGCGGGCCCTTTTGAAAATTTGGGCCTTGGTTGATGGCACGGGTTAGCCGATCGAAGAGTGGGCCCTAAGTTACATTAAAGTAATGTTGACGTGGTGATAACAACGTAAGCGATAATTGTATTTGTTATACTAAAAATGTTTGGTTAGGAATCTATCTTAGATAATGTTATGGCTAAATTTCAAAAGGGAAAACTCAGTAAAAAGCAACTTTAGATATATTGATTATGACTTTTGGTGATTATATGAAATTTAGTTTGATTTTCTATTTTAATATGGCCCGACCGATCCAACCCGAACCATATAAGTAGACCGAAATAAGTTATTATAAAATAATAGACTTCAAAAAATTCCCGACCTCCATGAAAATTTTTCCTGGACCTATCACTGTAGAAAGGGTAGAGTCAGGGTTTGAATAGATATAGCGTGTGCATAGGGATGACAATGGGTCGGGTTCCGGTCAGGTATTGGTAATCCCATGCCCGTACCCGGTTATAAAATCGCGTCCCATACCCGAGCCAATGCCCGTCGGGTATTTGTTGGGTAATTACCCGTCGGGTATCGGGTTTACCCATTAGTTTGTTAAAAGATATACGTTGGGATTTCTAAATACATTTTTTTTACTATTGTAATTATTAGATTATTTTATTTATACAAAAACTATTATAAATTAAAAGTATACATTACATACATATAAGTTTTATCATAAATTAATACAACTTTATAATATTTATACACTCACATGCATATACTTCACAACATATAAAATATTCATAGTATTATCAAATGCATATACTAAAAGAATTTTTTTTTTTGTTTCACATTATGAACATACTAAAATAAATCACTAATAGACAAGGGTTAATGGAAAATAAGAGTATAAATTAAAAAAAAAAATCATGTATATGATCAGGTATATAGTTCGGGTAAACGGGTATGTGGTTTCGGCTAATCGGGTCGGGTATCACCTAATCCCATACCCGACCCATACCCGCGAAAATTTTTAAGACTAATCCCATACCCGGCCCAATACCCGTCAGGTTTCAGGTATACCCGTCGAACTCTGGTATTTTTGCCATCCCTACTTGTGCACGACTTAGTAACCAGCTGGTGTAGCTTAGTTTTTGTTTCTTTTATCTATTTACCAGCTAGAAAAAAAAAACAAACATGAATAAAACCACAAAAAGGAATAAAGAAGATAGTGAATGTAAGTACGTAACTCTTTTTATGATGTAGATTAGATGAGGTTTATGTATCTATATTTATGTTGTTCGGTTTGTTTTCCTTTTGATGTATTTTGGCTCAGCTTTTTGCTGGGTCAGTTTGTTTATCCGATTGCCTTGCTTTAGAAAAAAAAAATAGTTGATATCACTTAACATCCACCTATTGATCTGGTATATTTTAGTAAAATAACAGTGTAAAACCTATCCTTCTTTAATACGGAGTATAATCATGGTTGCAGAAATCGGCCTAGGCGGCAGATTAATCGGCGCCTAGGCGCTAGGCGGTCATCTACTGCCTAATTTTAAGCTAGGCGGTCAATTAATCGGTCATGGTAAAAAAATCGGTCAAAATCGGTCCTAGGCGGTCAAAAATCGGATTAATCGGACAATATTAGTCGGTCAAATTCGATCAAAATCGGTCCTAGGCGGTCAAAATTGGTCAAAATCGGTCAAAATCGAACCATACTATCTGAAATTTGAAGTATTTATGTGAATTTTGAAGTATTATTTTTATATTATTGGGTATATATATATAGAGTTAGGATCCTGTAAAAAAGACTAAAACTGTGAGAAAAGTAAGAAAGAATCTACACCATTAGATCAAAGATCTAATGGTTGAGATTAATAGGGACCAAATTGTAAAATTTGGTTTATTTTTTGGACTGAATTGTAAATTCTAGGGGCAATAAAGTCTTTATACACATTCAAAAATAGAAACTGTCAATCAAAATCCCTACAATATCTCTCTCTCTCTCCACAAATTCCACTTTTCGTTTTCATCGGAGATTGCCGCTGCACTAGCCACTGTCGTTTATACCCGTCGCTGCTTACCGACATCACCAACGAACAACCGTCACTACCTGTCAGAATCGTTGCCGCTGTGCAAGGAAGGAACCGGCGAGCATCTCGTTTTTGCTCGGTTTGTTTCGGATCAGAAGATATAGGTGAGTTGTTAATGCGTTTTAGGTCCCGGCGATTTAACGTGGGATGGGGTTGTCTTTCGATTCCACGACGACAGGATGTATGGGTTCCATTACAACATATGTTTACCGTGTGTATGTTAATGGTGTTTTTTTGTACTGAATGGTGTTATTTTTGTATCGAATTGTGTTACTTTTGTACTGAATGGTGTTATTCTTGTACTGAATGGTGTTATTTTTTACTAAATGGTGTTATTTTTGTACTGAATGGTGTTTTTTTTATTTTACAGCTGAATGGTGTTATATTCTTGTACTGAATGGTGTTTTTTTATTTACTACTGAATGGTGTTATTTTTGTGCTGAATGGTGTTATATTTTCTGAATGGTGTTATATTTAAAACACTATGTATGAACATACTCTGAATGGTGTTATATTTATGGACGGTTATAAGTCCTTAAATCCAGGATTTTCTCTCTCCAAATCCTTAAATTAAATCAAGGATTACCATATTTAAATTTGTTAATGCATTTACAATCCTACCATTTTCAATTAATTTTAATCTAATGGTTGAGATTATTTCTTACCTTTCTCACACTTTTGGTCTTTTTTACAATAACTCCACCCTATATATATATATATATATATATATATATATATATATATATATATAGGGAGGGGCTCATGCGAGAACCACCCTTATTGTGAGAACCATGAGAACCAATGTGAACACAACCTAAAATAGCTAAAAAAACCTCAAAAAACCCTAAAAAACCTAACCCCCACCCCCCCCCCCCCCACCCAAAAACCTAAACCCCCCACCCCCCCCCCCCCCAAAAAAACCTAAACCCCCCCCCCCCCCCCAAGCTAAAAAAAACCTAAAAAAAACCTAACCCCACCCCCCCCCCCCCAAAAAAAGCCTAAACCCCCCTCCCCCACCCCCCAAAAACCTAAACCCCCCCCCCCCCCCCCCCACCCCCAAGCTAAAATGCTAAAAACTAAACCCCAAAAAAACCTAAAAAAATCTAAAACAAATCTAAAAAAATCCAAAAAATTTTTTTTGATTTTTTTAATATTTTTTAGGTTAAAATCGCTACTTTTCGAAGCAAAAAAAAAAAAAAATTTTAAAAAAAAAAAAAATTTTAAAAAAAAAATTTTTTTTTTTTTTTTTGGGTTCGAAAAGTAGCGATTTTAACCTAAAAAATATTAAAAAAATCAAAAAAAAAATTTTTGTGTGATTTTTAGCTATTTTTATGCATTTTTGGTGTGTTCACATTGGTTCTCGCGGTTCTCGCAATAAGAGGTGGTTCTCGCATGATCTTCTCCCTATATATATATATATATATATATATATATATATATATATATATATATATATATATTTTGAAAAAAATACATATAAAAATCCCATTCCGATTAATCCCTAGGCTGAACCTCACCGCCCGACTAGCGTCTAGCGCCTTCTACAACATTGAGTATAATATAGTATGTGTCTCAATGGATTTATAGTCTAGTGGTATCTTAAGGGTGAAATAGGCTAGATAGGGCTTTGTGATCAATAGGTCATGGGTTCGGTTCTCACAAGAGGATTTTTCTCATATTTATTGGGTTTTCTCTTGAATTGGTGTACAGGCATCATGCCTAATGGAGATGAATATGATCGGATGATTCCGCTCGTGACATGATGATTCCAAATTTGCCGCTAATATATATATATATATATATATATATAGGGGAATGTTCATTTGAAAAGAAAATTTTATTAAGAATAAAAAGAACAAATGGGTACAATGGTAAAACACTAAATAGTTTTTTCTCATCTCATTTATTATTATGTTTGACTAATTAATTAGTCATTAAGACTATCATCCTCCACACTAAAAAAAATTTGCCTACACACATCAAAAGTTATCCTACACATTTCGAAATTTATCCTACACATATTGAAATTTATCCTACACAACTCGTAATTTATCCTACACGCCTCGTATTTATCCTACACTATAAATGAATTTTTATTTTTTATTTTTTAAGAAAAATATATCTTAAAAATAAGTTACAAATTTAATATAATTAGTTATTAAAGATGAAACTACCAATTAATGATGTATGTAAGTTTACCAATATACCCTTATAGTTACATTAAGTACAAATATTAAATGAAGTCTAATGAAACATTTCTATTGGTTGAAATTTCTTCTTTTTTCTTCTTATAAAGAATTTTCTTCTCATTTGAACTCTCCAATATATATATATATATATATGTGTGTTATTGTATTATACAATATCTTACTCCAAGAAATAAGAATATTGCTCGGAATCTTGAGCTGATGTTCTCACATGTTTAGTGCTGCGTTATCACGTGGATAAGCCATTCAATTCGAAAGCAATCAATTATTTAGCAGGCAGTACATATTGATTATTTTTCTCAATGCCTCTTCAATGCATTACATATTTGTCCGACGTTTAAACATTTTTTAATTGATGATTATTCTTTTATTTGTTTTTGTAACACAGAGCCTATACTTTACTGGGTTGGGTTAGTAGATTAATAAACACAAACACAACGCTTATATTTATTCACGATACAATAAAATTCATTTAATTAATCTGAACAAGATCTAAACATATCAAATGGGTTGATTGTATATGAGTTAAAAGGGCGTTAATTAATAAAGTTATAAATGGGTTAAAAGGATCATCATCAACAAGTTGACAAGTATTGGCCGATTAGACGTATCAACCGCATCGATCAGGAGCTATCTATTAAACGAAATACACCAATAAACCTAAAACAAGGTTATTTTCATTTCATGTTCATTCTGATTTTGAATCATAGTCTTAATAGATCTATAAATACAGTACAACCCCAAGAAAAAAACCACTAAATCATAATTGAAGCCCAAAAATGAAAATACAAGACTTCAAAGTAAAATGAAAACACAAAAATCCTTAAACAAACATTTCAAAAATGTCTCACTGTTATATTAAGCTTGATAATACCCCTTTTATTTTGTATATCTAGAAACTCAGTAGTCATGATTCCGTATCCCCTCACAAACCGAAAATAACCAGTCCCCGAGACAACCGAAAACTCCCTTTCCTTCAACACAAAAGGATCGGCTCCCTGAATCTCTAGAGTGCTATTCTTGTAATCCCCATCGTTGAACATGATCGAAAAGATCATGTACAACGCCTTCCCATCAAGTTGGCTATTGATGTACATACCTTGGGCCCTTCCAACCTCTTTTGACCCCGGATCAAGGTCTAGGGTCACCGAAGCATCATGGACCAAAAGGGTCCCGAAATGCATAATGCTAGTGGTGGGCCCGTCTTTTCCTGCGATTGTCATTGATGACTTGTCATCGCCGGTGTGGTTATCGTGCACATAAAGCACAAGATTGGTTTGCTTGTATTTGTTCTTGGGGTAAGTGTAGACCCAATAGAGAATAGGAATGGCAATGAGTGGGATGGTGAAAAATATAGGATTTGACATTGTTTTTTGGTTTATAATTTGGAGGTAAACTTGAAGTTGTTTGTGTGTGTTTATATGTTTATAAAGATCTCCTGTTTAGGGTAACAAAGGATTATTTAATACATGAATGCAGAAAGATAATATAAATAAGGAGAATAATCCATAGCATTATAGTCTAGTGGTATCTTACGGGTGGGATAAGGCTTATGACCATTAGGTCATGGGTTCGATTCCCACAAAGGGGGTTTTCCCAGATTTATTGGATTTCCTCCTGAATTGGTGTATAGGCATTATTGCCTAGTGGAGATGGATATGATCGGGTGATTCTGCTGGTGGCACGATGATACTCCAGTGGTCCGACAGTGATCCAAATTTGCCGTTCAAAAAAAAGCCATACACAACGATGAATAAATTTATTTTTTTAACGGCCAACAGAATCAATCTCGAGCACTCTTGGGACACCCACTGAACCAAACGAAGTACTCCGAGAGTAACTCACAACGATAAATAAATAATTAACCAGTCTAAGTAGTTGTTAGAACCTTTGAATATAATTACTTATATTTGTTTTCGATAACAGCTAAGCATTTGATCATTATTAATTAAAAAAACAGTAATCTTGTCAACAACGAAGTTAGCAAAAGATAATTATGATATTACCGAAGCACTAAAATATCATCATCATATTCAAACACAAATATAGAAACAATAATCACAATATAATAAACTTCAATTTACTAAAGATGATCAACGAGAATGTTTTCAAATGGGAGGTTATGAGTTGGAGTCTTGTTTGGGACAAATTTTGTTTCGAGTTAAGACATTAGTTTTATTAGTCGTGGGTTTCCTCCTGGGTTGGTGGGTCGGGTCATCACGCTCTGCTCTTCGAACGGAAGAGTGATCCATTTGTCAGAGTAATCCCGGGTGTCCGGTCATTTGCTAGTTCATACATAGCTCAATGATGAAAAATCTTAGTTAGCTTAAAAAATCTAGGCAGCTCCAACAAGTCAAAAATTGGGGAACTTACAAAAGTAGACACATGGTCAATGAACAACGTGATTATGAATTAACCAGGGCAAGTCTAGAAAAATCGTGTATTAAGGGGTGTTGGAATTGCTTATTTTAGTGATTTATTAGTTTGAAACGGGATCAGGAGAAAACCCTTAAAAGTGTAAGAACGGTGAGAACGCTTTCTGGCCCAACACGTGTCACGCCGCTTAGAGAAGGGTGGAGGGGTTTTTTTGTCCTTTCATCTTTCTTTTTTTTTAAACGCGTGTCAGTTCGGCTTTCCATTTTTTGGCGTTTAATAAATACGCGGCATTTTTATTGTTTTTAGATCATAATCATAGTAAATATTTTGGCGTTTTAAGTATTGTTTTGGCGTTTTTATTGTTTTTTAAATCAGGATGCAGGCCTTTAATGTAAAAAACATCAGTAATTTTCTTGATTTTATTATATCAAGTGTGTTGCCATGTAGGATACAAGCCTATAATGTGACAGGAAATTATGGTGTTTTGAAAAGATAAATAATTTTCAATTTTCCATGTAGTGGCATTAATATAACTATAATGTTTGGCAATAATGATACCGTCTCTTTATTTTACTGTTTCTTTCAATTTTCATTTTTCAATTAGTGTTGATTTTTTCAGTAATACTTTGTTTGCGTTTTTTTTGCGTTTTATATATTAACATCGTGCTTTGCTAGCATTCGTTCTCACAGTTTTTCACACTATCAGGCTGTGACACCCCAGGAAAATCAGGAAAACAACGCAACTTAACTAGCTTCCTCAGTAACCACGCGCTAAATTTCGGGACGAAATTCTCTTAACAGGGGGAGAATGTGACAACCCTCAAAATTTCATGTATTCCGTACCATCTATTATTGTTAATTAAAGTGCTTAGTGACTGTACTGGATCATTTAACTGCTTTCTGATATCTGTGTTATATTTACATGCGCATGTTAACACACTAGTAATGTACAGAAAAGTCATTAAATAGTCAGTTATGATTTCCTAAGTGTTAGAAATTAAAAACGTTACAAAAATATATACATAGGACACGTTACGAATTAATTAAGCACTTTAGCGGAACAGTATCCAACCGTACAACCGGACTTAACCCGGAACATAAAAATATTGTCATTGACATTATTTTTTTTTTCTGAGCCAGTTAGGGTCCCCGAGTACCCTAACACCCGTTATAATACACTATACATTAGTAATTAATTTAAATCTCTAAATTAATTAAAGGGTTATTGGATTTTATCAACCCAAACTATTGGCTATTGGCCGCTGTCACCCTCAACTATCACTTTGACGCCCGTCACCCCCAACTTAACATTTAGTGTGTTCTGTCACCACGTCGTTAACTTATCACTAACTTGTGATCCTGTTTTTATACTTTTGGGGGTGTCATAGGGATCTTAGGAATGTTTTAGGGATCTTTGGACACCCCAAAAAGTATAGTAACAAGCTCAAAAGTTAGTGATCAGTTAACGACGTGGTGACAGAACAAACTAAGTGTTAAGTTAGGGGTGGCGGGCGTCAAAGTGAGAGTTGGGGGTGGCAGCGGCTAATAGGCAATAGTTAGGGGTGATAAAATCCAATAACCCTTAATTAAACTAGCACCTAACTATTAGTTAAAACCAAACCAAATGCCCCCCCCCCCCCCTCTCTTGACCGATCGCTCCCATGTGGGAACACACTCTTACATTGTTGAATATTTAATTAAGGGTGGTCATATATCTAACCTACATATTATCCTTTGGTTAAAATTGTTGATTGGATATTATAAGTATGTACAAGGAAGTCATGATTGGATATTATAAGTATGTACAAGGAAGTCACCACCATTTCATACAACACTTAATAAAATTACATCTTTCCTTTTGTTCTAGCCGCTGCCTCGATCCTCGTAGGGATTCAGCCCTGATGTTCTCTGCTTTCAATGCTTCAACCTGAGCATCACGAATCTGAGCGGGAAGGTTAGACTGGATGGTAAGCTGTAGAGCACGTACACGCCTAGGTATGGTATCCTTTCGACTGAGGGCGTCGGCCACAACATTAGCTTTGCCCGGATGATACTTGATTGCGCATTCATAATCGTTCAAGAGCTCAACCCATCGGCGTTGACGCATGTTTAACTCCTTTTGCTTGAAGATATGCTTGAGACTCCTGTGATCGGTGTAAATGGTGCACTTGGTACCGTACAGGTAATGTCTCCATATCTTAAGCGCGAATACAACTGCTCCCAGCTCCAGATCGTGAGTAGTGTAATTTCTTTCGTGAACCATGAGTTGGCGTGATGCGTAGGCAATGACCTTGTCACGTTGCATCAACACGCAACCAAGTCCTTGGATGGAAGCATCGCAGTAAACCACAAAATCATTTGTGCCCTCAGGCAATGAGAGGATAGGCGCGCTACAAAGTCTATCCTTCAAGTGCTGAAATGCGGACTCCTGTGCATCACCCCAACGATACGTGATACCCTTCTTGTAACACCCCAAAAATGGGTTTGGTAATTAAACCACGTTACTAGTGACGACGGGTAAAATACCGTTAGTGGTAAAAAAATTAATTAACCCGGTTAATATTAGGATTTAATTAAATAAATTTGATGTTAATTAAAAAAGGATAAATACTTTGAGGAAAACAAAGTATATAGAAGGCCCGAGCTAACGGGACTTAAAATAAGACGGGTTATGACTACCCCGAACTCACTAAGTTAAACTAGCAAAGTTTAACCTAGTTAACAAAACAAAGTATTGTTGAAAATAAGTAGGTTGTAGCCTACTTACTAGTTAACAAAACTTGAGGGACCAAAATCGTCAAAAAGGGAACAAGTTCTTTTAATAAAAAAAACACACACACCACACACACTTTGTGTGTGTGGATCGATCATCAGGAGCGACCAAGAGAGCTCAAACCCTAAAATCAACAAATTCACCAAATTGGAGCTCGAATCAAGCCCCAAATCAATGCATGAACGCGTATAAATGATCACCAAGTCAAAGGGATCGTAAGGTATGTTAAATTTTGTAATTTGGTGATGTCTTGAAGTTATGATGAACACTCAAAATCACAATTTGGGAATGGATGATGAATCCATGAGTGTAGTTGTGAAGAAATCTATGTGTAGGAACAACCCTAGTTAACAATTTGATGAACTAGTGTTGAAAACTAGGGAATTGATGATTTCCCTTGTATGTGCTAAGTGGGTTATGGCTAGATAATGAAGATGATGATATAATTGTGCTAGAAATCATCATAGTTGATAGTAGAAACAAAGTACTTGAACAAATTTACATGATTGAGTACTTATTCATACATGATAGAGATGGGTTTTTATGATATGATGATGTTAGTGTCTAAATTGTGATTAGAATCCTCATATTAGATAATAAAAGTATGCTACTTGAACCATTTAGGTGTTTGAGTACATGAATCATAATTACCATGAATTGGGTTTGGTGTAAAAAGAATGGAAATGATGATAAATTCATGTTAAAAATGAAGCTTGATATCATCATGTGTTAAGAAAGATTAATGTAGTGTTATTTCGATGAATTATGGTTATAAAACTTGGTAAACAAAGTGAATAAACGGTAGCCTAAGTATGATGCTACCGTGTATTTGACCAAGTAGTTAAATGAGTAGTAAAGCTACATCATGTAATCACTTATGATTAATAGGCCGTTGACTTTAAACAGTCAAACCGACCTATAATACGATGAATGATAATTCTTGAATATAAAATGCGTAGGGTGGAATGATCGTATTAAGTTATGACTAAACTAACCACCTTGTGAAATGATGAATAATAGTTGGCGCTTAAACAAGCTAGGTGAAGCTTGGAGTGAAAGCGGGTCAAACGAATCAAGAATGAAGGGAAAAGCATAATTCGGATGCAAGGTAAGTATAACTTACACTAGTCTTATATTTTAGAATATTCTCTTATCGTATTAGTTACGAATAAGATAAATACATAATTGAGGTATGATGTTCCGGCGTGTAAACGTACGGAACAAGATAGTCGAGTATGACAAGAAACCATGTTGATGGTTTAAAAGGAGTTAAATCGGTAATTTGATCATTTTATGACAAATGGAAAATAAACTTCTGAATGGTTGCCTTATAGGGTAAACCAAAACAAACAATAAGGGTAAAACGGTAAATTGGTCATGCATCGACCATAACTATTGGCTTTAAAAGACACTTATGAAGTAAGCCTTAATAGGCCAAAAAGTGTTAAGAAATGAATTATAAGTAAAGCGACCGCACGATGTAAATCGGAGCGAGTCATATAGTCGAGATGAAAATACATGTCATCTCGCCAATATAATCGGTCATTTAGACCAAACGGGTCAAAGGGTGAAGATACCACCTTTTGATAATAGCGACTAATGATTCTTGTCGAGTTATATGATTTCAGGAATAAATGTAGAAATGATATTTGCATCGCTACTATTTAGCGAATATTATAGCAAGGCATTAAATCAGGTTAATACAGTGACCCGAGCCAGGTATGTGTAATAGAGTAATGATTCATTGAGAACGTAAGGTTCAATGAGTATTTAATGAAGTCTTAGATAGACAATGGGTTACTTAAGTGGGTAAACCGAATGTTTTAAAAGAGGGTAGTGGCGTTTTGAAAAGCATATTGACTTTTCGAGCAAGATCATAATTCAAAAGAAGAATCATGGGTCAAACATGCTCTCAAAAGACCTTGTCGTAATTGAAAGACTAAAAAAGACCAAAACGCCCTTGTTAGCTAATTCGAACAAACAACCTTTAAAGGTTGTTTGGAAACAAGTTTTATGATTAAGTAAATACTTAGATTAAGTATAGAAGTTGAAGAAGTTGAAAGAGGTATTATATTAGTCAAACGGTACTATTTGAGTTTTTGCCGTAAAATAATGATTCGAGAGGTAAAATTTGGTTTATATAGATCACCACATCAAACCCGCCATAAACACAATTGTGGTGGGAGATTATAGGATAAGAAATGTGGTGATGAAATGCTAGAAACAATCGAAAGCGATTTTAGGCTCGAAAGTGCTTAAATACCCTTAACGGGTCAAAATAAGCATACAAGCGAAAACGGGTTTAAATTGTGTAATAAACCTATTATTAGAACCTAATATGGTAGGTAACATTAATTTGTAGAAGTGTATGTAATATAGGAATCAAACAAATACGTTTGTTTGATAAAATGCATAAACGGGTTAAAATTCGGTAAAAAGGTAACGAGTCAAAGGCTTAGAAGTCTCAAAATTTCTTATGTTGGATGTAGTATTTTAACTCCATAAGATGGAGGATTAAATTATGGACGCGTAGGAAAAAGAATCGGGTAAAACGGATCAATAACGAAGAAGTTATGGTCGTTTCCGTAAAAACTGGCATAGCTGATCTGAACTGCAACCTGCTGGAAACTGGTTTCCCAGGCGACACGCGAAGGAACAACATGGTTCCTCCGCGACACGTGACAGAACCCTGATTTAGCGAAAAAAAAATTATTTTAATCAGTTTCACTTCCCGGACTCGTTTAAATACGTTCTAAGTTACATATGACTAATCCAACTCATGTTTTATGAGTTTCAGGTATGATTTTAGCACCGGAGGATGATCAAGCACAACGAAGAACCGAACACGATCAAGAAATAAGCTTCCGCACTATGTATCGTTGTTTGTTAAATGACGAACTCAAACATGTTATTTTGTATAGTTTTAATTCTGTAAATAAAGTTTAATGAAACCCGTATTTTCAATGTATTGAAATTCTAATTACCCGTTTATTTTCGTAAATTATACAAAAATTGTTAAATAATAATAAGGGTGTTACACTTCTGAGTCAGTGAAGTGTGAGGTTGCGCAATCTTGGAGAAATCTTTTATAAACCTTCTGTAATATCCGGCCAAACCCAGGAATTGGCGGATTTATGTTGGTGTACGGGGTGCAGGCCAGTTCTTGATCGATTCAACCTTAGATGGATCCACATGAATCTCATCCTTGTTTACCACATGGCCTAGAAAGTGGACTTCGCGAAGCCAGAAGTCACATTTCGAAAACTTGGCATACAACTGCTCTTTTCGAAGAAGTTCCAGCATAAGTCGTAGATGCTGCTCGTGTTCCTCCTGACTCTTAGAATAGATCAGGATATCGTCGATGAACACAATAACGAACTTATCCAGGTAAGGTTTGCACACTCGGTTCATGAGATCCATGAAGACCGCTGGTGCATTCGTCAGCCCGAATGGCATAACCAGAAACTCGTAATGGCCGTAACGAGTCCTGAATGTTGTTTTGGAGACGTCTTCATCTCGGATCCTCAGCTGATGGTATCCCGATCTCAAATCAATCTTGGAGTAATAGCTCGACCCTTGCAACTGGTCGAACAAGTCGTCAATACGTGGAAGAGGATAACGATTCTTCACAGTCACCTTGTTAAGTTCGCGATAGTCAATACACATTCTGAAAGTACCATCTTTCTTCTTTACGAACAAGACTAGAGCTCCCCAGGGCGAAGAGCTAGGACGTATAAAACCCTTTTCCAAGAGTTCTTGTAGTTGTGTGGACAGTTCTTCAAGTTCTGATGGAGCTAGATGATATGGTGCTCGAGCCACTGGTGCTGCCCCAGGAGCTAGCTCGATTTGAAACTCGACTTGGCGATGAGGCGGAAGACCAGGTAATTCCTCAGGAAATACCTCGGGAAAGTCGCGTACAATAGGGATGTCCTCAATTCTCTTCTCTTCCATTAATGTGTCAGTAACGAGTGCTAGAATGGCAGTGTGGCCCTTTCGCAAACACTTCTGGGCCTTAAGGAAAGAGATGATGCCTTCGACAGCACCACTCTTGTCGCCATGAATCATGAGAGGTTCTTCACCAGAACGAGGAAGGCGGACGATTTTCTCCTTGCAAACAATCTCCGCTTGATGATGAGATAGCCAATCCATCCCAATAACAACATCGAAACTACCAAGTGTGATAGGAATAAGATCGATAGAGAAAGTCTGACCAGCTAAGACGAGGTTACAACCTTTAACTATGTGTGTGGCTTCAAGACTTTTACCGTTAGCTAGTTCTACCGTGTGTTTGGTGTTCAGGAGTGTTGGAGTGCGCTTAAGCATTTGGCTAACTTTTACGGACACATAACTAGTATCGGCACCTGAATCGAATAAAACAGTAACAAAGAAGTCGTCCAGAAGAAACTTACCCATCACAACGTTGGGATCGTTCCTTGCATCACCCTGACCAATCACAAAGGCACGACGTCGGGCGCCATTGCCATTATTGTTACCCCCATTGTTGCCTCCATTGTTTCCTCCATTATTGTTGTTGTTCTGGTTCTGATTTAACTGGGAGCAGTCTTTCTTGAAATGGCCCTCAGCACCACATTGAAAGCACCATTTGTTGTTACCTTGTTGTTGCCGCTGCTGGCGTTGATTGGGTGGGGCTTGCTGTTGCTGCCGGTTCTGATTCGCCGGATGCTGACTCCTGCAGTCCCTTGCCATGTGACCAGGCTTGTTGCATCGATGACAGTTGGCTTTACCACATGGCCCACTGTGGTGCAAGTTACATCGATTACATTTGGGGTGATTTCCCTTGTATCCACCCTGACCTTGATTCCCAGAAGGCTGCTGACTGGGGCTCCTGTACTCATCTGTCTTTCGCTGCTGGGACTGAGCTGAAGTAGAACCTTTGCCTGAATTCCCATCCCATTTTCGCTTGTTATCATTGGGTGCGTCAGCAGTAGCAGCACCAATACGCTTGGGCACTTTGTTTTGTTCCACAGCTTGATCGGTGAGACGATGGGCTAACTTAATGATCTGCTGAATGGTACCCAGGTTAGCCAAAGTCACGTGACTCTGAATCTCGGGTACAAGGCCCTTGAGGTAAAGCTCAATACGTTTGATGGGAGGGTCCACCATAGTAGGGCACAGGATGGCCAGTTCATTCGACCTCTTGGTATACGCCTCAATCTCAGACCCCGTCATCTTCAGATTGAAAAATTCCACCTCCAGTTTGTGGATGTCATCCCGACTACAGTATTCCTCTTTGATCGGTTCCTTGAAACCGTTCCATGGGGTGGCATTAGCAGCAACCAACCCCAGCAGCTGAACCTGAGCGTTCCACCATGTGAGCGCTACCCCTTCAAGAGTACCAGTAGCATACTTCACCCTACGATCCTCAGGGCATTCACACATCTCGAAGACAGACTCAAGCTTCTCGAACCAGTGTAGAAGGCCTACCGCTCCTTCTGTGCCACTGAAAGTAGTAGGTCGGCAGTCCATGAACGTTTTGAATGTGCACACAGGAGGTTGAGCATGTTGACCTGTTGCGCGAGAATAAAAGACAAGATTAAGCATGAGGGTTGGTTTGCGAAGGTAGGATCTAAACGTCCTAAGGTGAGTTGGTATGGCAGGTTATACCTCCTGCAGGGTTAGCTGCGAGTGCCTCAGCGACTCGTTCGTTGATCAAAGCCGTCAACTGGGCTTGAGTAAGGTTGATACGTCCTCCGCGTCCGCTCATGATCTTCATAATGAAGCAACTTAAGTGAGAAAAGTGTCGCGAAAGTGCGTAAGTGTGGGACGACAATAGAGAGTAAGCACACAAGGTTCAAATAGCAATTATCACATTATCTAATGCACAGTGAGAACTATCTAACCGACAATATAACATAAATCATACCACTTATGGTGTCGAGTCTTGCACGTGGAGCGAAGCGTCGTTGTGGATCGTTGAGCACTGTACAGGTTATAGTCTGGTTTTATCAAAAAGCCTTTCCCCTTTTTTTAAAACCAAGTTCTATAACCAATGGCTCTGATACCAATCTGTCACACCCCCAAAATCCACCATGCGGAGTATCACCGCTTGGAGGCGTGACATGACTCAGATCGAGCCACCAATCATATTGAACAACATAATTAAGTAAATAAAACCAAACACAATACGATTGGTGACCAAAAGGAAGTAAACCGATTTTAGGTTAACAGCGGAAGTATAAAACATAAGTTCAAAACATAAGTCCATAGTTCATAAGTTTAAAGTCCAAAACGTAGGTTTAATAAGTTCATAAAGTTTATTCATTAAGTACGGGACATATCAGTTCGCATCCCACAATGACCACCTCCATATGCAAGCTCCATAGCATCTAATGACCTGCAAAGCATGTAATAACGAGTCAACAACAAAGTTGAGTGAGTTCACGGTTGGTTGTCCATTTTAGAGTTGTTTCCAAAAACATAGTTTAATCTCATTCGGCTATCCAGCCGTGGGGGTTACCCCATAGTTCGAAAACGTTTATTAGTTAACCATCCCATGTCCACCTTCCCTGGCTATCCAGCCCGGCACTTTGGTCGTGGGGAGCTACCCCAGTATTTTAAACTACCAGACTCGTTTATCATATCGACTACTAACAAAAGAAATCAATTGTGCCCTAGCGTCGGTGTTCTATCACCACCGACGTGCCATAGTCCATTAGTACACGCCCGTCCGACTGGCACAGTGTGAGGTTTGTTAAACCTAATAGCGCTATTAACTAATGACCCGCTCGCCATAGCCTCGGCGATTAAGTCGATACAAAAAGGGAGGGACTTCGCTGATAGAGTTCTAGTCCTGTAAGTCTAATACGTCCCAACAGGACGAGGAATTTACATTCCTGAACACGTCTCAAAGGACGAGGAATCCCTATTCCTGAACCCATTCCCATTCCCACCGGGAATTTACCATGCTTTGTAGAAAAGTGTGAACTCACCTCGGTTGCTCGGTTTGACTCTCACAAATAGCTAGCAATCAAGGTTGGTCAATCACGTCCTAGTATGATTTACCAGTTAGTCATTTAGTGGCTTTCAAATAGAGCACAAAGTTCCTACACGTATCTATCACACAACATGCATCACTTTGACGGCTTATGCCCATGTATACTTCCCATCCATTCCCCACTCATAAACAAACATACGATAATGCACATAACACATATAACATGTTTGATCATTCACAGATAGCATACTCGACATTTAGACACGCAAATTACAGCTTATGTCATTTCAGCATAAATATTCAAAACCGGGCTGTTTTTGGACATTTTAATAAAATAGTTAACTTATTCCAAAAATTCCCAAATTTTTACAGAACGTCTTAAACGTTCCAAATTTTATTGTGTAAAAATATCGGGGTCCGGTTCATTACCAATATTTTATAAAAATTCATTTTCCGGACTGAACTCAGATTTATATTTTTCTGACCACAGTCCACGGAATAATTTATTTAAAATTCATCGAGCGTCCGATTTACTAAATTCCAGTAGGGTAATTACAAATACATCGGTGGTCATCTACAGTACAAGTTTCATGATCCAACTCTACATAGAACCCAAGTTATAACAGAAAACAAAACACGTATTTTCAGCAGCAAAATGCAGCTCTAGCTGCTGTTACGAAATGACACTTTAAAAATAGTAAACGAAGCCCAAAAATTACGATTCCGGTGCCATTAGAACCGTATTTCATAATAACACGTTTTAGACTCAAAATATCAGTTTTTCGTAGAGTTTATGACCTATTTACAGCCAACTGAAGTTGGCTGTAAAACCGGGACAAATTCTGTTTTCACTCTTTAACTTACTAACTTGTGTTCGATTGATTCCGTTAATCATGTTTAGTGACCACAACAACATCAAACACTAATATTAATCAGCAAAACATCAGATAATCAACCAATAATCATAACAAAACAAGATCCAAGAGTTTTACACTAATATTCATTCTTTAACCAACATGTTCATTTTTAGTAGACTTTTAGTTTTGTTCTCTAGTGTTCATGATTTTTATCCGACAAATTTCTTATTAACCACTTTAGATATGAACAATAGGGTGTTTAGAGTCACTTACTACTAGCTCGAGGCTAGGGAAGAAACTAGACGAAAAACGGGTGGTTAATAGCGTCGTAGAGAGGTCCTTGGCAATCCGTAAGTACCGAGCCTCCTTATGCGTGACCCTTCTCCTTTGTATGTAAATAATGTGGCTAGAAAGAAATTGAAAGTGGGCGGATGGTGGGTTGTTGTGTTCGGCCGTAGGTATCAAGGGAAGGAGAAAAGGAAAGATGTAATTTTGTTAAGTGTTGTATGAAATGGTGGTGACTTCCTTGTACATACTTATAATATCCAATCAACAATTTTAACCAAAGGATAATATGTAGGTTAGATATATGACCACCCTTAATTAAATATTCAACAATGCATTATGACTGTTTGGCGTTTATTAACATAATGTAAGATGAATGGTATATAGTAGAAAATATGGCGTTTCAGGTTCTGGGGGGTGTGTTTTTATATATGGGATGTTTTTGTTTATATAGCGATGTGTTTTGGTCCGTAATGGCGTTTTATTCATCAGTATGACGTTTTGGTATAGAGGTGTAAAGATGCTTTTACCCTTAATGAGGCACGTCCACGTAATAAAATTGATGTTATTTACGAAAACGCCACCGCGCCAATCTAGTCCATAGATTGTTTTAATCGAACGATCGATAAGCGTTCTCACGCTTTCTACCGTTTTCTCCAAATCCCGACCCTTATTAGTTTATTGACTTTTTGAAAAGTTAAAAGAATGTTTGGCATGAAATTCTTATGTGAGGGGAAAAGTCAATAAGTCACTCCATTGTGACTTATTAACTTTTCCAAAAAGTCATTAGTTGTTTTGAAAAACTAAGCCAAACATGGCCTTATTATTGGTATTCTCTTAGACGTATCATGATTGTATATTATTGGTATCGTACAATTAACGAATTGAACCGATACTAATCAAAACTGAGTTCTGACCGCATCACCAGAGGACTCCCACTAGTAGTTAAATAAGATCGTATAGTTAACAAAGAGCTATAATTTACTTAATTCATAAGAAATTGTTTCATACCAAAAATATTTGGTTAAATTAATTAGAGTTGAACATAAGTAAAATAAAAGAAATATAATATAGAGGAAAATAATTTTAATAAAAGAAACATTTCAAAAATGTCTCACTGTTATATTAAGCACAAATATTTGATTGTTCAGTGGGGAATTGAAATTTGGATCCATTATTTAAACTACAAAGAGAAGTTGCTGACATCAGCAAGTAATAGTTGACCTCTTCAATTGACCAAAAAGGGCGGCAGGCTCAACAGTGTCAGGCAGCTGCCTGACACTCCTCTATTTGCTCAACAAAATTACGATTTTGTCCTGCTTTAAATTTACGTTTTTGCCATTAGTTCAAATTTATGTTTTCGTCCCCACTTAAAAATAAATTTGCGCTTTTACTCTCAGCTAAATATTTCGATTTTGCCCCCGGTTAAAATTTACGATTTTGACCCGTTTCAATTTACAGTTTTGCCATTAGTTTTTTCCCCTTAAAATTACGATTTTTCCATCAGGTCAAAGTTATATTTTTGCCCACGCTAAAAAATAAATTTACGCTTTTCCTCCCGGCTAAAAATTCTAATTTTGCCCTCGGCTCAAATTTACGATTTTGCCCCGTATAAATTTATACTTTCGCCATTAGTTTTTTTTTTCTCACAGCCAGGTTACGATTTTGCCCTCAACTTAAATTAACAGTTTGCCTTCCTGGTGACATTACAAGTTTGCCCCCAGTGCAAAATCACAGTCGTGCCGGCAACTTCCTGGCACTCGCCCGTTGGTCCATTTAGTTTACGATTTATCCCTGAATTAAAATTATGATTTTGCCCTCAGTTAAAAATTACGTTTTTTCCATCATTTTAGTTTTTTTTTTACCAAAACTATAAAGGTTTTTTGTTTTAATTGGTTTACTCAATTTTATTTTTTTTCGTGTCAAGGAGTTGCCTAACACTGGCTCTTTAGTCCTGAAAAATTACAGTTTTGCCCTGAGCTCAAAATTACGGTCTTATCATCGTTTTTGTTTTTTTTCCTAGCAAAATTATAGTGGTCTTTTTTTAATTGGTGGAAAATTATTCGGCCATCGCCCCGCAACGCGGGCGGGGCATCTACTAGTCAACATATACATTATCAAGTGGCTGACGTAATCGGGTAATAGTATTGTCAAGTGGTTGGCCACTTTTGGCGGCCACTTTGACTTTTGTTTTTTTTTCTTTTTTCATATAATAGGTATTTATAGGTGATGCCAAATTACAATTTTTCCCATGTGTAAAATTACGATTTCGCCCTCGATTCAAAATAAAGTTTTGCTTTTGCCCCTTGCTTAAATTTACGATTTTGCCCTCAGTTAAGAAATACAATTTTGCCCCCAGTTCAAAATAAAATTATGGTTTTGCCCTCAGCTAGAGTCCGGCCAAATTACGATTTGGTTCCCAGTTTAAAATAAAAAAAAAATTTGCAATCTTGCCATTTAAAAATATTATTTTACCTCCATTTTAAAATTACGATTTTACCTCCGCTAAAAATTGCAATCTTACCATCGTTTTTTTTTTCTTTGGCAAAACCATGGTAGTGTTTTATTTTACTTTGTTGACATAATTTTGTTTTTATTCACGCCAAACAGCTGCCTAGCACTCGCTAATTGGTCATGACAAGTTATTGCTTTACCCCCAACTCTAAATTACACGCTTGTCATCGTTTTAGTTAAAAAAAATTCATAACTATGGTACTGTTTTTCTTTAATTGGTTAACTTGATGTATCTTTTTTGATATCGTGTTATAGGTAGCATGTATAACTAACCGACATAAAGGCGTACATGTTATTAACCTAAGAAATACTCGGTTTAGCGCCCCGCAACGCGGGCGGCACATAACTCTAGCTGCCTAACACCGGCTAATTAGTCCTGAAAAATTACAGCTTTGCCCCGAGCCAAAAATTACGGTCTTATCATCGTTTTTTATAGCAAAATTATAGTAGTCTTTTTTTTAATTGATTGAGAGTTATTCGGCCATCGCCCCGCAACGCGGGCGTATTGTCAAGTGGTTGGCCACTTTTGGCGGCCACTTTGACTTTTGTTTTTTTTTCCTTTTTCCATATAATAGGTATTTATAGGTGATGCCAAATTACAATTTTATCCCAGTGTAAAATTACGATTTCGCACTCGATTCAAAATAAAATTTTGCTTTTGCTCCTTGCTTAAATTTACGATTTTGCCCTCAGTTAAAAAATACAACTTTGCCCCTAGTTCAAAATAAAATTATGGATTTGCCCTCAGCTAGAGTCCGCCAAGTTACGATTTGGTGCCCAGTTTAAAATTACGATTTTGCCCCCAGCTAAAAATTACGAATTTGCCCGCAGCTAAAATATTACGATTTTGCCCCCATTTCAAAAAAAATGGTTTTGCCCTCAGTTCAAAATATTATTTTACCTCCATTTTAAAATTACGATTTTACCTCCGCTAAAAATTGCAATCTTGTCATCGTTTTTTTTTTTCTTTGGCAAAACCATTGTAGTGTTTTATTTTACTTTGTTGACTTGATTTTGTTTTTATTCGCGCCAAACAGCTGCCTAGCACTCGCTAATTGGTCCTGACAAATTATTGTTTTGCCCCCAACTCTAAATTACACGCTTGTCATCGTTTTAGTTAATTTTTTTTTATCATAACTATGGTACTGTTTTTCTTTAATTGGTTAACTTGATGTATCTTTTTTTATATCGTGTTATATGTAGCATGTATAACTAACCGACATAAAGGCGTACATGTTATTAACCTAAGAAATACTCGGCTTAGCGCCCCGCAACGCGGGCGGCGCATAACTCTAGCTTCCTAACACTGGCTCATTAGTCCTGAAAATTTATAGTTTTGCCCTGAGTCAAAAATTACGGTCTTATCGTCATTTTTTTTTCATAGCAAAATTATAGTAGTCTTTTCTTAATTGATTGAGAATTATTCAGCCATCGCCTCACAACGCGGGCGGGGCATCTACTAGTTGAAAACAAAAGGAAGTTGGGTTTTGGTTGTCAGGCGGTGCTCCTAAGGCGGTGGTTGTTCAATGGAGATTGGAGAAGAATATCAAGATTGAGAGAGATAAAGAGAGTTGAGAGATAAGGAAAAAGAGATATTTTAGGATTTTTATATATAATTTTTTTTGTTTTTGTTTATTTAAGATATATACATTTAAAATAAAAAGGTGAAAGGGCTATCATGTACCTTATTCATGATCATACTTAACAAACAAAAAAAATTAACTGAGTTAGGTCTAAAAGACATACCGTGCAACATTTTGAAACGTTATGTACAAAACTTGTCAACTTTAGCAACTAATCTTGAGTGGTTCGACTCATTTTCACCCAGTCTTAAATAAGGTAACTAATACAAACCATTCGTGTCAAGTTAAAGTGGCTCGTTTACACCCCTACTCTCATGTAAGGTACGAAATACGAACCATTCGTGACAAGCTAAACTAAGCACAGTTACTTCAACAGCCCAATAAAATATCGTTATTATTATTGTTTTTCAATTTAAAAGTGTTTTTAATAAACGACATCTAAATTTAATCTGTACTTATATTTTATATACGATATTATTATTTTTTTTAATTTCATCATAAAATCAATCATCTTTTTATCCTTAATTTGAGTATTATATTGTTATATAAAATATAAACAAAATTGCAGAAAACAACCTTTATGTATACCCAAACTGCACTTCATACCTTTCACTATGAAATCCGCCAAAACCAATCTTTACGTTCATGTTTTGTTACAGATCACAACCTTTACACCAAACCTGGTCAAAAAAGTCAGTTAACTTACCTCACATGCTTTGCATGTGAGGGTATTTTAGTCTTTTTAAATCCTTATTTTCTTTTCTATTTTTTGTTTCATCAGTCAAACAACATAAGTCAAATATTCTTTGATTTTCTTTTAATCTCTGCACATACACACACCTAAAAATATATATAAAAACACATACACAAATTTAACAAACTCTGCACAAGATCTGGTGTGTATGTATGAGTTTGTTAAATCCTTTTTTAATATATATATATATTAAAAAAAACCCACAAAACCCACCATATATTTAAAAAAAACCCACAAAACCCACCATGAGTCTCATCTTCATCTCCAGTAACCCACCACAAAACCCATATCAACCTTTTACCCTTCATCTTCATCCTGACCTCACTACCTTACGGTCGTTAAGAATGGATGGAGAAGGTGGTTAAGGTGATGGATGGAGAAGGCGGTTGTTGTCACGGCCCCCGACCCGGTTTGACCCGTTTCAGGAGCCGCGGGACAGAAATCCTGCGGTATTTAATTAATTGAGTTTGACAGCGGAAGTTTTCATCAGGATCTTTTAAAATGTAAATATTTCCTGATTATTTTATTTCACAATTCGGGATAAAACCCGGTAATTTACAATAGTTTGATTTCACGAAGAAATCTTTTATTTTACAAAACATGTTTCTTTATTTTATACTGAGCCACTTCTTTGAGCTTGTAGTGCTATATGGCACTTTTCCTGATTCATAACAGATCACCTGAAACATGTTTGAAAAAGGTTTTGTCAGCGGGAAATACTGAGTGAATCATTCTATTTTGCATAATGATGCATAGTTATTAATTACAGCATAAGAGCGATTACAATGGCTTCTATCTTATTTTTATCTGGCATTCTGTCACAATGGTGACATGTCACAATGGTGACGATGGTCATACCACTATTTAGATCAATGAACCTAAATAGTGACGATTATCCCTGTAGGTCAATGAATCTAACAGTGATTATCCCAAGTAGGTCAATGAACCTAACTGAGAGAAAATTAGTAATGTGCACAATACCCCACTAACCAGTAATTCAAGATATCCACGACTTAGTCCCTGTAATTATAACTTTGAAAATAATTTGAGGTATTGTAAAATAGTTTGATAAAAAGAGAATGACTCACAAACTGTGAGAAAAGGAGAATGACTCACTTTGCAGATTTATACGGGCAGAGCCTAGCCTACTGATTAGCCTTTTATCCTAAATAATAAGCACACCATTCGGGGGTTAGTAATCAATCCAGCAATTTACGATAACTCACGAGATCAAATTTTCACAACGAACGACAAAGTGCAATACTTCATCCATCGATTTAACGATGATCCGTCAAATTAATAACGAACGATAAAGTATAACCCTAATGTGGGCGGCACTTAAACATCCATTGGATATATTGATCGTCGGAAAATGAATCGTAGCAGCGATTGTGCTAATACCCTGATTGTGGCATCGATTTAGTGCCTGTGTGTGTTAATTGTGGTAAACAGACAATATCTCAGCGCACAAAGTGAATTTGAGCGTCGTTTCAACTCCCAGAATCAAGTCCCAAACTCATCTATTTATAGCCAAATTTTGACCCTTAGGCGGCCCGCGTGAGAATTAAGCTAACTTGAGGCGGCCCGCGTAAGAACTATTTTTAGGCATAGGGTTGCCACGTGTGGGACTAGCTCAGCTGAGTCGACGGTTTTCGTAAATTCCTTTCTGCCTACGTTTTAAGTGGATAATCGTCAATAGGGTTTAACCCCCCCTGAGTTTTAGGGGCCCTAATCCTGATTCTGAAATTTCTGAAAATTTTAGGGTTTGCGCAGAATCACTTGGGTGTCTCAATTAGGGTTTCCTATTGGTCAAATTACTTTAGTAATTATGACTTTTGATGAGAGTTGTTACAGTTGTCGAGTGTGTTGTTTCGTGGTGGTGACGATGTGACGGGGTGGAAGTTGATGGTGAATATTTGGGGTTTACGGTGGTTGTGAGGTGGCCGGAGGTGGTTGGTTGTAGGGTGTGGTTGTGAGGTGACCGGAGGTGGTTGGCTGTAATGGTGAAGATTAAGCATGTGATTAGCTAGGCTTCCACAAATCTTGGTAAAAAGACAACGCCCCCCTTATAACTGATTCCGTCAAATATTCCTTATGATATACAACCTTAATTTTTTTTTTATTATTTCAACTTTGCGGCTCAAACCAAATCAATCCCACATGGTATGTTCTTCAACTTGCATTATTCTAAGAAAGCAGTACTACTTACAACTGGTGAAATTATGCATTAATACACATTTATGCATGATGCATGCATGAAATGACCGATGCATGATTGGCATATAAGAGGTACCATTTTCTGAACCGCCAAAACTCATATGTATATTTACAGCGGTGGGTTCAAGCTCCGGTGAACTTCGCGATGAGCCTTGTTAGGTTTTGGATGATACACGATGAGGTGATGTTTCCTACTTTGTACTCGAAACAGAGCATAGAAGTTTGACTCCACAAATGAATAAATGATATCATTATCAAGGCTACAATTTAAATGAAATTAATTAATGTTGTTTTGGTGTTGTCGATAGAGAGAGAAAGGAGCTGCGTGCTGTTGAATCTAGGGTTTAAATGAAATGGTGAATCAAGTTGTGTTGCTGCTGCTGTAAAGTGGGAAGAAAGAATTTATATAAGTTAAAAAGAATTATTAATTAAAAAGATGGGTGAAAAGACATTAATACCCTCACATGCAAAGCATGTGAGGTAACTTAACCAAGAAATCTAATGGTGTTAGTGGTAAAGGTTGTGATCTGTAACAAAACATGAACGTAAAGGTTGGTTTTGGCGGATTTCATAGTGAAAGGTATGAAGTGCAGTTTGGGGTATACATAAAGGTTGTTTTCTGCAATTTTGTCTAAAATATAAGATCTAAAAATATCCAAAAAATTGTCTTAGATTTCTATGTTGTATAACATTTTTGTGCTTATTTTTTGTACTATATTTTTGTGCTACATTTTTGTGTTGGATTTTTTTTTTCTAGAGTTTCTTTTTTTTTTTTTTTTGCCAAATTTTTGTGCTGATTTTTTTTTTTGTCGGCTGAATTTTTTGTGCTATTTTTTACTAGATTTTTTGTGCAAATTTTTTTTTCAAAATTTTTTGTATTGGATTTGAGAAAACAAAAAGGTGAGAGTTTGTGTTTTAAGACCAAAATATCATTCTATCCTACCTATAAGGAGTGTCACATGTTATCTCTATAATCTTTCTTAGGCTACTTAAGCAAAACCTATTTTTTAGTGGATTCTTCTCCTATTAAAAGTACCAGTTTTGTTAATTGTCAATCTTAATGCTTAATATACTTTTGAATGATTATACAATGACAATTCTACAGTTCTTGAATTTTATGTCACTTGTGATTATTTAACAAACCAACCCACATGGGTAGATTTTAAATCAATATTGTAGGATTTTATTGTCATTTGGATGGAAATACAAATTATTTCACTAGTTGTGGTTGTCAGTTAAGGTAAGGATAGTTATCTGTTGTATCATTATGTGATTCCACAAACTTCATAGTGCATTATAACTTCAACTATAAGTAGAATCACCACCTTCGGCTATCTTATCTGATTCGATTCTTTGTTTGATATTTTTAGACACTGGATTGTGACATAGTGTGTCGTATTGTTTTGCTCTGATTTGAACTTGTATATCGTTTCACCTCCTAGCAAGCCTCCCGTTAGCAATTTCATAGATGTGTCATCGACGTACAATCATATGTGACGACAATGTGATTATACCATGTTGTCTATATTTTGATGTATTTATTACATAAGATCATATGAAGTATCTGTTTTGGTGGATGGTGGTGTATGCCACACTCCATAACATGATACATACATATTAGTTTGCTTTACTTCTTTCTACACAACAAGTTTGAGACTATCCAAGGGGGTAGCGATGAGAAGATCATTGGCGTTTAGACAATTTAAATTGATTGTTGTAATGAACAGTTTAATCAAGTCTTTTGACGTCCTTTATCGCATCTTTACTTTCCATTAATTATGGAATTATGCTCTTGGGCGTGCATTTAAAGCTGTCATTCTTTAATGGTCTCGTATGTATGGCATCAGATCCTTCGATAAGAAGCTAACGGTGTATATTAACACGGGGTGTGTTTTCAACACTTATTATTATATATCAAAAGATCTATTTTTTATACAGTATATTCGTCAGAAGATTAAGTGAACGAATAATCAAAGAAGTCCAAATAAATATCCTTCAAAAATCGCTCTCGTCAATCAGCGTTAGCAAAACATCTAAAAGAGTTCTTAACTAAACCAACAATAAATACAATAATTATTGAATTAAAAAATAGAAAATAATAACTATATATTATAATTTAACTATTTTTGTCATAAATAAACGGATGATAGGATTATGGACAAAAGACATAAACTCAAGTTTCACATGAAAAGGGAACAAATGTGACATATGACAATATTAATAATCAATCCAAATCTTAAAAGATAACACTAAAACTATATTAATAATATAACTTTCAAAAAAAAAATATTGATATTAATATATTAAATTAAAATTAAAAAGCATTGCCATGGGCCCATGAGCCCAAGAGGATACACCTTCGACCCACCGCGTTACAGAAACTGATTGGTTGCAGTGGCGATGTCACGTGCGAGACCTTATGTGCTAATGGGCCAGAGCACGTGGGCTGACCCACAAAGTCAGTGGGCTAATATGCACACGTGGCATGCTCTTTTGGTCCAATAAAGGAGACACATGGGTCAATAAGGGTACAGACTTCACGTGGGTTCAATGTGATAATAAAGACAACTCACTAGTGCCCAACCACAGTGTACCCTTGTGGGCCCCACTTTCTCTGAGAGATTGATTATTAGATCTTTTATGTTATGGACTAGTATGTTTATAGTAAAAAAAAAGTATATATATTCAGATGTACTCACATACGATAACTGGTAATTGTTTAAAGTGTGTTGTCTGGCACGTTTCTATATTTATATAGAAGTTTTGTCGTTTAAAAAATAAACTAAGTGTATAATTTATGTTGGTTGGGAATGTTTATAAAATCCGAAAACGGTATGTTTTAAATTCATGTTTTTAGAACCAGGTTAGTAATCGGGACCGATCATCTTACTGTTCTTTTTTTTTTTTTTTTTGAACGGCAAAGATTACATAAAGACTCCTCCTAAATTACATCAATTCTACCATATGTCAGGATTTGAACCCTGTTCTCTCTCCAAGAGGCACAAAGCCTCTACCACCCCACCAAAGTGGTAATGGTGATCATCTTACTGTTCTACTAGTACAACTGAAATTGACAAACGGATGACGTCATGAACAATATGAAGTTTTGAAAAGGGCCAAACTATCTACACTTGTGTGTAGATAGTCACCCTTAAAATGTGTTTTTTGTCCTTATATGCATACCTTGCAGTGTCGAACTGTGGCCAAAACGTGGCGTTTTGTTCCGGTTAACCAGACAAAGACTGACGGGTGTCTGACGGGTCTGTTGACCGGACCAAAACGCCGAGCTTTGGCCGCGTTTTGGTCCTGTCAACCAGACCGGGTGTCAGTCTTTTGTCTGGTTGATAGGACCAAAACGCGGCCAAAGCTCGGCGTTTTGGTCCGGTCAACAGACCCGTCAGACACCCGTCAGTCTTTGTCTGGTTAACCGGACTAAAACGCCGCGTTTTGGCCACAGTTCGACACCGCAGGGTATGCATATAAGGACAAAAAACACCTTTTTTTAGTGTGTAAATAGGCAAAATGGTGTGTAGATAGGTACACCCTTTGAAAACTATATATGTGTGTGTGTATTTTTAAAACGAAATGAAGTATTTTATGTGTTGATGTGAATTTACATATTAATAAAATATAAAAACTAGATAAATAAAATATGGGGTCTAAACTCTAAGTACTAAATGAAATATAAAATAGAGTTAATTACTGTTTTCGTCCCTGTGGTTTGTAAAAAATAACTATTTCAGTACATTAGTTTAAAAATTACGATTTCAGTCCCTGTGGTTTCACTTTCATAACCATTTCAGTCCACCACCGTTAACCCCATCCATTTATTCTGTTAAGTACACGAGGATTGATCATAATGCCCTTAGTAATAAAAAAACAAAAAGATATTTAAAATGAGTTAATTACTGTTTCCGTCCCTGTGGTTTGTCAAAAATCACTATTTCAGATCCTGTGGTTTCACTTCCGCAACCATTTCAGTCCAGTCTCCTAACACCGTGTATTTTACCGTTAAGTTTTTTTTATGAAATAGCTAAATTACCCTTGTGTTAATTAAATAAAAAACCCATGAAAATTTAAAAGATCGTATTCTATGACTCACTTGTTAAAACACAACCACACGCTACCCCCCCCCCCCCACCCCACCCCACTCCATCCCTGCTCTCATTTCCGGTAAAAGTTTCCAGTCATCTTCTCCGGCATCACAACCCCACCCTCTTAATGTCCGGCGACCCATTACCCCACCCCAATTAATATCTTCGTAGCAGCATCAATTAACATAATAACTTTAAAAAAATAATGCTTATCTAGACATTTTCTCATTCTAAAATCCAAATTAAAATTTTGGAACCATGTATGTAAAAATAGTGTCAGACTTCTACTTCTACTGAAGCCATGGTGGGTCGAACCCTACAATCCAATTTAATTAACACAAGGGTAATTTTGGTATTTCATTAAAAACTTAACGGTAAAATACACGGTGTTAGGAGACTGGACTGAAATGATTACGAAAGTGAAACCACAGAGACTGAAATAGTGATTTTTGACAAACCACAGGGACGGAATAAATGAATGGGGTTAACGGAGGTTGACTGAAATCGTTACGAAAGTGAAACCATAGGGACTGAAATCGCACTTTTTAAACTAATGGACTGAAATAGTGATTGTTGACAAACCACAGGGACAAAAACAATAATTAACTCTATAAAATAAGATTTTATAGAGAAAAATGTTTGAAATCTGGTCCGGTTCACCAATTCAACCGTTAAACTAATCGGTTCAAATGCAAACGGTTACAGAAGCGTAACTAAACCAGGTAGGTACCTAGTTTCTTGTTCAGTCAACAGATTTGATCGTTATAACACTGGTTTTCAGAGGTGTAGAGGTATGGTATTGGACCCGACCCGAGCGGTCAGACTTTCCCGTTACTTATTGCCTTTATATTAATTATTTATTATTGTGCTGACTAACCCAACCGCGAGGCCCAACGCGTTGTAGTATATACTACATTGGGCTGAGGACTTGTAGAGATAACCCCTAACTGGGCCTGGCCCATTGAAGTTAGGGGAGGCCCATGTCCCCTATATAAGGAGGTGTTCACCTCATTATTAGGGTTAGACAAGATGGAGCCGCCACACTTTTGTTACTGGAAACAGGGGATTCTTTCCCCTACCGGTCATCTCTACAAAGCTCCACTTTCTTGTCTTCTCCATTGCAGATCTAGGTTCAAGAGGAAGAACAAGATGAGATTCTTCACCCTCATGTAGAAGGCGGCCTAATCATCCCGACGGTGATTCCGTGTTTCAACATTGGCGCCATCCGAGTTTATGTTAACCATCTGTTGATCACATCTTGTTTTATCCTCAGATCTCTAGATCTGTGTTCTTAGAGCTACACTCTTGATCTTTGAATGGACAAACCCCACAGATCTGTGTTATGTTTTCAAAAACTTCTAGATCTGTGGTTTTCCACTTATTTTAGTGCTTAAAAATCTTCAGATCTACATTTGTTTCAAAGGGGGTTCACAACCTCATGTACAAGAGAGCTCAGATCTGTTGCCGTACAAGACTTTCTCAAGTCATAATTTCGAGATCCAAGCTTTGTGGGTTTTATGCCTCCGTTGACGAAGATTAGCCATGATTTATGAAAAAGAAAAAAAAACAGCTGTACACAACCATATAAAGTTCTCTGACATGTCACGTGAGCCTGCACCTCTTTTGTCCTCACCCGGATATCAGAGCACCTCACTTTCAAGGTAACAACATCAAATCAATTCAGTCCTTTTACAGCTGTTGTCAACAGCTAAAGTTGTCTTAAGAAAGTTTCCCTCCTTTTCGTTTTCAAGAGAAAATGGTGGTCTCCTTATAAAGCCTGCATCATCGTTCTTACTTCACCTTAAAACAAGGTTTTCAGCGAAAAAACCACTGTGCATGGCGAGCCCCTACTCCGACGCGCCATGCGTCGTGCGTCCGATAAGCACAAACGCGCACCGCGCATGAGTGCACAAGCTCCGACGCGCCGTGTGCCGTGCGTCCGATAAGCACAAACGCGCACCGCGCATGAGTGCACAAGCTCCGACGCGCCGTGCGTCGTGCGTCCGATAAGCACAACATGCGGCGGCGCATGGCGTGATATGTTACAAGACACAACGAACTCTCTTTTTTTCTTTTCTTTTCTTCTCTCGTTTACAACTTCTCAACGGGAAAACCTATTACGGGTTTTGATTTTGAAGCCAAACCACGAAGCTTGTTAACCTCATCGCTAGTTAGACTCCAACCCAAGGCCATGCCAAAGTCTTTCGCTTGTTCTGCATTTTTGGCTCCTAGAATAGGGATCACATTATCTTGTGCTATCAACCAGTTGAGAGCCACCTGAACCACATCAAGTACATATCACCTTTTTGGCCAATCTCCTTGGTCATGTTTAAAAGAGGTTGCAGCTGCGGAAAATACATCAACTTTTACCGTCAGCCTCACTTTGATTAAGAATTCAGCAGTATAAATGTTTCCCCGAGGACCTGTAGGGATGTTCTGTGGCGTATACTTTCCGGGTAAAAAACTCACGAACAGATCTATAGAAGCTAAACAAGATCGTTAACGCAAGATCTTTAATATATGCTCCGAATCTGGTCAAAAGGGTAAAAACCCTAAGTGACCTTCGAAAGTCAGCAAATGAAAGAAACTTCTCGAAAAACACCGCAACTGACTGATTAACAAAGTGAGGTGGGTATTCTTTTATATCCGGTTGTTAAGCAGACCCATAATTGGGTCTTTAGTACATACGAGCACGTAAGTCGCCATACGCGCCTGCTCCTTCTACATACGAGCGAGCACACATGCGTTATGCACGCATGCTCCTCCACATACGAGCACGTAAGTCGCCAGTCGCATGCTCCTCCACATACGAGCACGTAAGTCGCCTTACGCGCATGCTCATTTACATACGAGCACGTAAGTCGCCATACGCGCCTGCTCCTTCTACATACGAGCGAGCACACATGCGTTATGCACGCATGCTCCTCCACATACGAGCACGTAAGTCGCCACGCGCGCATGCTCCTTTACTTACGAGCGAGCACGTGAGTCGCCAGTCGCATGCTCCTCCACATACGAGCACGTAAGTCGCCTTACGCGCCTGCTCCTTCTACATACGAGCGAGCACACATGCGTTATGCACGCATGCTCCTCCACATACGAGCACGTAAGTCGCCACGCGCGCATGCTCCTTTACTTACGAGCGACCACACATGCGTTTTGCACGCATGCTCCTCTACATACGAGCACGTAAGTCGCCATACGCGCCTGCTCCTTCTACATACGAGCGAGCACACATGCGTTATGCACGCATGCTCCTCCACATACGAGCACGTAAGTCGCCAGTCGCATGCTCCTATACATACGAGCACGTAAGTCGCCAGTCGCATGCTCCTCTACATACGAGCACGTGAGTCGCCAGTCGCATGCTCCTCCACATACGAGCACGTAAGTCGCCTTACGCGCATGCTCATTTACATACGAGCACGTAAGTCGCCATACGCGCCTGCTCCTTCTACATACGAGCGAGCACACATGCGTTATGCACGCATGCTCCTCCACATACGAGCACGTAAGTCGCCACGCGCGCATGCTCCTTTACTTACGAGCGAGCACGTGAGTCGCCAGTCGCATGCTCCTCCACATACGAGCACGTAAGTCGCCTTACGCGCCTGCTCCTTCTACATACGAGCGAGCACACATGCGTTATGCACGCATGCTCCTCCACATACGAGCACGTAAGTCGCCACGCGCGCATGCTCCTTTACTTACGAGCGACCACACATGCGTTATGCACGCATGCTCCTCCACATACGAGCACGTAAGTCGCCAGTCGCATGCTCCTCTACATACGAGCACGTGAGTCGCCAGTCGCATGCTCCTCTACATACGAGCACGTGAGTTCGCATGCTCCTCTACATACGAGCACGTGAGTCGCCAGTCGCATGCTCATCTACATACGAGCACGTGAGTCGCCAGTTGCATGCTCCTCTACATACGAGCACGTGAGTCGCCAGTCGCATGCTCCTCTACATACGAGCACGTGAGTCGCCAGTCGCATGCTCCTCTACATACGAGCACGTAAGTCGCCAGTCGCATGCTCCTCTACATACGAGCACGTGAGTCGCCAGTCGCATGCTCCTCTACATACGAGCACGTCAGTCGCCAGTCGCATGCTCCTCTACGTACGAGCCCGTAAGTCGCCACGCGCGCATGCTCCATTACTTATGAGCACGTAAGTCGCCATGCGCGCAAGCTCTGTTACATGCCAGCACGTCGGTCTCCATACGAGTCTGGTGTTATACACACGATCGTCTCTGTCTCCATGCGAGCCTGACGCTCCACACATGAACACGCAAGTCGTCATACGCACATGGTCCTTTAGAGATGAGCACACCAGTCTCCAGGCGAGCTTGCTACTACACATGCAAGCATGCTAAGCTCCATGCGGCCCTGCTGCCTTCACGCACGCGCGCATGTTTAGCCATAGACGAAAACGCTTACAAAATGTACACTGAGCTACAAATGCACGCACCACTTTGGGTATACGCAAAAACACATTGGCTAAAATAAAGTTTCGTTTACACCTACATTCTTAAGGACAAGCAACATCTCCTTGCCTCACGACACATTGTTGTTACGGCACAGCGGAGGATTAGTGCAGGGTAGGGTTTCCTCTTCATTATCCTGACGCAACTTTATGCCAATTCTCATTCGCGATAACCTGACTCAAAGTGGATTAACACGTGCAAATATTGTAGACAACAATTTACAAAGATTTAAAAACCAGGTATACGTATTCCATAAGGATAAACACACATGCATCATGCGCCAACCAACATAGTCATACAAAAGGTTGAATATTTTATAGTTCCATGCGCCATGCGTCCAATTGGCTCAACTTGACAAGTTGCCAATACGCCATGCGCCATGCGTCCAATTGGCTCAACTTGACAAGTTGCCAATACGCCATGCGCCATGCGCCCAGTTGGCTCAACTTTACAAGTTGCCAATACACCATGCGCCATGCGTCCAATTGGCTCAACTTGACAAGTTGCTAATACGCCATGCGCCCAGTTGGCTCAACTTTACAAGTTGCCAATACACCATGCGCCATGCGTCCAGTTGGCTCAACTTTACAAGTTGCCAATACACCATGCGCCATGCGTCCAGTTGGCTCAACTTTACAAGTTGCCAATACACCATGCGCCATGCGTCCAGTTGGCTCAACTTTACAAGTTGCCAATACACCATGCGCCATGCGTCCAGTTGGCTCAACTTTACAAGTTGCCAATACACCATGCGCCATGCGTCCAATTGGCTCAACTTGGCAAGTTGCCAATACGCCATGCGCCATGCGTCCAGTTGGCTCAACTTTACAAGTTGCCAATACGCCATGCGCCATGCGCCCGGTTGGCTCAACTCTACAAGTTGCCAATGTGTCATGCGCGGCGCGCCCAGTAGGCTCAACTTTACAAAATCAAACATGTGTCCCGACAACCACGACCCTCATAAGTCCAGAATCCCTCCTAGACGATCAACTCAACTAGAAGGCACACTGGACTGGGGGGACTTGAAGAGGTATGGTCCCAATTCCCTGCTCACATGGCAAGGACCACACCACTTTTTCATCCTACATGGCACCTACATCAGCAAGAGAATCCAGAAGCTTCTAGAAGTTTCTGGAAGAAGTCAAGGTGGCACCAAAGATGCTCCCTCCGACATAAAGGACACCATGTGTCACCATTCATCAAGAGCCATGTAAACCTGCGACGAATTAAGGAGCAGTCCGACAACACCAGTACGACGTACCCAGAATGGGCAAACGTAAGCGCGCCACGTGTAACACTACCCTGGCCACAGTAGAGGAGACCAAGAAGATAGTCCCTTTGGTCGGACAGCTGGCGCGCAACCACAGCCGGCACAGCTGCTCCTCCCTTTTTCACCCTCCGGCTATAAATAGGACCCTTCATCATCCAGGTTGAATTACCTTGTTCCTTATACTCCCTCGCTCAACAGCCAAAAAACACTCACCCAGTTCCAAAGTCCATGCGCGGGACATATACGCACATGTGCAACCTTGGCAGCTCATGAGAGTAAGCCAGTACAAAAGGCAGCAACCAGCCTTTGCCTAGCCAATTACCATGATGAACTATCGTGCACATTTCACCGCTCCATTATCTCTACTCACAACGAAAGACAGACGCAATAAACATGGCCAGCAAAGCTCTCGCGCCTCGGCGACAGGTAAACATAGAATTAATAATCCTCACTTCCCAGGACTCCTAATAAGTCTAGTGCTCCTCCCAGCGCTTGCACTCGTGAGCAACACTAGACTGGGGGACTTGTAGAGGTATGGTATTGGACCCGACCCGAGCGGTCAGACTTTCCCGTTACTTATTGCCTTTATATTAATTATTTATTATTGTGCTGACTAACCCAACCGCGAGGCCCAACGCGTTGTAGTATATACTACATTGGGCTGAGGACTTGTAGAGATAACCCCTAACTGGGCCTGGCCCATTGAAGTTAGGGGAGGCCCATGTCCCCTATATAAGGAGGTGTTCACCTCATTATTAGGGTTAGACAAGATGGAGCCGCCACACTTTTGTTACTGGAAACAGGGGATTCTTTCCCCTACCGGTCATCTCTACAAAGCTCCACTTTCTTGTCTTCTCCATTGCAGATCTAGGTTCAAGAGGAAGAACAAGATGAGATTTTTCACCCTCATGTAGAAGGCGGCCTAATCATCCCGACGGTGATTCCGTGTTTCAACAAGAGGCTTAACTCAATACCAATTCAAACTCATTTAAGCTAAATTTAAACCTAGAAATTGTTGTTTTGTTTTCTTGTATTGTAAAATTTTAAAATCCATTTGTTTATTTCATTTAATAGTTCCTTTTCATGGGCTATTTACAAAAAACAATATTTTTGTGTTCTATTTCTTTTTGTTATCTATAAATTACTCATGACTAGTATTTAACTTGGGATTTGACATTCAACCTGCTTCTATCAACATGATTCAATTCACTACCACCTAGTCAAGTCTCTTATCTTATAACTTGGTTAAATTAAAATAATAATAATAATAATAATAATAATAAATTTAAAAAACATTCTAAGAAATACTTTCAATATTTTATTAATTCATGTAACTTCAATATTATAGTTTCCTTATACAAAATAACTTATATAAGACCGTGGGGTGTGGGACGTGGGTTGGAGCGGCGATTGCCAAACTACGCTGGTTAGATCATACTGGGCTAGCGTTGGCCATGGCGTTGCCCCGCTGGCGTGGGGATTGAGCCTGGCAGGGGAGGTGACATGGCTGGCTTTGGTTGGTTGGTCCAATATAGCCGTTGGGGCTAGCCGTTGCCAAACGGCTACTTTAATTTAAAATTAAACAAAATCGACTGGCCATGCCAGCCGAAGCCACGCCACACCACACCCCTTGTTTTTTAATATTACCTTGTGGATCCCACACTCGCCACGTGTCGAACAATACCTCCAACCCAAACCCAAACCCCTCCACACCCCCATACTCTAAAACCATAAGTATACATGTATTTAATACAAAATGAAATTAAAAGAATGCAAAAAAGATGAAACACCAAGATGTGTTTTTTTTTTTTTTTTTTGAGAGTGAGATAATGATGAACATACCGGTTCAGACCAGATACAATCTTGTTGAATTGAAAAGTATACCTATTTTCCAATACAATCATTCACAAGTTAGAATCTTAAAGTTGCAATACATGTACACTATGCATAAAAACTTGTACATTTACCAAAATTCTATCATTTCAGTACTAGTAATAAAGCTACCCATTCAAAAGGACACACAACACACTTCACACTCACACTTCACAACAATAAAAATTCACACAAAACCCAAGTCCATCATGGGAATTCACGCATCTGGGTTTTGCTTTTTGGAGATTAAATAACAAAAGGTTTGATTACTTTTTACAAACATTTCAAGAAATGGCTTCTGGAAGTAAAAAAATGAACAAAGCCACTGCACAGTTTAGAGTTGATGCAAGACTACATGCTGTTTATGAACAATCTGGTGGCTCTGGTAAGTCTTTTGATTACTCACAATCACTCAAAACCACATCGCAATCTTCGAATCCCGAGCAGCAAATAACTGAATATTTATCAAAAATACAAAGAGGTGGT